>CAUDMG010002073.1:532500-817500 GCA_958450375.1 Homarus gammarus | reverse complement strand
GCATCGAACCCACCCCTTCCCCCCTCCCTCACCCCCTCCACCCACCCACCCGGAGATTCCAATATTGTATTCCAGAAAAACATTTTATATAATCGGCCGCATTATGTCACAGGTGTGTATGTCTTGGTGTGTGTGTATGTCTTGGTGTGTGTGTATGTCTTGGTGTGTGTGTGTATGTCTTGGTGTGTGTGTATGTCTTGGTGTGTGTATGTCTTGGTGTGTGTGTATGTCTTGGTGTGTGTGTATGTCTTGGTGTGTGTATGTCTTGGTGTGTGTGTGTCTTGGTGTGTGTGTGTATGTCTTGGTGTGTGTATGTCTTGGTGTGTGTGTGTGTCTTGGTGTGTGTGTGTATGTCTTGGTGTGTGTGTATGTCTTGGTGTGTGTATGCCTTGGTGTGTGTATGTCTTGGCGTGTGTATGTCTTAGCGTGTGTATGTCTTGGTGTGTATAGATGTCTGTCGTCATTTTGTGTTTGTCAGTCGATCATCTTACTGGGTTGGGTATGTATGTATGTATGTATGTATGTATACCCCTAAAATAATCTTCGCTACATAATACACACAACTGTCTCCTTAACTCACCAATAAACCCTTAAGTAATCCACAACACACACACACTATGAATCCTTAATCCTCCATAAATCCCTATAAATCCTTTCCTAAGTGAAGGATTTACCAGGATTTACAAGGGTTTACGGAAAAAGTTTTAGTGTACAGAAAAGACAATTTTGATTCAGGGGAGGAATTCATCTTGTCGTAGTCGTTGTCTTCTTCGTTGTTTTCGTTGTCTTCCTCGTTGTCTTCCTCGTCGTCTTCTTCATTGTCTTCCTCGTTGTCTTCTTCGTCGTCTTCTTCGTCGTCTTCCTCGTTGTCTTCCTCGTTGTCTTCTTCATTGTCTTCCTCATTATCTTCCTCGTCGTCTTCCTCGTCGTCTTCCTCATTGTCTTCCTCGTTATCTTCCTCGTCGTCTTCCTCGTCGTCTTCTTCATTGTCTTCCTCGTTGTCTTCCTCGTTGTCTTCCTCGTCGTCTTCCTCGTCGTCTTCCTCGTCGTCTTCCTCTTTATCTTCCTCGTTGTCTTCCTCGTTGTCTTCCTGTCATCGAGGGATACTTCGAGCAGCACCTCAAGGCTCTTAAACAATTGACTCGAAAAGGAGGGTAGACACTAAGAAGTCCAGTCTTACCCTCGAGGGCCTACAGTGGTGGTGGTGGTGGTGGTACAGTGGTGGTGGTACAGTGGTGGTGGTGGTGGTGGACAGTAGTGGTGGTGGTGGTGGTAATGGTTATACAGTGGTGATAGTGGTAGTGGTGGTAATGTTGATGCAGTGGTGGTAGTAGTGGTAATGGTTATACAGTGATGGTAATGGTTTAGTTTAGCTTAGCTTAGTTAATTTAGTTTAGGTCAGTTAGATCAGGTCAGGTCAGGTTAGTTTAGTTTAGGTGTGAGAATGTAATCATTTTTAATTCCCCAAAAAACAATAAAAAAAAACATAATTTCTGTTAATTAATTTACTTCCCAAAATACAAATAAATAAAATAGAAAATTAATTGATAAAAAAATATATATTTCCTTAAAACCTCACCTAACACACACCTGAGTTCCTACCTGGCTGTCTTATTAACTCACCCACCTGCCTTGTGGGTGGGTGGGGTGGGTGGTTAGTTTGTTAATGTACAGTGTTTTTTGTCGATTGTTGACACACAACTAACCACGTGTTATTATTGACTCACTACTAACCACGTGTTATTGTTGACACACTACTAACCACGTGTTATTGTTGACACACTACTAACCACGTGTTATTGTTGACACACTACTAACCACGTGTTATTGTTGACTCACTACTAACCACGTGTTATTGTTGACTCACTACTAACCACGTGTTATTGTTGACACACTACTAACCACGTGTTATTGTTGACTCACTACGAACCACGTGTTATTGTTGACACACTACTAACCACGTGTTATTGTTGACACACTACTAACCACGTGTTATTGTTGACACACTACTAACCACGTGTTATTGTTGACACACTACTAACCACGTGTTATTGTTGACTCACTACTAACCACGTGTTATTGTTGACTCACTACTAACCACGTGTTATTGTTGACACACTACTAACCACGTGTTATTGTTGACTCACTACTAACCACGTGTTATTGTTGACTCACTACTAACCACGTGTTATTGTTGACACACTACTAACCACGTGTTATTGTTGACACACTACTAACCACGTGTTATTGTTGACACACTACTAACCACGTGTTATTGTTGACTCACTACTAACCACGTGTTATTGTTGACTCACTACTAACCACGTGTTATTGTTGACACACTACTAACCACGTGTTATTGTTGACTCACTACTAACCACGTGTTATTGTTGACTCACTACTAACCACGTGTTATTGTTGACACACTACTAACCACGTGTTATTGTTGACACACTACTAACCACGTGTTATTGTTGACACACTACTAACCACGTGTTATTGTTGACACACTACTAACCACGTGTTATTGTTGACTCACTACTAACCACGTGTTATTGTTGACACACTACTAACCACGTGTTATTATTGACTCACTACTAACCACGTGTTATTGTTGACTCACTACTAACCACGTGTTATTGTTGACTCACTACTAACCACGTGTTATTGTTGACACACTACTAACCACGTGTTATTGTTGACACACTACTAACCACGTGTTATTGTTGACACACTACTAACCACGTGTTATTGTTGACTCACTACTAACCACGTGTTATTGTTGACACACTACTAACCACGTGTTATTGTTGACTCACTACTAACCACGTGTTATTGTTGACACACTACTAACCACGTGTTATTGTTGACACACTACTAACCACGTGTTATTGTTGACACACTACTAACCACGTGTTATTGTTGACACACTACTAACCACGTGTTATTGTTGACACACTACTAACCACGTGTTATTATTGACTCACTACTAACCACGTGTTATTGTTGACACACAACTAACCACGTGTTATTGTTGACACACAACTAACCACGTGTTATTGTTGACAGTTGAAGCTACAAGTGGCTGAGGTGAGCCGAGTGATCGAGACAGTGGGTCTCTCTCTCTCCCTGGCGTCCATCCTCGTCTCTCTAGCTATATTCTCTTACTTCAGGTGAGTGACTCTCTCTCTCTCTCTCTCTCTCTCTCTCTCTCTCTCTCTCTCTCTCTCTCTAAAGGAATATTATATGAAAAATTTATTTGTGTAAAAGGTTTAGTGACATGAAAGCAATTTGTGGTATATAGTTCAATGTGTGTGTGTGTGTGTGTGTAGTGTGTGTGTGTGTGTGTGTGTGTGTGTGTGTGTGACCACTATCACCACCACTATCACCACTACCACCACCACTATCACCACCACTATCACCACCACTACCACCACTATCACCACCACCACCACTATCACCACCACTATCACCGCTATCACCACCACTATCACCACCACCACCACCACCACTATCACCACCACCACCACTATCATCACCACCACCACTATCACCACCACTATCACCGCTATCACCACCACTATCACCACCACCACCACTATCATCACCACCACCACTATCACCACCACTATCACCAGGTTATCTCTCTCACCAGGTTATATCTCTCACCAGGTTATATCTCTCACCAGGTTATATCTCTCACCAGGTTATATCTCTCACCAGGTTATATCTCTCACCAGGTTATATCTCTCACCAGGTTATATCTCTCACCAGGTTATATCTCTCACCAGGTTATCTCTCTCACCAGGTTATCTCTCTCACCAGGTCACTACGAAACAACAGGACCCGGATGCACTTCAACTTGTTCGTGGCCATGATGATTCAATTGGTGGTGCGGCTGACACTATACATTGACCAGTATGTGACCCGGAAGACACAGCAGAGGTCAACAGGCATAGATAACACGGTCAGTAGTGGGTGGTGTGGGGTGGGGTGGGGTGGTGTGGGGTGGGGTGGGGTGGGTGGGGTGGGTGGGTGGGTGGAGAGAGAGGGAGAGAGAGACAGACAGGAGAGAGAGAGAGAGAGAGCGGAAAGGTGATTGGTGGAGCGATACACGTCATTGGTGATCGAGTCTTGTGATTGGTGGAGATTCACGTTAGGTCAGTTGATCTAAGAGTCTGATTGGAGGAGACGGAATTCTCAGGTATACAATAGATTAGAGTGAGATTAGAGTTTCCCAGAGAAGAGAGAGAGAGTGGGGGGGGGGCCACCCTCCCTCGTTAGCTAATCCTCACCTTGCTCGTTAACTCTCCCTTATTAACCCACCCCTCCCACTGCTAATATCTACCCACCCACCCACCCACCCCTACCAAACTGACCCCCACCCACTCACCCACCCACCAGGGCCCACTCACCCACCCACCAGGGCCCACCCACCAGGGCCCACCCACCCCCACCCACTCACCCACCCACCAGGGCCCACTCACCCACCCACCAGGGCCCACTCACCACCACCGACCATTGTGCTGGGTCACGCTCGCCTCTGGTCGATCCTCTAAAATCAACGAATTTGCGAGATGGAGAGAAGAGTTTTATTAAATTATCACACCTTCTCCTTCTTCTTTTTCTCTCTTCCCCTCTCCCTCTTCTTCCTCCTTCCATCCTTCTCCTCACTTCTCCTTACATCTTCTCTCCACTCCTTCCCTATCCCCTTCCTCCCTACCTCCTTCCGTTCCTTCTTTACGTCCTCTTTCCCTTCCTCCGTCCCTCCTTCCTTCCTTCCTTCCTTCCTCCTCTTCCTCTGTCCTCCTCCTCCTTTCACTTCTTCCTTCCTATCCTCATCCTCCTCCTTCCTCCCCCTCCCCTACCCCCCTCCCCCCCCCCAGGCACTAGACCTCCTTCCTCCTTCCTCCCCCTTCTCCCCCCTCCCCTACCCCCCTCCTCTTCCCCCTCCCCTACCCCTCCTCCCCCCCCCAGGCACTAGACCTCCTTCCTCCTTCCTCCCCCTTCTCCCCCCTCCCCTACCCCCCTCCTCTTCCCCCTCCCCTACCCCTCCTCCCCCCCCAGGCACTAGACCTCCTTCCCTCCTTGACTCAAGATTTTCTCAAGACGAACAAAAAAAAAATATATATATATCAGAAAGAAATAAAATTTACGTTAAGTTTTGAGTTTTGAGTTTTTTTTTGCATTTACAAATTAATTTATCCCTGTTTGTGTATTCTTATATATTTCCTGTAGTTTTTGTGTATTTTGTATTCTGATGTATAAGTTTAATGCCTGTATTTAGTTACGTTGTTGTATTTTGTTGTATAAAGTTCAGTATTCAGTATTTTTTCTTATATAAAGTTTTAATTGTATACAGTGAACTCTCTATTAAAGACACAGACAGACAGACAGAGAGACGGACAGACAGACAGACAGACAGGCAGACAGGCAGACAGACAGACAGACAGAGGGAGAAATGAAAAGATGGAAGGAAAATATGTCCCAGTTCTAATAGGTCCCAGTTCTAATAGGTCCCAGTTCTAATAGGTCCCAGTTCTAATAGGTCCCAGTTCTAATAGGTCCCAGTTCTAATAGGTCCCAGTTCTAATAGGTCCCAGTTCTAATAGGTCCCAGTTCTAATAGGTCCCAGTTCTAATAGGTCACAGTTCGAATAGGTCCCAGTTCTAATAGGTCACAGTTCTAATAGGCCCCATTATCCCCATTAGGATCAAGTACCAGTGTTAATGGTTAGTTTAAAGGTTGAAGTGTCGTTTACCTGTTAGGTTTGGTGAGCCCATTCAACCAATCACACGCCTTTGACCAGTCGGTAACTCCCCCCTCCCCCCCCCCAAAGGCTTTTAGGTGCAGTTCACAGAGGATTGAGGAGGGTGTTTGAAGTAACGTAGTCAGCTTGTTTGGGAGGGAGGGGAGGGAGGGTGGGAGGGAGGGGGGAGGGAGGGAGGAGGGAGGGGGGAGAGGGAGGTAGAGGGAGGGGGGAGAGGGAGGGGGGGTTAAAGATAAAGGTAGGGAGGTGTGGGGAGGTTAAGGGGGGAGGGGAGGTGGGGAGGAGATGGGGGTAGGAGGAGGAGGAAGAGGAAGGGAGCTAGGAGGAGGAGGAAGAGGAAGGGAGCTAGGAGGAGGAGGAGGAGGAAGGGAGCTAGTAGGAGGAGGAAGAGGTTGGAGGGGAGAAGAGGAGGTAGAGGAGAGGTGACCTCGACTGACCTTTCTTAAGAGTCAACACCTTACCTGTTGTGTCTCACCTGTGTTTAATTAAGCGTATCTCACTTAACCTAACCTCTCACCTTACCTTACCTTATCTTCATCTCACTTCATCTCACTTCATCTCACCTTCACTACACTTCCCTTACCTTCCTCCTCTTCTTTCCTCTTCCTCCACACACACACACACACCATGCAATTGCCAACCTAACCTAACCTAACCAAACCTAACCTAACCAAACCTAACCTAACCTAACCTAACCAAACCTAACCTAACCTAACCTCCTAAAAATAACAGAAAACGGAATAAAACAGGACTACATATTGCCCGTTGACAACATAATTCATTCAGAAAAAAGCAATTCAGATTTTTACACACTGGGGGACACAAATGTAAGGAGTGTGTGGAACAGAGATGACATTTCCTTCCCCAAGAAAAGGAAAAAAGAGTTTGAGTAAGAGTTTGAGTAAGAGTTTGAGTAAGAGTTTGGGTAAGAGTTTCAGTAAAAGTGTCAATAAAAGTTTCAGTAAAAGTTTCAATAATAATTTCAAAGTTTAAATAAAGTTTCTAATAAAAGTTTCAATGCAAGCTTCAGTCAAAGTTTCAATCAAAGTTTCAGTAAAAGTTTCAATACAAGCTTCAGTCAAAGTTTCAATCAAAGTTTCAGTAAAAGTAGAATGTTACTTTGATTAGGTACAGGTAACGTAAAGTGCTATATCAAGTCAAAATAAGTATCTTCACAGGTAGGTCTGACGAATTACCAAATGATCAAAACGGAGCCTGATGTCTCGATAGTGTTGTCAAAATCATTCGTTCATTGTGTCAAATACCCCAGATATACCCCAGATATACCCCCAAATACCCCAGATACCCCAGATATACCCCAAATACCCCAGATATACCCCAGATACCCCAGATATAACTAATATACTCTCTCTCTCCCTCAGCCTGTGTTGTGTGAGGTGTTCTACGTGTTGATGGAGTACGCTAGGACGGCCATGTTCCTGTGGATGTTTATAGAAGGACATTACCTCAACAGTATGCTGACTGTGGCAGTGTTTACCGACCAACCCAACCACACGTGAGTAATGGGGGAGAGAGAGAGAGAGAGAGAGAGAGAGAGAGAGTGTGTGAGTTTCAATGTGAGAGTATGTATGTATGTATGTATGTATGTATGTATGTATGTATGTACTGTATGTATGTATGTATGTAATTTCCATATTGTCAGGTTGAAGCATTACCCAGGTACATCTACAAAGACTCTATTGTTACCTGGCCAAAAAATATCTTGGTTTTGGTCTCGTTAAAACACTGTATTTCAGATAATGGAACCGGTCTGAATAGAGGATGAATTCTTGATTGTCGAATAATACACATCTTCTGGTGAGGGTGGGGAGGGTGGGTGGGGTGGGTGGGTGGGAAAGGTGGGTGGTGAGGGTTGGTGGTGAGGGTGGGAAGGGTGGGTGGTGAGGGTGGGGAGGGAGGGGTGGGTGGGTGGGTGGGGTGGGTGGGTGGGGTGGGTGGGGAGGGTGTTTTTCGTTGTTTTCGCCTTTTTAGTTGTTTTTCCGAGTTCTCTTTTTTTTCTTTTATTATTTTTTTCGTTTTTTTTTTCGTTTATTTTCGGTTTTCGTGAAAGATGAAACATTTAAATGGCGTAGGAATAATTTAAAGCACATAATACACACTCTCTCTCTCTCTCTCTCTCTCTCTCTCTCTCTCTCAACATACAGTACACCATTAACCCGTGTACACCTTTCAACAAACTCTAATTAACTAATTGTGGGTAAAAATTAACTAAAAGAAAATACAAAAAGTTTACCTGTACTCAACCGGTCTAATTACCTGAGGGAATAAAGGGAATTTAATCCAATGTCGGCAGGTTGGCTTAGAGAGAGAGAGAGAGAGAGAGAGAGAGAGAGAGAGAGAGAGAGAGAGAGAGGAAAAACTTTAACACCACACAACAAAAATACCCCGCCCCCCCCCCCGCCGCCCCCCGCCCCCCCCCCTCCAAAAAAACAACAGGAAAAAAACAAACAAATACATAACTCTCAAAAGACTCTCTGATATAAGTGTTCTCCGTTTTTTTGTTGTGTTTTTTTCTTCCGTTTTTTGTTGTTTTTTTGACCCGTATGAAGTGTTAAGTAACCTCAACCACTTCGTAAAACCATCAGGTTAATTGATTTGAGGGGTCGAGTTCCTATAAATGAGTTATGGGATTAATTTTTATCTCTCTCTCTCTCTCTCTCTCTCTCTCTCTCTCTCTCTCTCTCTGTATACATTTCCAGGGTGTATGTATAAAGTGAATTCAATACTGTATTAAATAATCCTCACGTATGTATGTATACCTATCCCCATACATCACCTCAGGCCTGTATAATAAGTGGTGTATGGTGTGTACTCTCCAGGATATACAACTTGTTCGGGTGGGGCGTGCCAGTGGTGATGACGACTGTATGGGCAGCTGTCACCGCCGTCCAGCACACAGGCACTGAGTGAGTATACACCATGAACAGCTGATTCATACATAACAGCTGATTCATACATAACAGCTGAGTCATTCATAGCAGCTGATTATTTATACATAACTAATTGTCCTTCCCCAAGCCTCTCCCCCACCCCCCAAGCCTCTCCCACACCTCCCTCTTATCTCCCTTACCTCCCCCTCATCTCCCTCACCTCCCCCTCCTCCCCCCCACCTCCCCCACCCTCCCTCACTCTCACCTACTCTCCCCCTCACCTCCCCCTCCTCTCCCCCACCTCCCCCTCACCTCCCCCACTCTCACCTACTCTCCCCCCCACCTCCCCCACCCTCCCTCACTCTCACCTACTCTCTCCCCCCCCTCCCCCCCACCTCCCCCTCACCTCCCCCCACTCTCCACCCTACTCTCTCCCCTCACTCTCCCCACTCCTCACCCTACTCTCCCCCACCTCCCCCCATCCTCCCCCACCCTCCCTCACTCTCACCTACTCTCTCCCCCTCATCTCCCCCCCACCTCCCCCCATCTCCCCCACCCTCCCTCACTCTCACCTACTCTCTCCTTGCTCCAGGTGCTGGTGGGGATACAACCTTAGTCCTTATTTCTGGATACTGGAAGGACCTCGTCTTACCGTCATTATTGTGAGTACACCTGATACAGTGTTGGTGGTGGTAGTGGTGGTGGTGGTGATGGTGGTGATGGTGGTTGTTGTTGTTGTTGTATATAAGTAAGTATTAGAGTTGTATTGATTGAAAAAAACAACAAGAATCAGACTTGTAAATAATAACAACAACAAAAAACAGCTGATTAATATTCTACCTGTTATTGAAGTCCGTCCAATATTTACGAGTGCCTCAGATCTGCTGCCGACACGACCCGAAAGTACGTACCCAATGGTTTATTTACCAACACACTCCACACACAACACACTCCACACACAAACACACTCTAGAAAACATACTTCACACAACGCACTCCTACACAACGCACTCCCCACAACACACTCCCCACAACACACTCCTACACAACACACTCCTACACAACACACTCCTACACAACACACTCCTACACAACACACTCCTACACAACACACTCCTACACAACACACTCCTACACAACACACTCCTACACAACACACTCCTGCACAACACACTCCTACACAACACACTCCTACACAACACACTCCTACACAACACACCCCACACACACACTCCTACACAACACACTCCTACACAACACACTCACACACTCCTACACAACACACTCCTACACAACACACTCCTACACAACGCACTCCTACACAACACACTCCTACACAACACACTCCTACACAACACACTCCGCACTCTACACAACACACTCCTACACAACACACTCCTACACAACACACTCCTACACAACGCACTCTACACAACACACTCCTACACAACACACTCCATATCCACACAACACAACACACTCCCCACAACACACTCCTACACAACACACTCCTACACAACACACTCCCCACAACGCACTCTACACAAGGAATATCACATGAGCCTTATCAGCATATGAGAAGTGGGTCTTGATTATCCCAGACGGTACAACTGAGGCGAGAGGAGAGCATTGAGAGATACGTGTTGACATGAACTGAATCATGCAAAGGTTTAGTTCAGGCGGGCTGGGCGGGCGGGCTGGGCGGGCGGGCTGGGCGGGCGGGCTGGGCGGGCTGGGCGGGCGGGCGGGCGGGCTGGGCGTAGCAAGGAAAGGAAAGGGGAGGAAAAGGAAGGAAAGGGTTTAAACCTAATCTAACCTCGCCTAACGCTAACCTAACCTAACTTTACGAAAGGAAACCAAACCAAACCTGGACTAAACCTCCCTTGATAGTCGAAAACCATACAACAACAACCTCAGGTGTGTGTGTGTGTGTGTGTGTGTGTGTCTGTGTCTGTGTCTGTCTGTGTGTGTGTCTGTCTGTGTGTCTGTTTCTGTCTGTATGTGTGTGTGACCAACATTGCACCACACCTCTACATATTGCAACAGAACCCATGCAATATATTTTTACCCTTTTTCCCGCGAATTCCATCAAGTTAACATAGAGATTAGCGCCTAGATCAGGTATCACAGGTGAAGTGAATTAGTTTATTAATTATGTTGTTGAGGAAATAATTCGTTTTTTTATACACCTGAGTTATGGGTCAGGGAATTTTAATTAAGTTTTGAAGGTAAAATTGTTATGTTATGGTGTTGCTGTGATGTTATGATATAGTGGTGTTATGTTATGGTGTTGCTGTGATGTTATGATATAGTGGTGTTATATTATAGTGATGTAAACTATTAAATAATTTATATATAAATATTGGTCTATATAAACCTACAGTGAATAACTTACACTGTACTTAAGACCTTGTAGAATTAGGGTAGTTTATGTCTGAAGGAAGGAAGGAAGGGAGGGAGGGAGGGAGGAAGGGAGGGAGGGAGGGAGGAAGGGAGGAAGGAATGAGGGAGGGAGAAAGGGATGAAGGAAGGAAGGAAGGAAGGAAGGGAGGGAGGGAGGGAGGGAGGGAGGGAGGGAGGAAGGGAAGGAAGGAATGAGGGAGGGAGAAAGGGATGAAGGAAGGAAGGAAGGAGGGAAGGAAGGAGGGGCAAGGAAGGAGGAAGGATAGATGAATGGAGACAGACACCACCGCTCCCTTCTTTAGTACACCAGATTCCTCCCTCACCACCAGAGGCAGTAGTGGCGCCAGTTAGGACGTCGACACAAACATTACCTGTATCACCTTTTAATTAACGGGTTTACCTGCGCCTTATAATACCTGCGTTGGTTAACGAGAGAGCTGAAACCTTGTTGAGTGGGACGACTAGATAAACAGAAGCCATAATCTCTGTTGAGAGGGACGCGTAGATAAACAGGAGCCATAATCTCTGTTGAGTGGGACGCCCCTCAGAATTAATAGACATCTAAAATCCAATTAAGAAATTCCATTATGAATAATTTAGCAATTTAACCGCAGCTCTTGTGAACGAGAGAGACAGGCGACCTAACTACTGAACTACCATAATTAGGGTCATTAGCATAGAAGTGTCACCTAGAGGTAATGGAAACGTCATTGTATGTACTGTATAATGTATCCAGGTAGGAGAGGATTAGCTACATACGTTATTCCCATTTGGTATACAACAACAAAATACCTGGACATGTATGAGTAAAGAGGTTATACATATACAAGTACAGGTATATATAGTCTGTTTATGTATGAATATGTATTTATCAACGGAAGCCTCAGTATGATCAGACGTGAACGGCTCTCACTCTAAGTCGGAACCTTGACTGAACAAATTACGAGTTATGGAAGTATCGATAAGTAGGAAGTTACTTAAGGCGTGTGGCCCAGGGATAGGTAAGGTCCCAGTAAGTCTCCAAAGGTCCCACTAGGTCCCAAAAGGTCCCACTAGGTCCCAAAAGGTCCCACTAGGTCCCAAAAGGTCCCTGAAGATCCCAGTAAGTCCCAGAAGGTCCCAAAAGGTCACAATATGTCCCAGAAGATCCCAGTAACTCCTAGATGGTCCCAGTAAATCCCAATTTGTCCTAGAAAGTCCCAGTGTATCCCAGAAGATCACACTAGGTCCCAGAAGGTCTTAAGTACGTCCCAGCTGATCCCAGTAAGTCCCAGAAGGTTCCACCAGGTCCCAGAAGGTCCCATTAAGTCCCAGAAGGTCCCACTAAGTCCCAGAGTTTAAAGTACCAACAAGTCTCCCTGCCTCATTAAAACTTCACTTAATTATGCTCAATAGTTTGACTCAAAAGGTCTGAGTATCAATTAAGTATTATAGGTCCCATTAGGGCAAGGAGAGGGGTGCTAATGAGTGTATGAGGACGACAACAGGACACGTAATTAGTGAGGAAATACCGAGTGAGTGTTGGTTTACTCTCTCTCTCTCTCTCTTCTCTGGTCACTCAGCGTGGAGGAGTTCCCGGACTTACAGAAGATTACCCGTATCCTTACATAGGGGACACGGTCTGGTCGCTTGGTTGACCTTAGCTGGCAAACTTTCTCTCTCTCTCTCTCTCTCTCTCTCTCTCTCTCTCTCTCTCTTCCTTTCTCTCTTTTATTCTCTCTCTCTATCTCTCGGGTCAGTACTCGGGATAACTCCAGCTGCCGTATCAACCACCCAACTATGAGGGGAAAATCTGAGACCGTCTTATCTTCAAGGGCTGAGTGAACGACTGAAGATTAACCCAGAAATAAGAAGAGAATAAGAAAAATAATAAGGGAAATAATAAGGGAAATAATAAGGGAAAAAATAAGAGAAATAATAAGGGAAATAATAAGGGAAATAATAAGGGAAAAAATAAGAGAAATAATAAGGGAAATAATAAGGGAAATAATAAGGGAAATAATAAGAGAAATAATAAGGGAAATAATAAGAGAAATAATAAGGGAAATAATAAGAGAAATAATAAGAGAAATAATATAAAAGACCTCATTTACGTCAACTTTAAAGAGAATAATATCTTTAAGGTAAATAGATTGCCGTAAATGTATTGACACATCCGCCCACATCAATATCCACACCAAACGCCCACATCAATATCCACACCAAACGCCCACATCAATATCCACACCAAACGCCCACATCAATATCCACACCAAACGCCCACATCAATATCCACACCAAACGCCCACATCAATATCCACACCAAACGCCCACATCAATATCCACACCAAACGCCCACACCAATATCCACACCACACGCCTACATCAACGCTCACATCCACTGTAACTCCGCCCACACCACTGAGATCTGCCTATACCAACACCCACATCAACAACCCTCACCACTCACCGCCCACACACCCACCACAACTTGAGTCAGTTTACCGCCTTCAACCTTCAGAAGCCATATTCCATGTCCTGGAAAGTCCAACATAACGACAAGGTTTCGAAACTCCACGAGGCAGAAGAGACATTTCACCATGAAGTGCACTGGCAAACACCTACGACACTTCCTCCTGTGTGGGTGTGGGTGTGGGTGGGTGGGTGTGGGGGTGTGTGTGTGTGTGTTGTGTGTGTGTGTGTGTGTGTGTGGGTGTGTGGGTGTAGGTGGTGTGTCTGTGTGTGTGGGTGTGCGGGTGTAGGTGGTGTGTGTGTGTGTGTGTGTGTAGGTGGTGTGTGTGAGGCTTCAACTCTTAACCTTATGTGATTTGTTTCTGGGAGTTGTTTCTGTACACGAGGGAGGGGGAAGAGGGGGAGAGGGGAGAGGGGGAGGGAAAGGGAGGATGGAAGGGAAGGGGAGGGGAGAGGGGGACGGGGGGAGGGGGACGGGGGGGAGGGGGACGGGGGGAGGGGGACGGGGGGAGGGGGGAGGGGGAGGGGGGAGGGGGGAAACGAGCCAGTAAACCTTATAACTGCTTCACAAAGTCTTAAAGCAGAGTCATTCATCTTCTTTATCCTCATAATGTCTCTTAAAACACGAGGTGAGAGATAATAGTGAGAGATAAATTGTCTCTCAGTATCTCTCATCACACAGGTGAGAGATGGTAGTAGTAATTAACATATCTTTGTTTCCTTCCCCAGACCAACTTCCTGTTCCTGCTCAACATACTAAGAGTTCTCATCACCAAGCTACAGGCCAGTGTGTCCTCTGAGACCCAACAGGCCAAGTGAGTAGACATTCATACTTGTACACACACACACACACACACACACACACACACACACACACACATACATACATACTGGAAACCCCTCGAAATCGAGAATTACCGGCCCTAGGGCCACCTAGGCGTGAATTTGTTTAAGGTGTAGAAGCTGTCGCAAACACAACAACCACACCTTGAGTTAACGAGCTGCATGACCCAGTGTTTAAGGTGTTGAAGCTGTTGCCAACACAACAACCACACCTTGAGTTAACGAGTTGCATGACCCAGTGTTTAAGGTGTAGAAGCTGTTGCCAACACAACAACCACACCTTGAGTTAACGAGTTGCATGACCCAGTGTTTAAGGTGTAGAAGCTGTGGCCAACACAACAACCACACCCTGAGTTAACGAGTTGCATGACCCAGTGTTTAAGGTGTTGAAGCTGTTGCCAACACAACAACCACACCTTGAGTTAACGAGTTGCATGACCCAGTGTTTAAGGTGTAGAAGCTGTGGCCAACACAACAACCACACCTTGAGTTAACGAGTTGCATGACCCAGTGTTTAAGGTGTAGAAGCTGTGGCCAACACAACAACCACACCTTGAGTTAACGAGTTGCATGACCCAGTGTTTAAGGTGTAGAAGCTGTCGCCAACACAACAACCACACCTTGAGTTAACGAGTTGCATGACCCAGTGTTTAATGTGTAGAAGCTGTCGCCAACACAACAACCACACCCTGAGTTAACGAGTTGCATGACCCAGTGTTTAAGGTGTAGAAGCTGTCGCCAACACAACAACCACACCCTGAATTAACGAGCTGCATGACCCAGTGTTTAAGGTGTAGAAGCTGTCGCCAACACAACAACCACACCCTGAGTTGACGAGTTGCATGACCCAGTGTTTAAGGTGTAGAAGCTGTCGCCAACACAACAATGACACCCTGAGTTAACGAGCTGCATGACCCAGTGTTTAAGGTGTTGAAGCTGTCGCCAACACAACAACGACACCCTGAGTTAACGAGCTGCATGACCCAGTGTTTAAGATGTAGAAGCTGTCGCCAACACAACAACCACACCCTGAGTTAACGAGCTGCATGACCCAGTGTTTAAGATGTAGAAGCTGTCGCCAACACAACAACCACACCCTGAGTTAACGAGCTGCATGACCCAGTGTTTAAGATGTAGAAGCTGTCGCCAACACAACAACCACACCCGAGTTAACGAGCTGCATGACCCAGTGTTTAAGGTGTAGAAGCTGTCGCCAACACAACAACCACACCCTGAGTTAACGAGTTGCATGACCCAGTGTTTAAGGAGTAGAAGCTGTCGCCAACACAACAACCACACCCTGAGTTAACGAGCTGCATGACCCAGTGTTTAAGGTGTAGAAGCTGTCGCCAACACCACAACCACACCCTAAGTTAACGAGCTGCATGACCCAGTGTTTAAGGTGTAGAAGCTGTCGTCAACACAACAACAACACCTTGAGTTCACGTGCTGCATGACCCAGTGTTTAAAGTGTAGAAGCTGTCGTCAACACAACAACCACTCCTTGAGTTAACGTGCTGCATGACCCAGTGTTTAAGGTGTAGAAGCTGTCGCCAACATAACAACCACACCCTGAGTTAACAAGCTGCATGCCCAGTGTTTAAGGTGTAGAAGCTGTCGCCAACACAACAACCACACCCTGAGTTAACGAGCTGCATGACCCAGTGTTTAAGGTGTAGAAGCTGTCGTCAACACAACAACCACACCTTGAGTTAACGTGCTGCATGACCCAGTGTTTAATGTGTAGAAGCTGTCGCCAACACAACAACCACACCCTGAGTTAACGAGTTGCATGACCCAGTGTTTAAGGTGTAGAAGCTGTCGTCAACACAACAACCACACCTTGAGTTAACGTGCTGCATGACCCAGTGTTTAAGGTGTAGAAGCTGTCGCCAACACAACAACCACACCCTGAGTTAACGTGCTGCATGACCCAGTGTTTAAGGTGTAGAAGCTGTCGCCAACACAACAACCTCACCCTGAGTTAACGAGCTGCATGACCCAGTGTTTAATGCGTAGAAGCTGTCGCCAACACAACAACGACACCCTGAGTTAAATGGTTGCATGACCTAGTGTTTAAGGTGTAGAAGCTGTCGCCAACACAACAACCTCACCCTGAGTTAACTAGTTGCATGACCCAGTGTTTAAGGTGTAGAAGTTGTCGCCAACACAACAACCACACCATGAGTTAACGAGCTGCATGACCCAGTGTTTTAGGTGTAGAAGCTGTCGCCAACACAACAGCCACACCCTAAGTTAACGAGCTGCATGACCCAGTGTTTAAGGTGTAGAAGCTGTCACCAACACAACAACCACACCCTAAGTTAACGAGCTGCATGACCCAGTGTTTAAGGTGTAGAAGCTGTCGCCAACACAACAACCACACCCTGAGTTAACGAGCTGCATGACCCAGTGTTTAAGGTGTAGAAGCTGTCGCCAACACAACAACCACACCCTGAGTTAACGAGCTGCATGACCCAGTGTTTAAGGTGTAGAAGCTGTCGCCAACACAACAACCACACCCTGAGTTAACGAGCTGCATGACCCAGTGTTTAAGGTGTAGACGCTGTCGCCAACACAACAACCACACCCTGAGTTAACGAGCTGCATGACCCAGTGTTTAAGGTGTAGAAGCTGTCGCCAACACAACAACCACACCCTGAGTTAACGAGCTGCATGACCCAGTGTTTAAGGTGTAGAAGCTGTCACCAACACAACAACCACACCACGAGTTAACGAGCTGCATGACCCACTGTTTAAGGTCTAGAAGCTGTAGCCAACACAAAAACAACACCCTGAGTTAACGAGCTGCATGTCCCAGTGTTTAAAGTGTAAAGCTGTCGCCAACACAACAACCACACCCTGAGTTAACGAGTAGCATGACCCAGTGTTTAAGGTGTAGAAGCTGTGACCAACACAACAACCACACCCTGAGTTAACGAGCTGCATGACCCAGTGTTTAAGGTGTAGAAGCTGTGACCAACACAACAACCACACCCTGAGTTAACGAGCTGCATGACCCAGTGTTTAAGGTGTAGAAGCTGTCGCCAAAAAAACAACCACACCCTGAGTTAACGAGCTGCATGACCCAGTGTTTAAGGTGTAGAAGCTGTCGCCAACAAAACAACCACACCCTGAGTTAACGAGTAGCATGACCCAGTGTTTAAGGTGTAGAAGCTGTGACCAACACAACAACCACACCCTGAGGTAACGAGCTGCATGACCCAGTGTTTAAGGTGTAGAAGCTGTCGCCAACACAACAACCACACCCTGAGTTAACGAGCTGCATGACCCAGTGTTTAAGGTGTAGAAGCTGTCGCCAACACAACAACCACACCCTGAGTTAACGAGCTGCATGACCCAGTGTTTAAGGTGTAGAAGCTGTCGCCAACACAACAACCACACCCTGAGTTAACGAGCTGCATGACCCAGTGTTTAAGGTGTAGAAGCTGTCGCCAACACAACAACCACACCTGAGTTAACGAGCTGCATGACCCAGTGTTTAAGGTGTAGAAGCTGTCGTCAACACAACAACCACACCTTGAGTTAACGAGCTGCATGACCCAGTGTTTAAGGTGTAGAAGCTGTCGCCAACACAACAACCACACCCTGAGTTAACGAGCTGCATGACCCAGTGTTTAAGGTGTAGAAGCTGTCGCCAACACAACAACCACACCCTGAGTTAACGAGCTGCATGACCCAGTGTTTAAGGTGTAGAAGCTGTCGCCAACACAACAACCACACCTTGAGTTAACGAGCTGCATGACCCAGTGTTTAAGGTGTAGAAGCTGTCGCCAACACAACAACCACACCCTGAGTTAACGAGTTGCATGACCCAGTGTTTAAGGTGTAGAAGCTGTGGCCAACACAACAACCACACCTTGAGTTAACGAGTTGCATGACCCAGTGTTTAAGGTGTAGAAGCTGTCGCCAACACAACAACCACACCTTGAGTTAACGAGTTGCATGACCCAGTGTTTAAGGTGTAGAAGCTGTCGCCAACACAACAACCACACCCTGAGTTAACGAGCTGCATGACCCAGTGTTTAAGGTGTAGAAGCTGTCGCCAACACAACAACCACACCCTGAGTTAACGAGCTGCATGACCCAGTGTTTAAGGTGTAGAAGCTGTCGCCAACACAACAACCACACCCTGAGTTAACGAGCTGCATGACCCAGTGTTTAAGGTGTAGAAGCTGTCGCCAACACAACAACCACACCCTGAGTTAACGAGCTGCATGACCCAGTGTTTAAGGTGTAGAAGCTGTCGCCAACACAACAACCACACCCTGAGTTAACGAGCTGCATGACCCAGTGTTTAAGGTGTAGAAGCTGTCGCCAACACAACAACCACACCCTGAGTTAACGAGCTGCATGACCCAGTGTTTAAGGTGTAGAAGCTGTCGCCAACACAACAACCACACCCTGAGTTAACGAGCTGCATGACCCAGTGTTTAAGATGTAGAAGCTGTCGCCAACACAACAACCACACCCTGAGTTAACGAGCTGCATGACCCAGTGTTTAAGGTGTAGAAGCTGTCGCCAACACAACAACCACACCCCGAGTTAACGAGCTGCATGACCCAGTGTTTAAGGTGTAGAAGCTGTCGCCAACACAACAACCACACCTTGAGTTAACGAGTTGCATGACCCAGTGTTTAAGGAGTAGAAGCTGTCGCCAACACAACAACTACACCCTAGGTTAACGAGCTGCATGACCCAGTTGCAAGGAATAGTCCGAGAAGACCGGACAACTCGCCAACTGCACTGGCTAACCATTACCCCGGAACATGATCCACAAATCGATTAACATCCAGGTCCCCAATTACTGCTGGGTAGACAGAGGCAAATGGCGTAAAGAAACTTGCCCATAGTTTCACCCTGCCCGGGGATCGAAATTCATATGCAAATAACTTTTTAGCTTATCGCGAAAATAAAACTTTACGAAACTATTGTACAAAAATATATACAGGAACCTCAATTCCATTCAAAATAAACATTTCATATAAATTAAACTGAAAAAATTACATACGTACAGTTACGAGGAGGTATAGTGTCACACCCACCGATGACCTACAGTTACGAGGAGGTATAGTGTCACACCCCCCGATGACCTACAGTTACGAGGAGGTATAGTGCCACACCCCCCGATGACCTACAGTTACGAGGAGGTATAGTGTCACACCCACCGATGACCTACAGTTACGAGGAGGTATAGTGTCACACCCCCGATGACCTACAGTTACGAGGAGGTATAGTGCCACACCCACCGATGACCTACAGTTACGAGGAGGTATAGTGCCACACCCCCGATGACCTACAGTTACGAGGAGGTATAGTGTCACACCCCCGATGACCTACAGTTACGAGGAGGTATAGTGTCACACCCCCGATGACCTACAGTTACGAGGAGGTATAGTGCCACACCCCCGATGACCTACAGTTACGAGGAGGTATAGTGCCACACCCACCGATGACCTACAGTTACGAGGAGGTATAGTGTCACCCCCCGATGACCTACAGTTACGAGGAGGTATAGTGCCACACCCCGATGACCTACAGTTACGAGGAGGTATAGTGCCACACCCCCGATGACCTACAGTTACGAGGAGGTATAGTGCCACACCCACCGATGACCTACAGTTACGAGGAGGTATAGTGCCACACCCCGATGACCTACAGTTACGAGGAGGTATAGTGCCACACCCACCGATGACCTACAGTTACGAGGAGGTATAGTGCCACACCCCCCGATGACCTACAGTTACGAGGAGGTATAGTGTCACACCCCCGATGACCTACAGTTACGAGGAGGTATAGTGCCACACCCACCGATGACCTACAGTTACGAGGAGGTATAGTGCCACACCCACCGATGACCTACAGTTACGAGGAGGTATAGTGTCACCCCCCCCCCCCCCCCGGATATGTGGCACCGTCGGAATGACTTTATGAATGAATCAGTTCTGTGAGGAGGAGTGACACGGATTCATTCATAAAGTGGCGCCTGGTGAACAAAAATTACACGGTACTAAAATTTATACAAGACCTTAAACTGCACTTAAAATAGACATCCAAAACACTAATTACAGGTACTGGAGTGAGAAGAAACTCCGCCAGGTAACTGCTAAAGCTGCAACAACATCTTGAATATTACCAAAAATAGTCAAAATACTCACTGTTTCTGTTGCTGCTGACGCCATCCTTTGGTCACGATCACTTAAGTCAGGTCAATAATTATCACTTAAGTTAGGTCACTTATTATGACTTTAAGTTTGGTCATTTATTATCACTTATGTAGCGCCATTAACTTTCTCACCTTTCCACACTATTGGTTTTAGATATTTGTAGTGCCAATATTGGGAGACAGTCAGGCCTCGACCACACAGTACTGGTGGCAGACGGTCAACACGGAATATATTCGTTGTCTTGTTAAATATTTCAACTTTTGGCTATTTTATCTCATTATTATCTTACACGTTTGTAGCGCCATTATTTCTTCAACGTTTTCTTATACAGTAGATGTAGGAATCAGTTCTCTGTAGTTGGTTATGTAGCAGAGAGTCAAGGAGACACCGCCACAGCGATGGTTGGTGACAAATGGTGAAATGTCAACATAGCGTGTGTAGAGTAATGGAACATTCGTAGTCACGCTAAATTATTTCAACTTTTTACTAATTTGTTCCATTGTAGTGTGTGAAGAAATAATATTACTATAATAAATATAAATAAATGAGTAGAAAATATTTATCCAGTAACATATATCTTAGTAGTAATAAATATCAGTACAAATTGAATGTCATAATTCAATACATAAATTTATACATATAATATTACGATTAATACTAAAACTAATATATATTAATATTATACCAACCATAGGAAACTTTTGTTGTTTTAATGACGCACTGTAATATAAGAGGGAGGAGGTGTGTAAAGTTACTTGGCAACTAAGAGTAACTAAAGCCAGACTGGTGTTATTTTTATTATTTTTATTTAGAGTTAAGTGATGTGAAGAAAAAGTAGCTACAAACACTTAAGTGATCATATAGGGTTTTGTTAACAAGTTTCATCAATATCGGTAAAGCGGTTAATGATTCCCTTACGGGTGTCTGTGTTGAGAGATAAGACAAATGCTGGTAATTCACGTCGCGCAAAAGGCCAATGTAGTTATTATTTAATTATATTTATTGATTCATAAATGGTATGTAATATAATGTAAAAGTACCAACTATTTGTTATTGTACTTTAATATTAAAAGTACTGCATCAGTCTTGTGGTGGTAGTGAATAGGGTGTTGTCAAGGCGAGGGTGTGTGTGTGTGTGGTGACGGGAGGTTAGATGCTAGTTCACATGCTAGTTAGGTGCATCAATCAATAAGAACCTTAAGTAAACACATAAAAGTAAGACATGAACGATACTCAAATATTTCTAAGTAAAATAACACCACGTTACTCTGATCTGACAGCAAATAACACACCGAATCATTGTGACAAACTCGTAACACTTTGGCTGCCATGTTCGTAACGCTTATTAAATCTGGTAACTGAAATGTCTTATACATATTATATCATAGTTAAGGAATATTATTGAACACATATTACCCAACTACCACAGCCCGAGGAGAGAGAAAGGTAAGGAGATGCTAATGAGTTGTCAAGGCTTACCCTACGATTACTTACATGTTGAAGCAAGAAGCAGAGGTCACCAATTCACAGTTACCTTAAAGAAATGATAATAAATAAATAAATAAATTATATGAGGCTATGTAGTAAAGTTCATGGGTATTTTGCTGAATAATAAATAATAATGAATGACCTCTGTACGGTGCCTTGCTGAGCGTTAACCTGCACCTGTACGAACCAACGATTACTGATTAACCTGTAAATGCCTAACCGAACAGGTAATGCTTACAACAGGTGGAACATTTACACATTAATGTTATTTTATGATATGTAATTTACCAACTTACTAATGTTTTGATTGTAAATTACTTAATGATTTGATGTTTAGGTCAATAGAACCAATTAAATATGTTATTTATTGGGACCATGAACATCACCCTGTCATAAATGGACCACCTCATTACCACCTATGTTGTTAATACACACTTTCACCATATCACCAACACCATCGCCACCAACACACCAGCCACTATTACCATCACCATCACCATCTAACACCACCATCACCATCACCACCAACACCACCCCCATCGCCACCTCTACCAACACCATCCCCACCAAAACACCAACCATCACCACCAACACCACTCCCATCACCACCACCACCACCACCACCACCAAACTCACCACTACCACCATCACCACCACCATACAGGAAGGCAGTACGGGCAGCCATCGTCTTACTGCCCCTCCTCGGCATCACCAACAGCCTTCAGATGGTTCACTCACCACTAGAGGGGAACATAGTCGAGTTTGCCGCCTGGAGCTTCGTCACCACCTTCCTCACCGCCTTCCAGGGATTCTTCGTAGCTCTCTTATACTGCTTCCTTAACAATGAGGTAAGACACTTCATGGCTTATGGCTTCAGGGACAATTAACACATTTTTTTAAGTGTGTTTGTTTGTCTAAATAGATCCTTACCTGAATACTATGGGAGGTAATTAATTAATTTTTTTTATTTATTACTTTACCTGAAAAAAATTAAGTTTATATGTAATTAATATGATGTTGATTGTTATTATTATTACTGTAACTATTATCTTTATTAACACGAAAAGATAATTATTTACCCCAGAAATAAACTAATCACCTGCTAACATCACACTAATTAACACCTGCGTATATTATTTACCTCCTGTTGGCGTTATGACTCACCTGTGTGTATGTCTACCTGTCCGCCAGGTGAGAGGAACGATCACTAAGTGTGTGGCTAACCTCTACACTCAACGACTCCTGCCCAAGAGGTCTAAAAGAAGCTGCATTAATGGCAATATTGCAAGGTGAGCATACATACATACGTCTCTCTCTCTCTCTCTCTCTCTCTCTCTCTCTGCAGTGCTTGAACGAAATAAAAACTCGAACACTAGATTAAACTGACACAAGCAATAAACTGAAGGAGGGAGGGAGGGAGAGAGAGAGGGAAGGAGTGAGGGAGAAAGGGAGTGAGTGAGTGAGGGAGGGAGTGAGTGAGGTAGGGAGTTTTGTCAGGTACAGCTCAGGTTAATCTGCGTCAGGTGTGTATTCGGGTCAGGTAGAAAGGTCATCTGTTCTGTGACTCGTTCCCCGGATCTGTGTGTTGCTTGCTGGCGGTGGCTGGAGGACAGACACAGACACAGACAGACAGAGAGACAGTCAGACAGAGAGAGAGACAGTCAGACAGAGAGAGACAGAGATAGGGGACACAGAGAGGCAGACAGACATAGACAGAGAGAAATGGTCAAGGCAGAGATAAGGATAATGGTAGACAGAGACAGACAGACAGACAGACAGAGAATAGAAATGCGAGAGAAAAATGATGAGAAAGACAGAGAGAGAGAGAGAGAGAGAGAGAGAGAGAGAGAGAGAGGGAGAGAGAGAGACGTTACAACACCGTCTTCCACCAGTATTAACCTGAGCTATCTTCTCTCTCCCCCCCCCCCCCACAGTGAGGCGGCAGGAGCAGAGGAGCCATTAACTACATTCAGAGAAGAAATAACGATAGAACACAGTGAAGAGCCAGATGTTATAACTACCACTGTATGACCCATCTTCTTATCTCCCTCCTCATTCTCATCTCTCCTCTCTTATTCCCCTCCTTCGTTCTCTTCTCTTGCCCATCTTCTCTCTATTTGTCATTCTCTTCTCCTCACTCTCCTCCCTCTCTTCCTTCATTATCGTCTTTTTTCCTCCTCCCTACATTACCGCCACCTACTTCATCGAATAATCTGATTGGTTCGTGTGAAAACTATAGGTAAACACATATCCATGACGCACTCGACCAATAAGAAGATACGAATAAGAATATACTTTATTCTAATTGGCTGAGAGGGAAATATATCTCTCATTATCAATAGATTTCTAAGACAATCCGGGTTCCGTATAAGACCTGAGACACATATACCACTAATAGCTAATTAATAGTATAATGAGGTGATAACTAATTAACTAAGAATGAGTTTACTAGACGTAGATATTAAGGTAAATAGATAATTAAGAAATTATACGTGGATTATGAGAAATATGTCCTAGTGTTTGGTAAGAGATGAGAGTACGTGTGTCTTAATGTTCCTCAAGATGATAATAATTGTATCTAAATTTTTTTCTTTAGTATTAGGATGTGCTTTAACCGTGTGTGTGTGTGTGTGTGTGTGTGTCCTGGTTGTTTTCTGTCTGTCTTTCTGTGTCTGTCTGTGTGTCTGTCTGTCTGTCTGTCTTTTAGTACTAGCAGGACATTTGAGAGGATGATATAAACGCTTATCACTATATTAGCTGCTATTTTCTATTTCAATCAATTCCCAACTAGCAAACAATCCATTTAGGAAGTTATTCTTAATCTGTAGATTTACGCCATAACTCATTATGCTAAATATAATCACATAATTAAAACATTTTGAATAATTATCTGCCGTCATGGGTGTTTTAAATGTCTTGTATAGTGTGAGAGTAATTAGCCACCTATGATTCGTGTGCAGGTGATTAGAGACTCACACACCTGTCACACTTGTCACACCTGTCACGCCTGTCACACCTGTCACGCCTGTCAAACCTGTCACACCTGTCAAACCTTGTTATTATTTCCACTGATTCTTTTCCTCTCGTTATTGTTATCGTGTTATCATTGACCTCTGGCCGCCCTACATGGCCCTCTGGGGGTGTTGGCCTTGTGTTGAGGATCAGAGGTCAATTCAGATCAATTCATGAATGTAATTTACATACATACATACATACATAACCTAGGGTGGATTGTATATATTGGTATGGAGTTTATGCTGTGAGATTTGGTCTATAGTGTAAAATATGTAAAGGAAATAACTGATGAATGAACAGATTTATTGAAAAAAATACCAAAACTTTTATAAATAATCGAAAAAAAAAGTATGGATATTTTTTCCATTGGTTCTGTGTACACTGTATATAGGTGGATGGTTGGTATAGATATATAAATTAATATATATACTATAAAACTCTGTTATATTTGTTAGTAAACCTATATATATGGAAGCTTAGGGTGTTTGTTAACATTCTATTGTTTACATGTAGGTCTGTTTACCTCACTGATGAAGGGATTATAAGCTAGAGTTGTATACAATGACTGGACGGAGAAGCTGATGACACAGTAATATGGACAAGTCACGGTATTGTTAATAAATACTTAACTACTGTTTTAATTAGGCTACCATAAGGGTTAAAACTGCATAGGTGACGATGTTGTTTTAATTAGACTATCATTAAGGGTTAAAACTGTATGATGTTGATGGCAGAGGCTTATGAGTATTGATTATATATGAAGTTTATTTCTATACGTGATTAGGTTTAACGTCAGATGGTTTAATTAGATTAAACCTTGGATATATGGGTTTATATATTGACCACTATATTACGACAGCTTTTGAGGTGTATATAATTACTATAATTTATCCCTTAAATTATTCCATGAGTAACCAGAAAATAAATTACCTGTGTTACGTAATTAGAAAAATGAAGTAATTATTGATAAAGGTTAATTTGTGATTAATATTGAGCAGGTGCCGAATGTAATTATCTATATATGTAGGTGATTAAGAGTTACTTTATCAGTACTCTTATTAATGAAACAGGTAGTTAATGAGATTTTACCTGTCTGGAGTCTAATTATCATACTTACAATACTGAACCAACTCATTTCTACACCAGGTTTAATCCCTCATTACCTCTCCAACGTAATTAACCTGTCCACCTAAAGGAGACTTACCTGTACCCATCACACCTGTTGAGAATTTCCTTTATGGTAATCAACTCGATAATTGGTCCATTTTGTATGTAATTGATAAGGTGAGATAGTGAAGCTAAGGAAGGTAGATAGTGAAGGTAGTGAAGATAGTGAAGATAGTGAAGATAGTGAAGCTAATGAAGGTAGATTGTGAAGATAGTGAAGATAGTGAAGATGTTTATAGTAGCGTCCCCTGGTGTTAGAGCGAGATGAGGGAGGGAAGAGAGAGAAAGAGAGAGGGAAGAGGGAAGAGAGAGGGGGAAGAGAGAGGGGGAAGAGGGAGGAAGGAGGGACTGCTTTGATGATACGATACAAAACTGAAATGTAAACAATGACTTATTTTTTTTGTTTGTATGAAGTAAACAAAATAATGAAGTAAACAAAATAATCAAAAAGAAAATAAAAATCTTGAACTCCTGAGATTTTGAAAAGACTTAATGTAAACAAAGTGAGATAAGAAAACAATTGATGATTATAGTGTAAACAAGAGATTTCATTCACTATAATTGCAAACAGGAAAATAAAAGGACATACAAACATACTTTAAACTTGAGACAAAAATATATATAAAAAATTATATTACAAATTGACGATAAAGTAAAAATTACCAAATTATTTAAACTTTGTAAATCTCGATACAATTTAACTAAGATGATTCCATAGCATTTAGTACTAACGACCCGTATGACCTAATTAACAATGAAAACAAGACCATAACACGATATTAGCTGGTATATTAAGGAAGCAGTGACCTAACTTTAACCTGAGGAAAAAATGACAACTAGAAGTAAATAATGGATAGTTAGTCAATATTCCTGAAAATAATATGAAAATGAAAAAAATAAAGAAAAATTACCGTATTGAGAAGTATTTGGTAGTATTGAGAAATATTGAGAGATATTGAGAAGTATTGAGAAGTATTATGGAGTATTAAGAAGTATAGAGAAGTATTTATGGTCAATTTACATTTTAAACCAAATATTTTCATGTTTTTTGTAGTTTAATATTTGAGTTATGTACTTATATTCCTGTGACATAAATATTTAATAAATATTCATATATGATACAAGTGTGAATATTAATTAGATATTTGTCCAGGTAAAGGTGTGTGTGTGTGTGAATGTTTCCACGAGATAAATTATCATAATAAGGAAAATATGTAACTAAATGTCAAGTAAATGTTGACTTAAAATTCACTTGATATAAACAAATAAAATAACATTCAATAAAAGTCAACATAACGAACATTCAACACATATAACATTTCTTAACATACAGCATTAATGTAGAGTTGGATTAGTATATTTATCAAACGCTTCTGTTTCTTTTATGGAACGAAAAATCTATGTGTCATTATATACACAATAATGTCTTAAAGAAATATATTTTGATATTAATTGAGTTTTTATTTTTCCCTATAATGAAAAAATAAAGAAAATGGTGAAAATAGAATAAATTAATGTAGAATATTTTTTTTTTTGGTGGGGGAGTTACTCATTATATGTCTATCATTATATATATCATTATATATATTGTTACCCCTATATACTATACTATAAACATTTCAATACTACTATACTACCACAATTCATAACTACAACTATTTTATTCCCATCTTTTATGTTGTCACTAACCACTATTGTCACGTAGACATCACTACCACTATTTACCATCAACTACTACTACCACTACTACAGCCAACCACTACCATCACTACTACCACTACTAGAGCCAACCACTACCAACACTACTACCACTACTACAGCCAACCACGACCGACACTACTACCACGACTACAGCCAACCACTACCATCACTACTACCACTACTACAGCCAACCACTACCATCACTACTACCACTACTACAGCCAACCACTACCAACACTACTACCACTACTACAGCCAACCACTACCATCACTACTACCACTACTACAGCCAACCACTACCATCACTACTACCACTACTACAGCCAACCACGCCCGACACTACTACCACTACTACAGCCAACCACTACCATCACTACTACCACTACTACAGCCAACCACGACCGACACTACTACCACTACTACAGCCAACCACTACCATCACTACTACCACTACTACAGCCAACCACTACCAACACTACTACCACTACTACAGCCAACCACTACCATCACTACTACCACTACAATACAAATGGCCTCCAGCCTCCCCCAATAGCCACACCTTCGCCGCCATTTTTTTATTACCTTAATATTAAATATCCTAATACATAAGTAACTACCCTGGCTGTGTTGAGTTAGTTGAGCCGCAGATCTATGCCGCCTTCAGTGACTGTAGCCTCATAGTCAATATCTGCAGCAGTTGTCGGAGTAGGGGCAGAAGCTCTCGTTCCCCTGAGGCAGAGCAAAACCGACCGAAGGAGAGAGAAGGACAGTCGACATCTCATCCAGGCTGTAACATAACTTCTGGGCTGCTGCTTCTGTTCGGATAACACCTCTGCGAGTCTGGCATAGAAGCATCTTGCACTTGGTCCCATCCCACCAGAGGTTGTGAACACTAGTGGAGTGAAGCTGCCTTGATCAACGTTCTCAATTCTCTCCCCATATGCCCTTATCTTGTCGTTCTCGTTCCTCCTGTGTGCAGCATCACGAGCTAAGTTACGGTGACATGCGGCCATGGGTTAAAAAATTGTGATGTCGAAGAAGGCTCGCTGTCCCCGCGTCCAGAATCCTCGAGCACTGACGTCAACACAGGCTTCGTTAGTTGTGTTTGTAGTCCTACGTTGGAAGATCTCACCATCCAATGGAAGGAGGGACGGTTCTACCATGACATCACGGCAGATTTCCCTCAACATATTTGCTGTGAGATCCCTTACTTCGTCATGCCTCATGCATATGAAGCCCCCCTTCTTGCACACCATGGCGTGATCGCCGTCATAGGAAGAGCCTCACACGCATTGGGAGGGCAACCCTTCTACTGGCCTACCGTACCTTAGAGCAATGGCATCTGTAAATTCTTGTTCATTGAGACTGAAACCATTTGCCCTTATCGGTAACGTAGTTAACCAGTTCGAGGCGCCCACCTCCTGCGCTATAGCTACTTTTTTGTTTTCAAATTCTCTGGTACTTGCAGCAACAGTTGCTGCAACTTATCACTTTGGCTGTGCTGTCGTTCTGCCGTAATGGACCTTCGAATCTTGTTTACTTCACTACCAAGACTACTACCACTACTACAGCCAACCACTACCAACACTACCATTACCATCACTCCTGACACTTCGTTACTCGTCACACGCCACTCCCCGACCCACTACCCCCACCATATCCCCCACCAATACCCCACCAATACCCCCCACTACCCCTTAATAAAAAGAAAGTTTCCCTCATGTGCTTTTACCGAGAGAAAGTTGTAGAGGGTAGACCAGCTGATATGGATGAAAGCTTTTAGATAGTTTTCAGGTGATGGAACTCTCACTAGGAAGGAGCAAGAGGAAACGAGAGAGAGAGAACTGTGAAGATGGGGAGAGTAGGATTCCCTCTCTCCCTCACTGCAATCTAAACCATTAACTAATCCCCCCCCCCCCTAAGGAGACGCTAATTAGCAGGTGTTGGAGTCAGGTGTCCTCTTGTCTTGTTGTCAGCACCTGGTGACACCTTCCTCTAGCCTCTGTGGCAGAACCCCATTAAGCAGCTACCAAACAGGGAGGTACTACCGCCTGGGAAGATATTGGAAGCATACTGTACAGTAGTCTAATGGTGGACCCTGCTGCCATGTGTGACCAAGTCCCAGGTTGATGATCTGACTTTCTGCCTCATTTACACACAATTGCTGGGTCTCAGGTGTTTCTCTTACTGGACAACACAACATACATATATTGTTTCTCACTATTGATCTTTTTTTTTTAATTTTGTATTTCTTTATTATTATTATTATTATTATTATTATTATTATTTATTATTATTATTATTATTATTATTCTTATTATTATTATATTTTCGCCCCCAGGCCCTGATGTGGGACAGTGACCTGTGCTCGGGTGGGCTAATTCCGTAAAAAAAAAAAAAAAAAAAAAAAAAAAAAAAAAAAAAAAAGTGGGACATGGGGGGGGGGTGAGGGGGGGGGGTGAGGAGGAGAGGGAGGGGTGAGAAAGGAGGAGGAAAGGTGAGGAAGTAAGAGTGAAGGAGTGGACAGGAGGAAGGAAGAAAGGAAGGAAGGAAGGAAGGAAGGAAGGAATTCACCCCAGCTACGTGGGAGTTTTACAAGACCTTAGTCGTGAATGCCTCAGCAAACACGACACTACCAGCGCCGCCCGCCAGGTGAGGAATTGTTGACATAAATCAGTGAAACTCACCTGTCAGGCCCATGTTGATTATTGTGAACACTGTGGAGGGGGTGAAAGAGAGAGAGAGAGAGAGAGAGAGAGAGAGAGAGAGAGAGAGAGAGAGAGAGAGACAGAGAGAGAGAGAGAGAGAGAGAGAGAGAGAGAGAGAGAGAGAGAGAGAGAGAGAGGCAGACAGAGACAGAGAGAGAGAGAGAGAGGCAGAAGAGAGAGAGAGAGAGAGAGAGGCAGACAGAGACAGAGAGAGAGAGAGAGAGAGAGAGAGAGAGAGAGAGAGAGAGAGAGAGAGAGAGAGGCAGACAGAGACAGAGAGAGACAGACAGAGACAGAGAGAGGCAGACAGACAGAGATACAGACAGACAGAGATACAGACAGACAGACAGACAGAGAGAGGCAGACAGACAGAGATACAGACAGACAGAGATACAGACAGACAGAGAGAGGCAGACAGACAGAGATACAGACAGACAGAGATACAGACAGACAGACAGACAAAGAGAGGCAGACAGACAGAGATACAGACAGACAGAGATACAGACAGACAGAGAGAGGCAGACAGACAGAGATACAGACAGACAGAGAGAGGCAGACAGAGACAGAGAGAGGCAGACAGACAGAGATACAGACAGACAGACAGACAGACACACCCCATACACACACACACAGAGACAAAGAGACAGGGAGAGAGAGAGAGAGAGAGAGCCGTCATGGTCGTACCCAAGCTTCTCTAACACTCAGGTCAGTTCAGGTAAACAACAGTGTAAGAATTCTTGTATTCTGTGTGTGTTATATGACCTCTGACCTCTGACCTCTGAAGCCCAAACGATATTCAGACAAAGGAAATTGTAAATAAGTTGCTGTTAACCTAACAGGGGGAGGAAGGGAAGGAGGGGGAGTAGAATGAGGAGGATGAGGAGGAAGAGGAGGAAGAGCAGGAAGAAGGAGGAAGAGGAGGAAGAGAAGGAGGAAGAGCAGGAAGAAGGAGGAAGAGGAGGAAGAGAAGGAGGAAGAGCAGGAAGAAGGAGGAAGAGGAGGAGGAGAAGGAGGAAGAGCAGGAAGAAGGAGGAAGAGGAGGAAGAGAAGGAGGAAGAGCAGGAAGAAGGAGGAAGAGGAGGAAAAGAAGGAGGAAGAGCAGGAAGAAGGAGGAAGAGGAGGAAGAGAAGGAGGAAGAGCAGGAAGAAGGAGGAAGAGGAGGAGGAGAAGGAGGAAGAGCAGGAAGAAGGAGGAAGAGGAGGAAGAGAAGGAGGAAGAGCAGGAAGAAGGAGGAAGAGGAGGAAGAGAAGGAGGAAGAGCAGGAAGAAGGAGGAAGAGGAGGAAGAGAAGGAGGAAGAGCAGGAAGAAGGAGGAAGAGGAGGAGGAGAAGGAGGAAGAGCAGGAAGAAGGAGGAAGAGGAGGAAGAGAAGGAGGAAGAGCAGGAAGAAGGAGGAAGAGGAGGAAGAGAAGGAGGAAGAGCAGGAAGAAGGAGGAAGAGGAGGAAAAGAAGGAGGAAGAGCAGGAAGAAGGAGGAAGAGGAGGAAGAGAAGGAGGAAGAGCAGGAAGAAGGAGGAAGAGGAGGAGGAGAAGGAGGAAGAACAGGAAGAAGGAGGAAGAGGAGGAAGAGAAGGAGGAAGAACAGGAAGAAGGAGGAAGAGGAGGAGGAGAAGGAGGAAGAGCAGGAAGAAGGAGGAAGAGGAGGAAGAGAAGGAGGAAGAGCAGGAAGAAGGAGGAAGAGGATGAAGAGAAGGAGGAAGAGCAGGAAGAAGGAGGAAGAGGAGGAAGAGAAGGAGGAAGAGCAGGAAGAAGGAGGAAGAGGAGGAGGAGAAGGAGGAAGAACAGGAAGAAGGAGGAAGAGGAGGAAGAGAAGGAGGAAGAACAGGAAGAAGAAGGAGGAAGAGCAGGAAGAGAAGGAAGAGGAGGAAGAGAAGGAGGAAGAACAGGAAGAAGGAGAAGGAGGAAGAGCAGGAAGAGAAGGAAGAGGAGGAAGAGAAGGAGGAAGAACAGGAAGAAGGAGGAAGAGGAGGAGGAGAAGGAGGAAGAACAGGAAGAAGGAGGAAGAGGAGGAAGAGAAGGAGGAAGAACAGGAAGAGAAGGAAGAGGAGGAAGAGAAGGAGGAAGAGCAGGAAGAAGGAGGAAGAGGAGGAAGAGAAGGAGGAAGAACAGGAAGAGAAGGAAGAGGAGGAAGAGAAGGAGGAAGAACAGGAAGAAGGAGGAAGAGGAGGAAGAGAAGGAGGAAGAGCAGGAAGAAGAAGAGGAGGAGGAGGAAGACAAGAGGGAGACTGTGGTCCACTCGACAAAGTTCTATAATGTTAAAACGAAAAAAAAGTAACGACACAATCCTTCGGTAAGACACTGACTAGCCCTGGCACTGACTAGCCCTGGCACTGACTAGCCCTGGCACTGACTAGCCCTGGCACTGACTAGCCCTGGTACTGACTAGCCCTGGCACTGACTAGCCCTGGCACTGACTAGCCCTGGCACTGACTAGCCCTGGCACTGACTAGCCCTGGTACTGACTAGCCCTGGCACTGACTAGCCCTGGCACTGACTAAGAAAGTGACGTGTTGCTTTACTTTCTCATATCGTACTTTCTAATTCAACAGATATTAGTGGTAACAGGAGAAAGTTATTTGTGTTAGTGTATAAAATTAAACTCTGGGATTCAGGTCTCTCTCTCTCTCTCTCTCTCTCTCTCTCTCTCTCTCTCTCGTGGTGGCCAGAGATCTTTTGTCAAGTAGAGACCTGAAGCCCAGTCGTTAAGTGTATTGATCGATCTGTCACCCTGTAGCGTTCACTTCCCGGCCCTAGCGTTCACTTCCAGGCCCCAGCGTTCACTTCTCGGCCCCAGCGTTCACTTCCAGGCCCCAGCGTTCACTTTCCGGCCCCAGCGTTCACTTCCAGGCCCCAGCGTTCACTTTCCGGCCCCAGCGTTCACTTCCCGGCCCCAGCGTTCACTTTCAGGCCCCAGCGTTCACTTCCCGGCCCCAGCGTTCACTTCCCGGCCCCAGCGTTCACTTCCCGGTCACCTGAGTGAACGTCTCAGGGGAGCAAGAAATTTTTTCAAAGCGGAAAGATAAATTAGTTGAGCCAAGACACTCGGGGGGTCGTCCTTAATGTGTGAGTGACAGGAAGAGGAGGAGGAAGAGTGGGAAGAGGGGGAGGAAGAAGAGGAGGAAGAGGGGAGGAAGAAGAGGAGCGATGGTAGGAGGGAAGAATGAGGATGGAATGAGGAGGGAGAGAGGGGTGTAAGGTGGATAGGAATAAGAAAGGAAGGAAGATGGAAGAAAGGACAGGAGAAGAGGAGGCAGGGAGTGGGGAAAGGAGGGAGAGAGGGATAGAGGGAGAGAGAGAGGGAGAGTAGGAAGGGGGGGGCGGAGGGACAGTGGGAGAGAAGGAGAGAATGAAGGGAGAGAATGAAGGGAGGGAGGGAGGGAGAGAAGAAATAAATATATAATAAGAGAAGTAAACAAGGATTGAATGAAGAGGAAAAAAAAGTAAAGAAAGAAGAAAATTAATATATTCATTCGTCTTCATTCACCAAAAACATCAAAGTAGATCTTCCCTTTTTTCATCTTGACAGCAGTGACGTCATATGCCACACACACACATGTAAATTTCGGTACCCATTTACAGCTGGGTGGGACTGGGGGAGGGGGGGGGGTGCCTCGGGGATAGAGCCAGCACCCCTCAGGACAGGAGGTGAGAGAGCCAGTGTGTGTGCCGTGGGGGAACCTTAATATCATCAGTCTAATTCTTGAGTCTTGACGTGTAGGCTTTCAGGTCAGTTTTGGTTAACATGAGTTCAATTACTGTCTGATTGAAGCCTTGGAGGGGGGGGGGTGAGGGAGGAGGGAGGGAGGGAGGGAGGGAGGGAGGGAGAGGAGAATAAAGGAAAGAGACAGACAGACAGACACACACACACACAGACAGACAGACAGACAGTTAACAAGTAGGCCAACATTGACCATTCTTGACCCAGGACCTTAAGTTTGTTGACTCCCGACTTAAATTAGGCAGACAGGTCCTCGTCTTCGTCCTCGTCCTCGTCTTCGTCTTCGTCCTCGTCCTCGTCTTCGTCCTCGTCCTCGTCTTCGTCCTCGTCCTCGTCTTCGTCCTCGTCCTCGTCTTCGTCCTCGTCTTCGTCTTCGTCTTCTAAGATTCTTAAAAAAATATCGTACGTCAATTTTCCTTGACTTTTATAACCTAACCTAACCTAACGAGTCAGTAATTTATACCTGTACCGTGAGAGAGAGAGAGAGAGAGAGAGAGAGAGAGAGAGAGAGAGAGAGAGAGAGAGATAAGACAGAGAGAGAGATAAAGAAATATGAGACAGAGAGAGAAAGAAGAGAGTGAGAGAGAAAGATAGAAAGAAAAAAGAAAGAAGTGAAAACACAGCTTCTCACTCCTGCCTTTCTCACACCTTCACGAATTATCTCACGTGTTGCCAATTCTCTCTCTCTCTCTCTCTCTCTCTCTCTCCTTCCTACCAAACTCCTCCCTCCCTCCTTCCCTCCCCCTCCTTCCCTCCCTCCTTCCTTCTCTCCTTCCCTCCTTCCAACTAACCCTTCATCACATACACCTCACCAGTCGCTGCCTCTGTTGTCTTTCCTTCTCGTAATGTAATGTCAGGTGTCAAAATTTATCGTATTTGGTATTTAGAATCGAATTAATGGTGAGTGGGGGGGTGTGGGGGGGTGTTGGGGGGGTGTTGGGGGGGTGCGGGGGAGGGGGGAGGTGTTGTTGGGGGAGGGGGGGCAGTTGAGGGTGGGGAGGTGTTGGGTGTGTGGTGTGTGTGTATGGTGAGAAGTGTGTTGTGATGGTGGTGATAGTGATGGTGATGATGATTGTTTTGTTTGATAGTGACAATGGTGGTAGCTATGGTGTCAATAATAATTCCAATGAGGGTTGATGGTGGTTATGGTGATAGTCGTCATGGTGAGAATGGTCCCATAGTTTGAGACGCTACGCCTAACGCCAGCTGTACGTCGACACATTATTGGGGCGATCTTGTGTCTGTGTTGAATTGATTTACGCGAGACAAATGCCTGGGAAACTGCCAAGGTGGTGAGAGAGAGAGAGAGAGTAGGGGCAGATGAAGGAGGAAGAGAAGGAGAAGAAAGAGGAAGAAGGAGAAGAAAAAGGGAAGAAGGAAAGTGACAAAAACGAAGAGGAAAAGGAGTTTAAGTTACTGTACTCAAGAGGTTAAGTTACTGTACTCAAGAGGTTAAGTTACTGTACTCAAGAGGTTAAGTTACTGTACTCAAGAGGTTAAGTTACTGTACTCAAGAGGTTAAGTTACTGTACTCAAGAGGTTAAGTTACTGTACTCAAGAGGTTAAGTTACTGTACTCAAGAAGTGAAGTTCTCTATTTAATAAAAGCGAATCTATGCACTTGAATTTGTGACTGAGGAATACTTTTACTGCTACCAACACTAACCTAACCTAACCTGATTATATTTGACACGGAGACTCTGACAGCACTAAGCTTATTATTCCCGTTAAAAGTGTTGGTAATAGAATTATTTAAGGGAGTTGACTGTGTAATAATATTCCGGTGATGTTGTGTTCTCTCTCTGTCTCTCTCTGGCAGAAACAGACAGACGCAGTGACAGAAAAGGGAAAGTTTCTTTGGTTGACAGGGGAATGGGAGGGGGGGGGGGGAAGGAGTGAGGAAGGTAAGGGGGGGCGGGAGAGAGGGAAGGGGGAGAAGGGGTGACGGACAATACCCTCTCACCGCCCGACCTTAAGAGTCATCTACATTAACTTGTTTTGGGTCAGATTTACTGAGGGTGAGTATGGCTCCCTCAGGCGTGACGGGCGGCGTGGATATAGTACACTGTATATCATGTCCTCGGCCCACACGGAGGTAGTGTGGCCAGTACTGCACTCGACCGCTACCACTAACCCAACGGTAGGAGTAGTTGTTTACTGTTGAGTGAACTGGGGATATCTTGGGTTCGAACCAACTCTTTAGGAAAGGAGGAGAGAGCTGCATCTACCCAGCGCCGCACCTCTCAACTTGTGGTGTAATGGTCATCATGCTCGCCTCGCAAGCGAGTGGACCCGGGTTCGATCCCCGGGCAGGGTGGAACTATGGGCAAGTTTCTTTACGCCATTTGCCTCTGTCTACCCAGCAGTAATTGGGGACCTGGATGTTAATCGATTTGTGGATCGTGTTCCGGGGCAATGGTTAGCCAGTGCAGTTGACGAGTTGTCCGGTCTTCTCGGACTATTCCTTGACACTGGGTCATGCAGCTCGTTAACTTAGGGTGTGGTTGTTGTGTTGGCGACAGCTTCTACACCTTAAACACTGGGTCATGCAGCTCGTTAACTCAGGGTGTGGTTGTTGTGTTGGCGACAGCTTCTACACATTAAACACTGGGTCATGCAACTCGTTAACTCAGGGTGTGGTTGTTGTGATGGCGACAGCTTCTCCACATTAAACACTGGGTCATGCAACTCGTTAACTCAGGGTGTGGTTGTTATGTTGGCGACAGCTTCTACACATTAAACACTGGGTCATGCAACTCGTTAACTCAGGGTGTGGTTGTTGTGATGGCGACAGCTTCTCCACATTAAACACTGGGTCATGCAACTCGTTAACTCAGGGTGTGGTTGTTATGTTGGCGACAGCTTCTACACATTAAACACTGGGTCATGCAACTCGTTAACTCAGGGTGTGGTTGTTGTGTTGGCGACAGCTTCTACACCTTAAACACTGGGTCATGCAGCTCGTTAACTCAGGGTGTGGTTGTTGTGTTGGCGACAGCTTCTACACCTTAAACACTGGGTCATGCAACTCGTTAACTCAGGGTGTGGTTGTGGTGTTGGCGACAGCTTCTACACCTTAAACACTGGGTCATGCAACTCGTTAACTCAGGGTGTGGTTGTTGTGTTGGCGACAGCTTCTACACCTTAAACACTGGGTCATGCAGCTCGTTAACTCAGGGTGTGGTTGTTGTGTTGAACCATTATAATAAACACAATGGATAAAAACGTCGTCCACAATTTTTTTTCATCCCAGAGAATCAAGGTAAAAAAAAGGTGACCCAAAAATCCCTAATTAGATCCTGTAACAAGGGTCCCCAGAGTGGCGAAACGGGCGATAATACCATCACGCGACACAGTAGACCTCACACCTGCTGGGGGAGGAGTTGATGTAGTTTTGTGACGTTGACGATGGAGGAGAAGTTACTGAGATGCTCAACAACAGAGTAACTAGGGTGTTGTAGTGATCTAGTTAGGTAAGGTTAATTTAGTTATTCTCGAACAACCATCTGAAATACAGTATTCTCTCTCTCTCTCTCTCTCTCTCTCTCTCTCTCTCTCTCTCTCTCTCTCACCGCTCTGGTAAAGAAATAGAGACTCTCACATTGTAGGAATCACTAGGAAGCTTAAACCTGTTGACGGGAAGAAAGAGAGAGAGAGAGAGAGAGAGACCCTCACAACCAGTAATTTAGGTCAAGTTAGGTCTGTTATCGGCTGGGGATATAAAGGTCAGTTCCCGAGCCGATACCAGCAACAGGAATTATCGGAATCCCTCCTGTGTGTGTGTGTGTGTGTGTGTGTGTGTCTGTCTGTCTGTCTGTCTGTCTGTCTGTCGAGATAAAAATTCAGATGTATATAAATAGATAAATATAGATACTGCATAGACATAGATACTGTATAGATATAAATACTGTGTAGATATAGATACTTAGATAACCCTTTCATCCTACCTGTTCCTTCTAATAATATCATCATTAACACAGGTAATTACAGGTATCTCATTCAGGTCTTAAGTGTACCTACCTTACTCTAATAGTATCAGGTAACAACATCTTCACTATCTCACTAATGTGTATGTGTATGTGTGTGTGTGTGTGTGAGAGCCTCTTGACACACACACACACACAGTAGTCCCTGGTGTGAGAAGATGACTTGGTGGAGGTAGTGTGTGATGAGACGCTTCCACTTAGTCTGTAGTTTCGAGGTATTATTGCCGTTCACTCAGTATTAACATCTAAGTATACAACTATTGTCGACTTGATTCTACCAGTGGATTGTTATTGTTGTTATTGTATTGTTATTGTTGTTATTGTATTGTTATTGTTGTTATTGTATTGTTATTGTTATTATTGTTATTTTATTATCGTTATTATTTTTTTCCTACATTAATATTAATCCTTCCCTTCTCTTACCTCTAGCCCATCTCTCTCTCACTCTCTCCCTCACTTCACCCCCTCACCTCACCCCCTCACCTCACCCCATCACCTCCCTCACCCAAGACATTCAGACAGCCTACCTCCACACAATACAACACGTCTTAATAACAAGGATGGACCCACAATGCATCTGTCTACTCACAACAATGGCATGTGGGGGGAGGGGAGGGGAGGGGGGTGGGGGGGAGTAGGGGGAGAAGGTGGGGAGGGGAGGTGGGGGGAGGGTTATTATAAGCCTCGTGTTGTGGGGGGAAATGGGTTGTGTGTGTGTGTGTGTGTGTGTGTGTGTGTGTGAGTGTGAAAAAAGAATAATGTACCTTTATACGTACAATTTCTATAGAGAGAGAGAGAGAGAGAGAGAGAGAGAGAGAGAGAGAGAGAGAGAATTCCTCACCAGTATTCTCATCCCATAGAGAACAACACACACGTGAGAGACTAAGAGATAATATATGTACAAGAGATGAAGAGACGTAAGACATTAAGTTTTAGAGAACTTTTTCAATATTGAGATCTCTTAAGGCAGTAAATTTTATCTCTGGCTGAGCTCAATAAATTTCACCTGAGGGACAGACAGACAGACAGACACCCCCAAAACTGATATAATTCATTCTCTCTGTCTCTCTCTGTCTAAAAGTCGTTCTATAAGTTTACGATATATTGAATTATCTCATTTTGTCTGTCTGTCAGTTTCTCTCTCTGTCTCTCTCTGTCTCTCTCTCTCACACACAGGACAGAAATAGGTCAATACAACTGATCTATATTATGAGGAGAGATACCAGAGACCGGGTCCACTTAATTACGACAAACACAGATACAATTACTTACTAAATTAGGTTACGTCTGGTTCCCTGGGCGTTGATGGCAGTGAGTAGTGGTGATTAGATGCTGGTACACACACACACACAAATACATACATACATACACACACACACTCACTCACATAACACTCACAGCATACACATACTCTCTCTCTCTCTCTCTCTCACCTCTACCTCGGCGATAAAGAAAGACGACAGCCGTTCCCTCAACTGCCAGTTCTCCTACGTGACTAACCTAACAACCTCACTACAAAGGACCTCTCGCTGTCACCACCTAACCTAACCTAACTTAACCTAACCTAACCTAACCTAACCAAACCTAACCTAACCTAACCAAACTTAACCTAATTCTCAAAGATTTCTATAATGTGATGTAAGAATGTAAATAACTCTCCAAACTACGACTAGGTGAAGAGGGTCGTGATGGCGGGTCGTAGAAGAAAAATTTAATAATACCAATAACCATCTCACCTTGTCTCTGGGGGGTGGTAGTCGTCAACAACCATCTCACCTTGTCTCTGGGGGTCGTAGTCGTCAACAACCATCTCACCTTCTCTCTGGGGGGTGGTAGTCGTCAACAACCATCTCACCTTGTCTCTGGGGGTCGTAGTCGTCAATAAGACACTCAAGTGAACGAGGCACAGGAAACATTTACTCCCAAAACAAACCTTTTCCTGTAATCGCTGGCCAGGTCACGCAAGGTCGAGGCCATCTGGGATTTCAGCGGGATAGAAAGTTTATGTCCCAAGGGATAGAACGAGGTTGGTTAGTTTCCTTTGGTTGGGATAGCGAGGTTGGTTAGTTTCCTTTGGTTGGGATAGCGAGGTTGGTTAGTTTCCTTTGGTTGGGATAGAGAAGTTGGTTAGTTTCCTTTGGTTGGGATAGAGAAGTTGGTTAGTTTCCTTTGGTTGGGATAAAGAAGTTGGTTAGTTTCCTTTGGTTGGGATAGCGAGGCTGGTTAGTTTCCTTTGGTTGGGATAGCGAGGTTGGTTAGTTTCCTTTGGTTGGGATAGAGAAGTTGGTTAGTTTCCTTTGGTTGGGATAGAGAAGTTGGTTAGTTTCCTTTGGTTGGGATAGAGAAGTTGGTTAGTTTCCTTTGGTTGGGATAGCGAGGTTGGTTAGTTCCTTTGGCTGTAACTCTATTAATAAACCGTTTATTAGTATTATTAGTATTATTTACACACACACACACACACACACCCCACACACACACACACACACACACAGACCTTTAACTCTTTCCCTTAACCATTACACCACTATTCCCTTCACTAATTTCTTCTTCCTTCCTTCCCTGGTTATTCTATTATGTTATACACCATTTATCTCTCGCTTCTTACACACATGTATGTTCGTTTGTCCAGGTAAGATTTACACAAGATGTTTATCGTAAAAAATTGTTCGATTCTGTGAGTTTCTTGAGGAGATGAACGAGTTATTAAAGTTGGTTTGTTAAGACTGCTACCAACGCTAACCTAACCTAGTCTAATCTAACCTAATCTAATCTAACCTAACCTCAACCTTAACCTCACCTCCCCTCCCCTCACCTCACCTACTCTCCCCTCACCTCACCACACCTCACCTCACCTCACCTCCCCTCCCCTCCCCTCACCTCACCTCACCTGACCCAACATAAAATAAATCGGTAATTCTCCCACAACAATAAAAACTGCAAAATGTAGCAACTTAAATTCTTCCATTGAGATCTACACAATAAAGATGATGATGCAGTTATGTCAAGTAGGGAATTGTGGAGCATTTGAGACACGGAGGAAGATTGTTAGCCCCTGAGGTCGATAAATCTGACAAAGAGAGAGAGAGAGAGAGAGAGAGAGAGAGAGAGAGAGAGAGAGAGGTAAACGTAGAAGGAAGTTGTCGCTTTTCTCAGAGTGTTGAAGGACTGTCTTCGGTGGAGTTAAAAAGCGGAAAGACCTTTATTTTCACACATTCAAGGACGTCGGGGGATATCCTTGTTCCAATAAAATATAATAGGACCCCTCCCTCCCTCCCTCCTTCACCCATCCTATTCTCAATGCAGTACGACAACTTAGGTGTGTTCCAATCGCTGCCAGTCATGTACCCCGCGTGGCAGGTGGTGGCGGGCGTATGATGGTCACCTTGAACTTTCGACTGTGCAAAGTTAGCTTAATATTATTCTCTTTAAAACTCTCCCACGAAAGGCCTTCATTAACTATGCCAGGTGTAATGATGGTTTAGTCACAGGTGAGTGTGTTAAGGGCAAGTATGGTTATTAATTGTTATTGTTGTTATTATTATTGTTGTTATTGAAACTGGGAGAGAAAGAGAAAGACAAAGGAAGAGAGAGAGAGAGAGAGAGAGAGAGAGAGAGAGAGAATTCTACTACAATCACTACTCTGTCTCAAAACAAAATGGCACTACGTACAGTTAGTTAAACTCTGTAAATTAAATCAAATTACCACATGTGATTTATCAGTCCTTAATTGAACGAGTCACACGAACCTCTGTTGAGCCGTATTAATAACCTCTATTATACTCCTCTTAACTCTATATAATTAACTACATCAAAAGAACGAGGGTTTCTTATGTGGATTAAAACAAAAACGAGCGAGAAAAACGATAATTTGGTGTTGTATTAGTGTATTATTTTGACTGACTGACAACAACAACAACAACAACAACAACAACACCAACAACAACACCAACACCACCAACAACAACAACAACAACAACAACACCAACACCAACACCACCAACAACAACAACAACACCAACACCACCAACAACACCAACACCACCAACAACAACAACACCAACAACACCAACAACAACAACACCAACAACAACAACAACAACAACACCAACAACACCAACACCACCAACAACAACAACACCACCAACAACAACAACACCAACAACACCAACAACAACAACAACAACAACACCACCAACAACAACAACACCAACAACACCAACACCACCAACAACAACAACACCACCAACAACAACAACACCAACAACACCAACAACAACAACACCAACAACAACAACAACAACAACACCAACAACACCAACACCACCAACAACAACAACACCACCAACAACAACAACACCAACAACAACAACACCAACACCACCAACAACACCAACACCACCAACAACAACAACACCAACAACACCAACAACAACAACACCAACAACAACAACAACAACAACACCAACAACACCAACACCACCAACAACAACAACACCACCAACAACAACAACACCAACAACAACAACACCAACACCACCAACAACACCAACACCACCAACAACAACAACACCAACAACACCAACAACAACAACAACAACAACACCAACAACACCAACACCACCAACAACAACAACACCACCAACAACAACAACACCAACAACAACAACACCAACACCACCAACAACACCAACACCACCAACAACAACAACACCAACAACACCAACAACAACAACACCAACAACAACAACAACAACAACACCAACACCACCAACAACAACACCAACAACAACACCAACAACAACACCAACAACACCAACAACAACAACACCACTTCAATAATGTCAATCTACCAAAAATCATATTATCATAACTTACCTGTAAACAAACATTACCTCAAAGACCACAATCAACACTAACAACCCAATTAACCTGTATTTAATATATAACAACACCCCCTCCCCCACACCCCCCACACCCCCACCCCACCCCCCACACCCCCCCCCCCCCACCCCACCACACTGCTGACTACACACACTTTAGCAACAAATTAAGGTAATCACTCTCTGGTGTCTAATAGCCTCGTCAGATTCTTAACTTCTACTCCTAAATAGTAACTTTGTGACAGCTAGAGGCATCCATCACCTAGTTCAGGGAGGAAAACACGCACCGGATTGGTTGATAGAAGACCACTCGTGTATAGTGGTTCCTGCTTATACGTGAGGTTAGTGAGTATGTTGGTGTGTGAGGTGAGTATGTTCCTTACCTGTAATTTACTCGCATCATTAAACACAATTCCCTTTCACCATGACAGACAAACACACACTTACCTTCGTTCAGCTATCATCACCATCATCAGCACAGTCCAGGTGGATGAAACGTTCAGCTATCACCATCAGCACAGTACAGGTGGATCAAACGTTCAGCTATCACCTTCATCAGCACAGTACAGGTGGATGAAACGTTCAGCTATCACCATCAGCACAGTACAGGTGGATCAAACGTTCAGCTATCACCTTCATCAGCACAGTCCAGGTGGATGAAACGTTCAGCTATCACCATCAGCACAGTACAGGTGGATCAAACGTTCAGCTATCACCTTCATCAGCACAGTACAGGTGGATGAAACGTTCAGCTATCACCTCCATCAGCACAGTACAGGTGGATGAAACGTTCAGCTATCAGCTATCACCATCAGCACAGTACAGGTGGATCAAACGTTCAGCTATCACCATCAGCACAGTACAGGTGGATCAAACGTTCAGCTATCACCTTCATCAGCACAGTACAGGTGGCTCAAACGTTCAGCTATCACCTTCATCAGCACAGTACAGGTGGATCAAACGTTCAGCTATCACCATCAGCACAGTACAGGTGGATGAAACGTTCAGCTATCACCATCAGCACAGTACAGGTGGATGAAACGTTCAGCTATCACCATCAGCACAGTACAGGTGGATCAAACGTTCAGCTATCACCATCAGCACAGTACAGGTGGATGAAACGTTCAGCTATCACCATCAGCACAGTACAGGTGGCTCAAACGTTCAGCTATCACCTTCATCAGCACAGTACAGGTGGATCAAACGTTCAGCTATCACCTTCATCAGCACAGTACAGGTGGATCAAACGTTCAGCTATCACCATCAGCACAGTACAGGTGGATCAAACGTTCAGCTATCACCTTCATCAGCACAGTACAGGTGGATCAAACGTTCAGCTATCACCATCAGCACAGTACAGGTGGATCAAACGTTCAGCTATCACCATCAGCACAGTACAGGTGGATGAAACGTTCAGCTATCACCATCAGCACAGTACAGGTGGATCAAACGTTCAGCTATCACCATCAGCACAGTACAGGTGGATCAAACGTTCAGCTATCACCATCAGCACAGTACAGGTGGATCAAACGTTCAGCTATCACCTTCATCAGCACAGTACAGGTGGATGAAACGTTCAGCTATCACCATCAGCACAGTACAGGTGGATCAAACGTTCAGCTATCACCTTCATCAGCACAGTACAGGTGGATCAAACGTTCAGCTATCACCATCAGCACAGTACAGGTGGATCAAACGTTCAGCTATCACCATCAGCACAGTACAGGTGGATCAAACGTTCAGCTATCACCTTCATCAGCACAGTACAGGTGGATCAGCAGGTAAAGGTAAAGTAGGCAATACACCATCTTTCAGTCTTGTTTATTTTGAAAATGGCTTCCAAACAAACCCATGCCTAGCCGTAGGTACATTATCCACTTTGGGGAGAAGAGGGGGAGAAGGGGTGTAGAGAGAGAGAGAGGAGGAGAATGAAAGAAAGGAAGCGAGAGGCAGGAGTGGAGGAAGGTACAGAAAGGATGAGGAAACGAAGGAGAGATAAGGAAGAAGAAGAGAATAGATCAGGAATAAAAGAGGGAACAGGATGAGGAGAAGAGGCTAGTCCACCCCTATCCCCCTCTAGTAATAGGCTAGTTATTTACCTAGTTAGGTGTCAAAGGAGAGAACGAGAGAATCCGTTATCACCAACTATGTACAACAAATCTTTCATATCGTAATAATCATTTGATAATAAAATGGTAATAATCAGTAGCAACCAACACGATCATGTGGTGGACCTCAAGGTGGTTTTCCGTCTCCTCTTCTATCTTGGTACAGTTAATACTAATCGATGAGTTAAGATTGATCACAATAAACCAGTTGCAGTGACGCGGCCTCGATGCAGCAGACATACAGGGAGGGAGGAGTAGTAGTGGAAGGAAGAGGAGTAGAGGGAGGAGGAAGGAAGAATAATAAGAGGAGGAAGGGGTTGTAGGGAGGTGATGGGTGCACACAAGGGAAGAGGAGGAGGTAAGAAGAGAGTAAGGGAGGACTTATGAACGGAGGCAGTGACGCACCTTCAAGATTATTAACAGTTGAGGGAGAATATGGCACACAAGAGGGAGGGAGGGAGGGAGGGAGGGAGGGGAGTAGTATGCACCTAGAAGCCTCCGGTATCAGAAGAGGTGAGGAGAAGAGTGGGGGGGGGGGCAGGAGAGACGGAAATGGGGTGAGGGAGGGAAGGGGAGGATATACACCCAAGGGAGGGCCAGCAGTAGGAGGTGGTGGAGGCCTCCCAGGGGTGGTGATGGGGGGGGTCAGGGGGGTCAGGGGGGGTCCATGTTACTGCTAAACACACCCCCTTTTTTGTACTTGAAAACGTAATGTTCAATAGTTTGTAAATTTATAAAGTTTGTGAGGAAAATCCTGGTGATTTCCTGCAAGTACAAAAACCCTTGTAAAGGTGTGGCTCTAAGGTGGTGGTCACCTGGCTTAGGTAAGGAAGTTAAATCATAAAGCTCTGCTCAAAAGTTTATTTTGCCCAAAGTTTAGCAAAAAACGCTTTAAACTATAAGTAAGGAACATACTTGTCAAGTATATGTAAAGAAATATTGGACACCTTGAACACCTTCACTGCTACAAGTTATGTTTTACCCAAAAGGAAAAAATATACTTCTCAAGTGTTACATGACAGGTTGGGAGAGGCTGTGTCACCCCCCTGCATCAAGAGAAACAAACTTGTTCTTTTTCTTTATGGTTCAAGTGTGATCAAGAACGGCGGTGATGGGAGGAGACACCAACGAGTGACTCCATAAACAATTGGGATTAAATGGCACAACACTAAAATAATAATAATAATGATAATAATAATAATAATAATATGTCACACTCGATGATCACACGTCTCGAGAGAGAGAGAGAGAGAGAGAGAGAGAGAGAGAGAGAGAGAGAGAGAGAGAGAGAGAGAGAGAGAGGCCGAGTCAGACGAACAAATGACCTTGTTAAAAATACTACGACTCTGGTAAACCCAATGGGTGTGATAGTTACCGTAGAGTAATACACATCTTTTGGGGTATTATTATGCACACGGCTGTATAGATTCATACTGGAGACATACAATAAAGTCTGAGCTGACTGTCTGCGATAAACATACCAGCCTTGACCAGCTCCATGGATGCCGTCCTGCCCTGAGGACGTTCTTAGCTCAGCTGGCGGCCTGATTCTGAGGCCTCACGACTTTTATACCTACCCGGGAAGTGGGGTGGGAGGGGGAGGTTGGGTGGTGATTGGAGGGATGGAGAAAGGAAGCATAACCAATCAGAGGCTGGTAATGCTTATCGCCCAGATCCAGCCAGGGTTCCTTAGCCAATTATCGACGAGCTCTTTGACGTGTATGAAGGAGGCGCTTAACCTCCTTAGTCTAAAAACAACACTTGAGGCCGCCCACTGGAGCGACCTCTGCCAGATCCCTAGTTATCCATATTCAGTACACCTGCGGGGAACCTGTCACTGAAACTCTATCTTATGAGATCAAGAGATATACGGGAGAGGAGAGACTGGTCGAGGAGAGGAGAGACTGGGAGAGGAGAGACTGGGAGAGGAGAGACTGGGAGAGGAGAGAAAAGAGAGAGGAGAGAAAAGAGAGACTGGGAGAGGAGAGAAAAGAGAGACTGGGAGAGGAGAAGAGAGACTGGGAGAGGAGAGGAGAGACTGGGAGAGGAGAGACTGGGAGAGGAGAGGAGAGACAGGGAGAGGAGAGGAGAGACAGGGAGAGGAGAGACTGGGAGAGGAGAGAAAAGAGAGACTGGGAGAGGAGAGAGAGAGAATCGATCGTGTATAAACTCAACTGGAATACGTTCAACCAGGTGTGTGTGTGTGTGTGTGTGTGTGTGTGTGTGTTTGTTCTATAACTCCCCAAAGTCACCTAGAAAGGGGTGTGGTGATGGTGGTTGGTGGCGTGGTAGTAGTCGTGGTGGTGGTGGTTGGTGGGTGGTGGTAGTAGTGATAGTTGAAGATATGGTGGTGGTAGTGGGTGATGGTGGTAGTGGGTAATGGTGGGTGATGGTGGTAGTGGGTAATGGTGGGTGATGGTGGTAGTGGGTGATGGTGGGTGATGGTGGTAGTGGGTGATGGTGGGTGATGGTGGTAGTGGGTGATGGTGGTAGTGGGTGATGGTGGGTGATGGTGGTAGTGGGTGATGGTGGGTGATGGTGGTAGTGGGTGATGGTGGGTGATGGTGGTAGTGGGTGATGGTGGTAGTGGGTGATGGTGGTAGTGGGTGATGGTGGTAGTGGGTGATGGTGGTAGTGGGTGGTGGTGGTGGTAGTGGGTGGTGGTGGTAGTGGGTGATGGTGGTGGTAGTGGGTGATGGTGGTGGTAGTGGTAGTGGGTGATGGTGGTAGTGGGTGATGGTGGGTGATGGTGGTAGTGGGTGATGGTGGTAGTGGGTGATGGTGGTAGGTAAATGGTGGTGGTGGTGGGAGAGTAAAGACATAATCAACCAAGAACTAACTCTTCACTCACACCCTACAACACATTCATAAACAATAACAACACTAATAATAACAATAATATTCCCGACACACACGCGTTCTTCCTTTGTTAACTCTACATACATAACAATTTAAAACAAACACACAAACATTTCACATCTAATATATAACAAAAACAAATAAAAAACAAAAAAAACAAAAAAAAAAAAAAAAAAAAAACAAATAAAACAAATAAACCAAACAAAAATAATTACCATTTTAACCTTTCAACTCTAAGCTCAATCAGTGAGAACAAAAGCTGAAGAACAGAACAGATCATAACATTGTTCTCCTTAATATATAGAACAATGTTATTTTATGAGTTATATTGTACTGTTCTCTCTTGGTGTTAGGACGTGAACATTACCACCCCCCCCACACACACACCGAAAGGGAGGAGGGGATGAGGGGATGAGGAGGAAGAGGGGGGGATGAGGGGGGGGGGCACAGTACATACACCAGACACTGTACAGTCAACATGTCCTAATTAATATACAATCCAAGACGATGATACGGAGAAACACCTATTACTCTGTTGATGAAGAGGGGGAGGAGGAGGAGGAGGAGGAGGAGGAGGAAGAAGAAGAGGAGGAGGAGGAGGAGGAGGAGGAGGAGGAGGAGGAGGAAGAAGAAGAGGAGGAGGAGGAGGAGGAAGAAGAGGAGGAGGAGGAAGAAGAGGAGGAGGAGATAGGGTCGTAGCTTTAGATAACCAACAGTACAGTGGTCCAGTTTATATCAGTCTCTTAGTAATGATTACTGGGAACTGGGACACCAGGGGAAGGAGTGGAGGAAGGAAGGAGTGGAGGAAGGAAGGAGAGGAGGAAGGAGGACGTAGTGAGAGGAGGAAGGAAGGAGATGGAGTGAGTGGAGGAAGGAAGGAGGACGTAGTGAGTGGAGGAAGGAAGGAGAGGAGGAAGGAGGACGTAGTGAGAGGAGGAAGGAAGGAGGATGGAGTGAGTGGAGGAAGGAAGGAGGATGGAGTGAATGGAGGAAGGAAGGAAGGACATACAACACACTTAGTCAACATAATACAGTTCTTCTACACAATTATTGTATTGATCTTGTCCTCACTCCCAGACAGGTGTTACAGTGGGGTACAGGAGGTGTTACAGTGGGGTACAGGAGGAGGTGCTACAGTGGGGTACAGGAGGAGGTATTACAGTGGGGTACAGGAGGAGGTGTTACAGTGGGGTACAGGAGGAGGTGTTACAGTGGGGTACAGGAGGAGGTGTTACAGTGGGGTACAGGAGGAGGTGTTACAGTGGGGTACAGGAGGAGGTGTTACAGTGAGGGTATAGGAGGAGGTGTTACAGTGGGGTACAGGAGGAGGTGTTACAGTGGGGTACAGGAGGAGGTGTTACAGTGGGGTACAGGAGGAGGTGTTACAGTGGGGTACAGGAGGTGTTACAGTGGGGTACAGGAGGAAGTATTACAGTGGGGTACAGGAGGAAGTATTACAGTGGGGTACAGGAGGAGGTATTACAGTGAGGTACAGGAGGTATTACAGTGGGGTACAGGAGGAGGTATTACAGTGAGGGTACAGGAGGTATTACAGTGGGGTACAGGAGGAAGTATTACAGTGGGGTACAGGAGGTGTTACAGTGGGGTACAGGAGGAGGTATTACAGTGAGGGTACAGGAGGAGGTATTACAGTGAGGGTACAGGAGGAGGTACTACAGTGAGGGTACAGGAGGAGGTATTACAGTGGGGTACAGGAGGAGGTGTTACAGTGGGGTACAGGAGGAGGTGTTACAGTGGGGTACAGGAGGAGGTATTACAGTGAGGGTACAGGAGGAGGTGTTACAGTGGGGTACAGGAGGGGGTGTTACAGTGGGGTACAGGAGGAGGTATTGCAGTGGGGTACAGGAGGAGGTGTTACAGTGGGGTACAGGAGGAGGTATTACAGTGGGGTACAGGAGGAGGTGTTACAGTGGGGTACAGGAGGAGGTGTTACAGTGAGGTACAGGAGGTGTTACAGTGAGGGTACAGGAGGAGGTGTTACAGTGGGGTACAGGAGGAGGTGTTACAGTGGGGTACAGGAGGAGGTATTACAGTGGGGTACAGGAGGAGGTATTACAGTGGGGTACAGGAGGAGGTGTTACAGTGGGGTACAGGAGGAGGTATTACAGTGAGGGTACAGGAGGAGGTATTACAGTGAGGGTACAGGAGGAGGTGTTACAGTGGGGTACAGGAGGTGTTACAGGTGGTGTTACAGTGAGGACAGAGCCATCGGTTATACCCAGATATGATGAGTCGTGTACAGGGATGGGAGAGAGGGGATGGATAGATGGAGAGAGGGGATGGATGGATGGATGGGTAAGGTGAGATGTGTGGGATGGATAGATGGATGGATGGGTAAGGTGAGATGTGTGGGATGGATAGATGGATGGATGGATGGAAGATGAGATATGTATATGTGGGATGGAGACAGATGGGAAAAAAAGACATGAATGTTTATACTAAAATGGAAGGAAGAGAAGAGAAGGAACATTAGTGATATGTGGAATAGATGACCTGGGAGATGGGATAGGATAGGTGACGGAGGAGGATAGGTTAGGTTAGGCAGGAGGTCAATAGGGATGAGCAAAGGTTCTGGCAATCGTAGGGGGTACAAGTTCAGACGAGTGATTTACAAGAATAGGAACTAGCTTAGAAATTGTTGTATAAATAGGTATAAACAAAAGACGATCAGAGGGAATGGTTATAAATGGATAAAAGGCTTAGGAATATGATATCGACGAGAAGTAGGTGAACATTTGAACTCTCAAAGGCCTGAACTATAAGAGGTTTGAATAGCCAACTGTATTCCGCCAAAAACAAGAGACGATCGTTTATAAATGGGTTCTGTTCAGCGAGAGAGAAAAAAAATAGTAAATAAATCTATCAGGAACAATAACAACAAGGGTGTGGAAATATGAATGAAAACAAAAGCAATGAAAGATAGTTGAGGATAAGGAAACACCAGGAAAGAGAAGAGAGAAAATTGTATTGATGATTTTGGAGAGACATAAATGAGAGTTTGCTGAGAAAGAGGAGCAGTTCACGGGGTGGTCTGGTCTACAGCAGAGGAAGACAGCGTCCGGTGTGTTATTTAGTCCACTGAGATAATGGGTGTACACGCTACAAGAGTGGAAGGGGAGAGTAAGTGAGTACTGGTTAAGGGAATATCGGAGGGTAGATAGGGGGAATAAATGATACCAAGCAAACAGTAGAAAAGTGTTTTGGTGGGGGGAAGAGGACGAGTAGTGGGGGGTGGGGGGAGGGAAGGGGGGGTTGTTGTTTGTTTTTTTTTAAGTTGTGGTGGAGGGATGTGGAGGGAGGGGCTGGAGGGCTGTAGAGAGGCGGAGGGAGGGAGGGAGGGAGGGAAGGGGCTTGGAGTACAAGAGGCCATCTTAGTATTGAAACTAGAAAGGGTAGTAATCTATGGAGCAAACTTCCACACATGATTAAAACTATTCTGTAATATTATTTAAAGCACTTAGTCAAAATCACAAGCATTGTGACGCGGGCCATCCTGCCTACTAAAGCGAGACAGGGCGGGCCGGAGAAGTGGTATATGTACTGATATTGTGGCATTGTAAAAAACTGCTCTCAAGGCAATCAGTGACGAGAGTCCATATCAACGGCGAAGTTCACAAGTGCAGTGGTGAGGAGTCCTGTAGCCCCAGCGGCCTGCTGCAGGCTGGAGTGCCGGAGCGGTGTGATGTGATCCTGATGACCTGCTGCAGGCTGGAGTTCCGGGATGGGATGGTATAGCTCCGGTGGCCTGCTGCAGGCTTGGTTGTGGGGGCAGAGTGGTGTGGCCCCGGCGGCCTGCTGGTACCCGTGTGCCCGCCGGGGCCGCTGCCAGGCCGACATACCTTCTTCACCTGTAGGGGGGGGGGCGGGGGGGGAGACCTCACTTCTCCTGGGGGAGGGGACCTCACTTCTCCTGGGGGAGGGGGACCTCACTTCTCCTGGGGGAGGGGGACCTCACTTCTCCTGGGGGAGGGGGACCTCACTTCTCCTGGGGGAGGGGGACCTCACTTCTCCTGGGGGAGGGGGATCTCACCTCTCCTGGGGGAGGGGACCTCACTTCTCTTGGGGGAGGGGGACCTCACTTCTCCTGGGGGAGGGGGACCTCACTTCTCCTAGGGGAGGGGGATCTCACCTCTCCTGGGGGAGGGGGACCTCACTTCTCCTAGGGGAGGGGGATCTCACCTCTCCTGGGGGAGGGGGACCTCACTTCTCCTGGGGGAGGGGGACCTCACTTCTCCTGGGGGAGGGGAACCTCACTTCTCCTGGGGGAGGGGACCTCACTTCTCCTGGGGGAGGGGGACCTCACTTCTCCTGGGGGAGGGGGACCTCACTTCTCCTGGGGGAGGGGGACCTCTTCTCCTGGGGGAGGGGGACCTCACTTCTCCTGGGGGAGGGGGACCTCACTTCTCCTGAGGGAGGGGGACCTCACTTCTCCTGGGGGAGGGGGACCTCTTCTCCTGGGGGAGGGGGACCTCTTCTCCTGGGGGAGGGGGACCTCTTCTCCTGGGGGAGGGGGACCTCTTCTCCTGGGGGAGGGGGACCTCTTCTCCTGGGGGAGGGGGACCTCTTCTCCTGGGGGAGGAGGACCTGTTCACCTGCCGGGGAGGAGGACCTGTTCACCTGCCGGGGAGGAGGATCTCCTCATCTATTGGATGAAGGACCTCCTTACCCGTGGGGGGGAGGGACTCCTCATCTATGGGGGGGACCTCATCTGAGAGAGGTGGCCTCCCTACCTGTGGGGGGAGCGGGGACTTCCTCACCTGGGGGGGGGGGGCACTCAACTGCCCCAAGTACTGCGTCAGGACGACTTTATCATCGTCTCCACATTAGGCATGTCGATGATGTCTTTGAGCCTCTTATATCATTAATGCAACACAAGCAGTTAGTGTCAGATCCAGTCTAGAAACAGAGACAAAAGAGAGCACCCAATGAAAAGCTTCAAACACTCTGCTTGATAGCAACATTGCAGGTTGCAAGTATCGTTGAGAATTGTTCTGCTGCTGCACTAGTTGACAGGTGGTGGTGTGTGAGGCAGGCACAGACGTGTGCTTGATCCCATGGTGAGGGTGGGCGTGGTGCGGACCTCCCTTTAGGGGGGTTTAAGGGGACGACACCCCTTCACCACCAGCCGTCTACCCGAAGCTGTCGAGACTTGCCATGGAGCCGCGACGGGTGAGTGTCGGCAGCGAGACGAGGGAGGAAGTGCCAAACAGCTTGTACCAGCCGATGACGATGTTGGAGAGGTCAAGGTCATCAAGCATGATCTGAGCTAGACCCATGAACACCTTGCGGCCCTCCATCCTGCCGTAGTCGCCCCACACCGTCACCTGTAACGTTAACACCATCAGTCTCACCCTACAGGACTGAGGCAAACAACAACTGATAACCAATTTCTCCCCTAATATACCGTTTAATCTTCCTTAAATCTTATGAATCTTACAGAAGGGAGATAAAACACAGTCACTCATAGATCGTTTAAGTTTACAAATCCTCAAACAATATAAATAACTCAACATGTCAACAATGAGTAACTCAAATCAGTGTTCTATTGTCGAATCTACACATCTGATCTGAATTTTACCCTAAGAGTTAGTTAAATTCACTATATAAATATTACTCTTCAGACATCATCCTTTATGGCCACTGAACGACAAACATGCATCCAGTAAAACTATTTCACATCAAACTTTGTAAATATTTGCCAAGACGCTAAATAACAGCCCCAGACTGCTCCAGGAGACACACACATTTCCCCTAAGTTAAAATACCTAAGAACATCTAAGATTTATCTAAAGTTAAGACACCTAATTTATATATCCCATCACAATGACGATACTAGATTATGTTGTAGTGAAGATAGGTTAAGGTCACTACACATACAACATCTTAAGGTCAACTAACTGATGAAATTAATTGTTTTGTTAATCACAAGCAAGACCGGGATGATGATGACATAATTCACAGACAGACAGACACCTACTGATAACTGTCACGAGAATGAGAAAAAAAGCGAGGAAGAATTCAAGAAAGAGACCCAGGAAGAGAGCGAGGAGGAAAGCGAGGAAGAAAGCGAGGAAGAGAACAAGGAAGGAATAAGAGTACCCACCTGCAGAACACACCCCTGATATCTCTCGTGGAAGATCAGTTGTTGTTGATAAAGTGGATCCAGTGTCCGACGGGCTGTAGCGGTCTTGGCTTTGGCTACACATTTCTTACCCGCTACCAAGTACACCTTCACGTACGGAGCTGTGGGCGGTACGTGGAGTTAGAGACTGATGGAAAGACCTTTGTAAGGACTATTATTTACACTCTGAGGCTTTTAGTGAGCATTAATGGTGTCGTGTTGGTGGTAACGGTGACGGAGGAAGATATAGGTTTTAGTGTTAATCATGAAGTTGATGGTGGTGGTAGTGGTGATGGTGGTGGTAGTGGTGATGGTGGTGGTAGTGGTGATGGTGGTGGTAGTGGTGATGGTAGTGGTGATGGTGGTAGTGGGTGATGGTGGTGGTAGTGGTGATGGTGGTGGTAGTGGTGATGGTGGTGGTGGTAGTGGTGATGGTGGTAGTGGTGATGGTGGTAGTGGTGATGGTGGTAGTGGTGATGGTGGTAGTGGTGATGGTGGTGGTAGTGGTGATGGTGGTAGTAGTGGTGATGGGGGCAGTGGGTGATGGTGGGTGATGGTGGTAGTGATGGTGGGTGATGGTGGTAGTGGTGATGGTGGTAGTGGGTGATGGTGGTAGTGGGTGATGGTGGTAGTGGTGATGGTGGTTGTGGGTGATGGTGGTAGTGGTGATGGTGGTTGTGGGTGATGGTGGTAGTGGTGATGGTGGTAGTGGTGATGGTGGTAGTGGGTGATGGTGGTAGTGGGTGATGATGGTAGTGGGTGATGGTGGTAGTGGGTGATGGTGGTAGTGGGTGATGGTGGTAGTGGTGATGGTGGTAGTGGGTGATGGTGGTAGTGGGTGATGGTGGTAGTGGTGATGGTGGTAGTGCAATAGTTGAACAGGGTACTTGATGCAGCTGATGGTGCGGGGGAAGGGTCTGCTAATACAACTACTGACGAAGGAGGCGCTGAAGTAGTGTGGGGAGGAACAAGAGACAGATTACTGTTGTTGTATTAGTTGTGGAGGTAGAGTAAACACCAGGTAAGACAGTACTCACCAGGTAAGACAGTACTCACCAGGTAAGACTCTAGATCCCGTCTTGCACTGGAGGCCCCTCGCTCGTATTACTTCCACCTCCAGTTTGTTCTTCCGTTCACACATGGAGAGTTGGATGTCCCCGAGAGCTGGAGCCGCCAACACCTGCCGCCCCACCAGCTGCCCAGGACCGAGGCCCTCAATGAACTCGCTCAGCTGCCCATCAGTACCCAGACGCAAGGATGGCACGCGGCTGTAGGCCCAGAGGTCAGGTCAGAAGGGGGTCAAGGTCACCATTATCTCAAGAGGGTTAATAACAACTTGAACAAAATGTTTTATCTCCATTATATAAACACCTAAACATAAACCTTTAAGAGGGTTAAACCTTCAAGAGTGTTATAAAACAGTGTGTGGTTTATGAGTTTTATATATACATATATATTTTCTTTATTATATCAAAGCGTTAAGTGCTAATACCGGCAAGGAAATGATCTTAAACTAGAGGCTGAATGGGAGGAGGGAGGAGGGGTACCAGGCCCTAATACTACCAGGTAAAATTGAAGTGTGAGCTAGTACTAAGTGAATCTGATTAGCGATGCGCTACACTGACACATACTGGTGAGAAGCTATAGCTGTGAAAGAGGGGCAGGGGGGGGGGGGGGACTATAGCAAGCTGGAATCTGAGGACACATACATACACCCCGAGAGGGTACACAGACAACAACAACACGGTGGGTGGTGGTAATGGTGGTCAGGGTTGTATGACTATAAGCCTCTAGAAAGCGTTTGTTTATTTTTATTTTTTTCACATGCGGAGAGACACGAAAGATCTTACGTAAAGGTTGTGGGTGTGTGGGGGATAGAGAGGCGAGTATCATGGAAGCCATATAGAACGAATCACTACTGACTAACTGACTACAGTACTACTATCATAAAACACTACCACCTACAGACACTACTCGACAAAAGGGGTGCAAATCAGCATCATCCTCATTAAAGGGCTCGAACCGACATATTCTTCTACAGGTGGTGAATTTCCCTCCATAAGAGTCAGAATTACTTCGTCTCACCTCCTGAACCACGAACCCCGAGAGATAGAGACTCGTGAACCCGAAGCTGTAGACGAATCCATTATTCTGTACCATTAATACTTCGGATTCACGATTCTGAATCTTAGGGGTTCGTTGTTCAGGAGCTAATGGACTGTATTAATTAACTGTACATTACACTTACAAAACAATAACAAACACTTTATTACTTTAAGACTACACAGTGAGACAGACAAACACTACATAAATAAAACAGCTTTACACTCCCACAGGACAGGTGTCGAGCCCTTCAAAACAAACAAACAAAATATGTTGAAACGAGACCAGAAATAAAATACTTGACAAATTCCTATAATTTCATATAATCTCATAACTAATGAAGGAGGAAGACCGTGAGTGTTAATATGGCTGTGCCCACTACTATAATTATCTAGATACTAATTATACTTCTACTCGGAGACTATAAACATCTAGGGTATGCGATCTGTTGAGTATGATTGAATAGAAACAAAAAAAGTTCATTCTGTAAACAAAAAGAAATTTAAAGAAACTAATGAGATATAACTACTGTTGACCAGAAGAGAACTAATTATACAGGAACAAAAATAGTTAAGTGTGTTTATATTAACTGTGTCAAGGTCAATGGCACCCTGACATGACCAGTGTTGGTAGTTGTGGTCAATACTGATTGGTCAATAATGGTTGGGGTCAATATTTTATCATCTGGGTCAACATTACGTCACCTGGGTCAATATTCTATCATCTGGGTCAATATTTCATCATCTGGGTCAACATTACGTCACCTGGGTCAATATTTTATCATCTGGGTCAACATTATGTCACCTGGGTCAATATTTTATCATCTGGGTCAACATTACGTCACCTGGGTCAATATTTTATCATCTGGGTCAACATTACGTCACCTGGGTCAATATTTTATCATCTGGGTCGATATTTCGTGATTTTGGTCAAGATTATTATTGTTGTGGTCAATACTGAGGTCATTGGTCAAGGTGTTGTAGATACGTGTGACTAGTATGAGGGAAGGTAGTATGAGGGGGATAGTGTGAGAGGGGGTAGTGTGAGGGGGATAGTGTGAGGCGGGTAGTGTGAGGGGGGTAGTGTGAGGGGGGTAGTGTGAGGGGGGTAGTGTGAGGGGGTAGTGTGAGGGGGGTAGTGTGAGGGGGTAGTGTGAGGGGGTAGTGTGAAGGGAGTAGTGTGAAGGGGGTAGTGTGAGGGGGGGTAGTGTGAGGGAGGTAATGTGAAATGTGAAGGGGGTAGTGTGAAGGGGGTAGTGTGAAGGGGGTAGTGTGAGGGGGTAGTGTGAGGGGGTGTGAGGGGGGTAGTGTGAGGGGGATAGTGTGAGGGGGGGTAGTGTGAGGGGGCGTAGTGTGAGGGGGGGTAGTGTGAGGGGGGGTAGTGTGAGGAGGGGTAGTGTGAGGGGGGGTAGTGTGAGGGGGGTAGTGTGAGGGTGGTAGTGTGAGGGGGGTAGTGTGAGGGGGGTAGTGTGAGGGGGGGGTAGTGTGAGGGGGGTGTAGTGTGAGGGGGGTAGTGTGAGGGGGTAGTGTGAGGGGGTAGTGTGAGGGGGGTAGTGTGAGGGGGGTAGTGTGAGGGGGGTAGTGTGAGGAGGGGTAGTGTGAGGGGGGGTAGTGTGAGGGGGGGTAGTGTGAGGGGGGTGTGAGGGGGTAGTGAGGGGGTAGTGTGAGGGGGGTGTGAGGGGGGTAGTGTGAGGGGGGTAGTGTGAGGGGGGGTAGTGTGAGGGGGGTAGTGTGAGGAGGGGTAGTGTGAGGGGGGGAAGTGTGAGGGGGGGGTAGTGTGAGGGGGGTAGTGTGAGGGGGGTAGTGTGAGGGGGGGGTAGTGTGAGGGGGGGGGTAGTGTGAGGGGGGGGTAGTGTGAGGGGGGGTAGTGTGAGGGGGGGTAGTGTGAGGGGGGGGTAGTGTGAGGGGGGGTAGTGTGAGGAGGGGTAGTGTGAGGGGGGGGTAGTGTGAGGGGGGGGTAGTGTGAGGGGGGGGTAGTGTGAGGGGGGGTAGTGTGAGGGGGGTAGTGTGAGGGGGGTAGTGTGAGGGACGTAGTGATCATGTCAGGGCTGGAGGTAGAGGCAGCCCCCATCAGTTGTCCTGCTCTGCACGGCCACTCACCCTCAGGCCAACTTAACACAAAACATTTTCAATAACGGGAGAGAAAAATAAAGTAAGCAAAAGATATAAAGGCTTTATTTTAATTTTATATTAAAGCTGGATGATAATTCAAGAGGGGGAATAAAATGAGGCCAAGACCTTTATTTTGACTACTGGTGTGAGTGGATGAGGTGGTGGTAGTGGTGGTAGCCAAGACCTTCCACCACAGCACTAGGGGGAGAGCAAGACAGCAGGAATCTGTCTCGAAGCCTCGTACAGGAGTCGCGGGTCAGAAGATACTTACGAGGAGCCCTCAGAACTGATGCTATTCATGCTACCGTCCGTGGACTCCTTAGATGGTTGTTTAACCAAGCGAGCCTGGTTAGGTGCGGGTATCACCTCCTGAGATCGCTGCACCCCACTAGTACTACGCTTTCTACCGCCCTCTGCGGAGGAGGCAAAACGTGATACTGTCAACACTACAGCGCTGGCCGACACTACTAACAAAAAGGCCGCCTAGGATCTCTGGACGAGGGCACTGGTCCACTCGTGCCCCTGACCCAGGCATAGAGGCTGCGAGGACGTGGAGTAGCAAGGCAAAATCTAGACAAAACTTCTAGCTAGTTTACAAAATGTCAAAATTCTCTGGTTTTAAATCTCCAGACAGGTGAAGAATCATCACTGTCCTGGGCCTAGAATAAAAATATTTATCATTCCCACAAGTCAGGTCAAATCTTTAGGAAGAAAACTTCAATGGAATGCAATCATGCTCGTCTAAGACTACCTTCCAGCGTTTTGCAAGTCTGTATAACTACGTAATTCGCTCTGCATAGTCACTCAGTGTGTACGTAGACGACTCTACTAACTTATGTACTGTACGGTACTGTACTATACGGTACTGTGCGGTACGGTACGGTACTGTACTGTACGGTACTGCACTGTACTGTACTGTACTCCTATTCTTGAGATACTCTACTCTGCAAGCCAAATGTTTCAAGCTGTACGTCTAAAGCACCCGAGCAAAGATTCACCAAGCTGTTAGTCGCACCTCACCAAGACAGCCACGTGAACAACGATAACGATAAAATAATGTTCAGTAATCCAAGATATAGTTGGTTATAGAGAAACAGCCGAATCTTTGCTGGAGTGGTAAGCACCGTGCATCCTCACTTGAGAGCTATATCACAAGGCCAGCGGAGACAGTTAAGGGTTTAAGACACTTATTATCCAAAAAAGAGGGAGGAAAAATGTAAACGATGAAAGGAAAGGGTAGTTTGGGTGAGAGTGAGAGGACTGTAGAAGGGAGCTATGGTTGGCCAGCCACTATGCTGCACTAAGGGCTGCTGGAGCTGGCGCCCCCCGGCAGGAGGGTGGCCAGAGGTGACCTGCCCCACACCTGTCATCCCCGTCAGCTTCCTCGCTACTCTGGCTGGAGCTCTGCCTCATCAGGTGCCGCGACCCCGTAGGAAGGACCTCCTCGCTCCGGTGAACCGTTATTTGACTTCTAGACTTTTTCCGAAAGCCTAATTTCCGTTTTCGACCTGAAGACAGTATGGGTTGAGGAGTGGCGAGGGGGTGGTAGACCAGAGGGGAGAGAAGTACACCAACCACAAAGGGAGCAATACAGTGGTAACAACAAACGGCTGCATCAAACACATTGTATCACCACAAGAACAACTACACACCCATACTCCACTTGTGTTGGGAGGAAGAGGAGGAGGAGGAGAAGAGGAGCTTGATAGAATCTAACACGTCAGAGATTGGATCACTGTGGAATCCATTTAATCATTTTTTTTTTCCATTTGCAAGTAACACCACGGAAGACTTTATAGCGAGTATTACCTTTGAGTATGTTTAAGTATCACTCGAGGAAGGACGAGAGCCAGAACATATACAACAGTAGCTGGTCAGATTCTATCATGTCTGCAGAATTATGAGGGTGTGTTCAGCTGACTGTGAGGAGACAGCTGGCGCCTGACTCGCCCTTTGTCTCATCACAGGTTATAAAACTCTTCATCATCTATCATTAAGGGAAGAGGGGAGACCCATAATCTAAAGGTCTATAATGGACGGTATGTATAATTATGTACATTGACCGTATCAAGGATTATTTCCTTATCAATTATATTACTCAAAAATAGAGGGACAGATCAGACCACCATTCATCTCTTATTAAAAATAAATAAAAATAAATTAAACTGGCCTTAATAAAATAAATTTACCTGTACTTAAAACTGTTCATAGACATATTGTAGTTTATACTATATACACAACAGGCAGTTTATAGACATCTTACATTATAACAAAAGATTAATGTCAGGGTCAATAATACCTTAATTTTCCCATTAGTATTGTAGCCTTATCTCCTCCATAATTAAGACATAACACAAGTCAAAAATATTATATATATATTGTATGGTTCTACACACAGAGAGAAGAGCACTGTTGATGTGTTACCAAATGCTGCTTGTTGGAGCCCACCATAACGACCTGCCATCATCATCACTGCTGCTTGGTTACTAACACACTGTAAGTTAAACCTTATACACACTTACAAAAATCATTATTCCTTAAGCTTTAAAAAAAGTAGCATTATTTTATATCTAACAGTAAGCTTAAAAAGAGAAAGCTTAATGTAGTAAGCTTAAAGTAATATTCTAAGCTTAAAGTAATGTTCGAAGTTTAAAGTATTGCTCTAAGCTTTAAGTTATATTTTAAGCTTAAAGTATTGTTCTAAGCTTAAAGTATTGCTCTAAGCTTTAAGTAATGTTCTAAGCTTAAAGAATTGACGACTATATAACCAGGAAATAAACTGGTTTTAACTAAGCAACCTGGAAAATAACGGCGACATTCGCTGTGTAGAGTTGTTGAGCAACTGAGAGTGAACTGAATTAACGAGCATGCATAGGAGACTCTCTCTCTCTCTCTCTCTCTCTCCAATCTCCCGCTCTCTTCAATCTCCCTCTCTCTCCAATCACCCTCTCTCTTCAATCTCCCTCTCTCTCCAATCTCTCGCTCTCTCCAATCTCCCTCTCTCTCCAATCACCCTCTCTCTTCAATCTCCCTCTCTCTCCAATCTCTCGCTCTCTCCAATCTCCCTCTCTCTCCAATCTCCCTCTCTCTTCAATCTCCCTCTCTCTCCAATCTCCCGCTCTCTTCAATCTCCCTCTCTCTCCAATCACCCTCTCTCTCCAATCACCCTCTCTCTCCAATCTCCCTCTCTCTTCAATCTCCCTCTCTCTCCAATCTCCCTCTCTCTTCAATCTCCCTCTCTCTCCAATCTCCCTCTCTCTTCAATCTCCCTCTCTCTCCAATCACCCTCTCTCTCCAATCTCCCTCTCTCTCCAATCACCCTCTCTCTTCAATCTCCCTCTCTCTTCAATATCCCTCTCTCTTCAATCACCCTCTCTCTCCAATCGCCCTCTTTGAAATACTGTATCACCTTACGCAATACCACTCCATATCTCACTCTCATCTCCCACTCTACATCTCACTCTCATCTCCCACTCTACACTCTATATCTCCCACTCTACACTCTATATCTCCCTCTCATCTCCCTCTCATCTCCCACTCTACACACCCCCCAGGACCCACTAGGAGAGGGAACACACCTAACCTACCAGTATCAGACAGCTTGGACGTAGAGGAGGACTTTTTAGAGAGCCCTATTGATTGACCCTGTTTGCCGTTGTTAACTCGTCTTCTCTCTTTCCCCTCCACCGAAAGCATACCAGTAGCCGAATCACTCAAGCTGCCATCTGTCGACACAAAGATATTAGTTTTTACACGATACCACCTATCACACTTAATGAGCCATGTGTGACAGATGGTGTGTGTGTGTGTGTGTGTGTGTGTGTGTGTGTATTATGTTTACAATTCTCTGTATATAAATATGTATAAATCATATTGTCTTATGTGTATGTATACAGAGTCATCCAAAAACAATACCCACATTATAAATGGTAATGTATTAAAACCTAGGCATTCTTTTTCCATCACCCTGTATATAATATTAAGGCAACAAGTTAATAAAAAATTACTTGTTTATTAATTAAGTCAGGTGACACAGACAAGTTATTTAACCATTAACATCAACAAGTTAATCTTTTAAATGATGTAGAAGATTGTTGCAGTGTTGTGTTCATGCAGATATAACACCAGGATTAAGCGAGTCTGGTCAATATTAGTGTAAATTGATGAATATTAGTGTAACGATCAATATTTGTAAAATTTTATCAATATTAGTACAAATTGTATTAATATTAGTACAATTTTGATCAATATTAGTGAATTTTGACCACTATTAGTGAAAAGTTGATCAACATTAATTGAAATTTTATCAATATTAGCGAAATGTGATCAATATTAGTTAAATTTGATCAATATTAGTGGATTTTGATCAATATAAGTGAAATTTGATCAATATTAGTGAATTTGTATCAATATTTGAGATTTGATCATCTGTCCAAATTTTGCATCTGTTGTGACAATAAAAAATAGTGATCCTGGAAGAGACAGGTGAGTATCGTGTGGACGGGAGACAGGTGAGTATCGTGTGGACGGGAGACAGGTGAGTATCGTGTGGAAGGGGAACATATGCAGGTGAGGTGCCACAGGTGTACACAGCTCATTAGATACAGGAACTCTTAGATGCAACCTATCACACACACTCTAAGGGTGTGTACTTCACTCACTCTCTATAAGGCTCAACTGGGCTAGGATAAACATACAAACTACTGCTTCAACGTAAATATACTTTGACTCTACTTAAAACTATAACACTGTAAATACAAGTCAAAGTTTATAGCCTATATATACTTAGTGCGATATTACAGTAAATAGGAATTGTGTATACTTTTCCTATGTATGTATGCATATACACGTTCATTACGCTAAATAGGGATTATTATAAAAGAATACGTTTTTAATTTTACGAATGTCCTATTTTTCTGTATATAAATGAATAGTATTAAAAATAACCTAATCTGACCTACCTAACCAGACCAGACCAGACCAGACCTGACCTGACCTGACCTGACCTGACCTAACCTAACCTAACCTAACCTGACCTAACAGAAGTAAAATCTAGTTATTTTCTGACGGTAAACAACATCTAAAATGAAACAAAATATAAATTAATATACTCTGTATATGAACTATTTTCCTAACCCAACCTAACCTAACCAATAAAAATCAAGTGTTCCCTATTAGCCAAAAACCTAACCTAACCTAACCTAACCTGACCTGACCTGACCTGATATTTATCCCTATTTACCGTGATGGTTTATAGTGTATCTCAGTAACTACCTAATTTACATACTGTACATCTATTTTCACCAGATTCTGACACAAGATTTCTCCAATTACTCATTAAAATTTTCTATCGTTACTTCCCTTTAAAAACTTTCACGTGAACCGTCAAACAGATGATGATGATTTGGTTTTCTTTGAGGTGTAAAGATTGCCAGTCAAGTGTTCGTGTGGTGAGGGTGTGTGGTGATGTGTGTGTGGTGAGGGTGTGTGGTGAGGTGTGTGTGTGTGGTGAGGGTGTGTGTGGTGATGTGTGTGTGGTGAGGGTGTGTGGTGAGGTGTGTGTGGTGAGTGTGTGTGTGGTGAGGTGTGTGTGTGGTGAGGTGTGTGTGGTGATGTGTGTGTGTGGTGAGGTGTGTGTGGTGAGGTGTGTGTGTGGTGAGGTGTGTGTGGGGTGAGGTGTGTGTGGTGAGGGTGTGTGTGGTGAGGTGTGTGTGGTGAGGGTGTGTGTGGTGAGGTGTGTGTGGGGTGAGGTGTGTGTGTGGTGAGGTGTGTGTGTGGTGAGGTGTGTGTGTGGTGAGGTTGTGTGTGGTGAGGTGTGTGTGGTGAGGGTGTGTGGTGGTGTAAGACGTGCGTGAGTCGTACACACACTGACACCCGTCGTAGAGGTGAGGTGTGAGGGAAAAAACTTACTCTGGTCGTCAAAATATTGTGTTTAGGTTAGGGAGACATCTTGGACGACCTCTCTCTGTCTCTCCAGTGAAGGTGAGACTCGAGAGCCGTGACACAGAGCTCGAGTATTGCTCAAGCTATGGTGGAGAATGGCAGGCGAGGAGATAAATGGATTGATTGGGTATAAAAAATTATCGTGCTGTTTGAAGAAGAAAAGAGAGAGAGAGAGAGAGCCTTAAAATGTACATAAGAAGCTTCAAGCAATAAATGATTGACGAAATATAAGATAAACAATTTGGCAGAATGCACAGTGTTGTAGCGTCACCACGTACCTTACTGACTGTCTGTCTCACGGTGAAAATATTTGTTTGTTTATATACGAGTACATAGATAAATGGTGAGTCTAGAGGAAGGATCAAAGAGGTCAAGATAAGGCGGAGATATGGTGGTAGTTTACCCTGCAACACAACACGGTCATCAACACTACTACAAGCAGCGGCAGGGTGGTGGTGGCATCCTCAACACTACAGACGGTGGCTGTGGTGGTGGTAGCGGTGGTAGCGGTGGTGGTGGTAGTGGTGGTAGCGGTGGTAGTGGTGGTGGTGGTAGGGGAGGCAACAACACAAGCGAGAACTGTCTGACTTGGGCTGGTGTGTTGTGGCGCCGCGCCATACAACACAAGCGAGTACTATCAGGCTTGGGCTGGGTGGTCGAGGCGCAGCGCCATTAGCCCCGCTTACCCAGCTTCTCGACGTCGAGGGAGTCCAGGTTGACGGAGCCCCCGGCCGCGGCGGCCTCCGGCGGGGGGGTGGTGGAGCCCTCAGCGCTGCACTCTCCCTCAGGACATTCCTCCTCCACCTCCTCCTCCTCCACCACCTCGCCCTCCTCGCAACCCTCCTTCGCCATCATTTCGCCACCCTCCACTACTCCCTCCACCTCCTCTACCATGCCTTCGTCTTCTTTCCCTTCGCCTTCGTTTATTTCTCCTCCTCCTCCCACACCTTCCTCCTCTGGACGCCATGCGGGTAAGGGGCAGGACGAGGGAAGGAGTGGAGGGGATCCAAGGAAGGGGTTGGGGAGTCGGGAGGAGCAGAGAGCGCACGAGTGAGAACGTGAGTAACACAGCCCGCTAGTCAACACACCAGTACAGGCACAACTAGCTACATCCTCATGCATAATTCAGTATTCCAGTCAGAGAAAAATAATAATCCGTCATTTTAGCAGAGCAGTTGAGAAAAATGAATAATATTGAATGAAAAATTTAGTAATGCAATCGTTGAATAACTAATGCACATATTGTAAGACACTACATAAATTTATAACCAAAAGAATTGAATTGATTATGAACTATTAAAGGGAGGGAAGGGAATGGCATAAAGAAAACGGGAGGTAGTCGTCAGGCAGAGAAAGAGGGGTAACTGAGACGAGAGGGAAGTATCACAAAACATTCAAGGCAGAGACACAGAGGCATGTTAGAAGCTAGAGATGTTGCTGCCCACATCCTGTTATGAGGAACGGGGAGGACAAGTGAACATAGAGGACACTGGGGAAGAGCAGCGGAGGCGGACATGCCAGGCAGGTCAACGTACCAGCTTTTTCCGTCTCGGGGACCTCGCTGGTGGAGAGGCTCCTGCCCAGCTGACCGCGATTACTTGCCCCGCCGTAGCTGACTCCCGCGGGCCCATAGGCGGTGATCCGTTGGCTAAACTCACTAGCAGGATTAGAAGAAGGGTCTACATCAGCGTCTGCGCGAGGCTCCATACTAGGGGGACTATTGGCGTCAAATTCAAAGTACTCGGGGTGCTCATTAATACTAACTGAGGAACTGTGGCGAACTCGGGGTGTTAAGGGTCTGTCTGTGTCAAGGTTCTCGCCTTCGACTACGTCTGCGTCGGGTAGATACTGAGGACGGGACTCTGCTACATTGTAGGATAGGTCTGCATAAGTCTCGTGGGTGTTAGAAGGGTGGGCGTGGGTGGTGTTAGAAGGGTGGGCGTAGGTAGTGTTAGTAGGATGGCCATGTGCATGAGCAAGGTGGTGAGGGTGCTGGGGGTGCTGCAGGTGAGAAGCACTGTCACGTCGGTCCTGTGGTCTTGGAGGGTCGTGGTGGGTAAAGTTGGGGACGTAGCCGGATGCCGCGGAGGGATACCTCTTACCACCCCCTCGAGCTTCCTGGTCTCCTCTGTATCTCGGGTCCTCTCCCTCATAGGACTCTACATAAAGGACACCCTCTTGATCGTAAATCTTCCGTTCTCTGAGGTCCTTCCTGCTGCCTTTAGGATCATAGTACCTCCTGTCATCTACCTGGCCGTTATAACCCTCTGGGAGGAGACCTCTGTGGTAGGCCCTCTCTTCCTCCTCTCTGTACGGCGAGTGTTGGTCCACAAGTCCCTTAACTCTATACCTCTCCTGGTCCAACGACACTGAGCCTCTGAACCCGTCCTTATCTACAGCAGCCTGGTCTCTGTATCTTCTGTAATCTATGTCAGCCTCATCTCTGTATCGCTCATCAGCCACTGTACTTTGTCTTCTGTATCTGTCTTTCTCTATGGCTCCTTTTTCTATGTATCTCTCTTTTTCAATGGCTCCCTGTTCCCTGTACCTAGCGTCGCTGACTCCATCGTGTTGTCTGTACCGTTCTTTCTCCAGGTGGCCCTCCTCTCTGTACCGTTCTTTCTCCAGGTGGCCCTCCTCTCTGTACCGTTCTTTATCAATGTGGCCTTCCTCTCTGTACCGTTCTTTCTCCAGGTGGTCCTCCTCTCTGTACCGTTCTTTCTCCAGGTGGTCCTCCTCTCTGTACCGTTCTTTCTCCAGGTGGTCTTCCTCTCTGTACCGTTCTTTATCAAGGTGGTCCTCCTCTCTGTACCGTTCTTTGTCTAGGTGGCCTTCTTCTCTGTACCGTTCTTTATCGACGTGAACTTCTTCCCTGTACCGTTCTTTATCAAGGTGGCCTTCCTCTCTGTACCGTTCTTTGTCAAGCGGAACTTCCTCTCTGTACCTCTCCTGGCCTTCCTCTCTGTACCTCTCCTGGCCTTCCTCTCTGTACCTCTCCTGGCCTTCCTCTCTGTACCTCTCCTGGCCTTCCTCTCTGTACCTCTCATGACCTTCCTCTCTGTACCTCTCCTGGCCTTCCTCTCTGTACCGTTCTTTATCAAGGAGTCGATCGTCTCTGTAGCGATCTCTGGTCACAGGCAGAGGTTCCTGGTATCGATCTCTGTTGATGAAATCGTGTTCTCGATATCTGCCCTCATCTCTAGGGTCTCGCTCTCGAGGTCTTCTCTCATCCCTCGGGCCGTGTTCTCGGTATCTTCCTTCATCACGTGGATCAACTTCACGATATCTTGCCTCGTCTCTTGGGTCTCGTTCTCGATATCTTTCTCCATCTCTCGGGTCTCGTTCTCGATATCTTTCTCCATCTCTCGGGTCTCGTTCTCGATAACCTGCTTCATCAATTGGAATTTGTTCTTGATATTTCGCCTCGTCTCTTGGGTCTCGCTCGAGGTATCTTTCTCCCTCTCTCGGGTCTTGTACTCTGTACCTGTCCTCTTCTCTCGGGTCTCGCTCTACATACCTTTCCTCACTCCTCGGGTCTTGCTCACGGTACCTTCTGCCCTCACCGGCCACCTGCTTCCGTTTTCTTCTGTGGTCCACAGCTGCCGCCTGGTGGTACCTCCGCTCCTCCACCAGGTCCTGTTCTCTACGTCTGCCTTGATCTAGCGAGACAGACCTACTGTACCTACTTTGGTCTTGATACTTCTGCGCCTCCGCCTGCTGCGCTTCATAGTTCTTGTCGTACTCCTGCGGTGGTGCCTCGCCGGAGTAACGTACTCTCTCGTCCACGGGTCTGCTGTGGTCGCGTCTCCGCTGTTCCATGGGAACAGACACATCGTCTGAGCCACACGCCTCTGGTGGAGCGCCTCCGTCAAACACGTGTACGAGGCTAGGGTTATCGTGAAGACCTCTGCTCGGCTCCAGCGGCCTCCTGTCCTCTAGGGGTGCTTCATCAACACTTGTCTCACGAAGAACATTGTACCTTCGCTCCCGTTCTTCCCTGGACGGTTTCCATCTCAAATCTACCTGAGGGACCTTGTTGGGGTCCCGCAGGAGGGCACTTTCAGTGTTTGCTCTTACAAATGTCCTGCGAGGCTGTGTGCCTGCAGTAGGGCGTCGTGCCCTTGGAAGCGTCTGGCTGGATCCTTCCTGCATGGCGTGCAGAGGATTAGCGAGGAACTCTTCCGTCGCGGCTCGACCTTGCTGTGCCAGTGTTCGTTTGTCAACTGCTCGACTGAACTCAGGGTTCAGGTCTCTCTGGTCTACTTGTTCTAAGCTGAATGATCGGTCTAAGGATCGGTCAGGAAGAAACACCTCGGTCTCTGCACCGCTGTAGTCTGAATCATACCCGTAGTAGGTTCCTGCACTATGGCCGTCTGCCAGACGCACGGAGCTTCGTCGACGGTACAGACCCCGGAGGGCCTCAGGCGGGGTCGTCGCCGCCTCCGGGTTTTGAGCCTGGCTGTAGCCGTCAGGAGGAGCCCGAGACTTACGTATATAAGAGTCCTGCATGTGTTCCCTTACCACTAAATCTGACTCATAAGGCACTGATTTATCTATTGATAGTGAGCTTCTTGACACAACAGAGGGGTCCTGAACCCTCTGCTTGGACAACACCTCGTCTTCATACGTCACCGTCTTCTTCGGGTGAGATCGCAGCACCAGGTCGTCACGGGTCAGTGACCTCGACCTTCCTCTATGACCCATCTCCCTCAGAGACTGACTCATGTCCCATTGCTCGATCAGGAACTCTGGGTCGTGGTGCATGAGCCACCGCCTGTCGTTCTCGCCGAGGCTGTGGCTCTTCTGAAGGCGGTGTCGCAACGAGCGAGAAGGGCGAGGGGCGGCGCTCACCACAGTGTTGCTACGCATCAAAGCACGCGGCTGCGGCTGCGGGTGCAAGCGCGGACGAACGGCCAGGTGCGGTGCGCTCCTCGACACGCCCGTCGTCACGCCCATAGAGAGGGATCGCTTGAGCACAGGGGGTCGACGCACGGGGCTGAGGGAACGCAAAGAGACATCTAGTAAACTACAAGACGGCTCTCGGTCCTGGCCAGAGTCGTAGTCAAAGTCAGTCAAGAGTTTGGGGTGGTCCAAGGTGACGTCATAGCCGTGACTGTTGCTCTTCAAGCTACTCAGGTGCCGCCTACTGCTCGGGGGAAGGAACGGGTTAGGTTAAGAGAAGAAAAAAGAAAGAAAGGAACACCGAATTAGTTGACCTGATGGGAAGAGGTTGACTTTTTCAATAAGAGTAAGACTATAAACAAGGTACTGCAATGACTGACAGACGTAGAGAAGCTATATATACTGTGTATGTATATATATAAAACCAAGTAGCAGATTGATAAAACACGCACAACAATAAAGAAAATATTGTATAAAAAATAATTGCCATTTTAACTGTGCTTCTGACAGATGTTTGTTGGGACAGACATGCAGTAGACCCAAGTAAATACATATTTATATTTCCTTAATAAACATATGTATGAAAACCTCTTAATTACTACCCTAACTAAACCTATCCCAGCCACCCTAAGACATATACCATCTGACAGAGTTAAACCAGCCGTACGATCTGCCGTTGGTTTATACCTTAACAAGGCAAACTAAAACCAGGTGACTTAGTGGTGCTGACTCAAACTAAAACAAAATTCTGATGTTAAACCCAGATGGCTATACTGGTTTACTTAACGCACTATTAGGTTTAAATTAAAGAGAGAGAGAGAGAGAACGAAGAAACCGAAAAATAGACAAAATATTTTCACTAAAAATTATTAACTTGGTCGACGATCCACCTAAAAAAATAAAATAAAAAACTTTAACCGATTCCTAAAAAGAAAAAAAGAAAATAAATATTAAAATTTCCTTAAACTTAAAATGTGTAGATAAATAAAATAGGAATAATTGCTATCTAAAAAAAAAATTACAATTATTATTTCACTTAAACAAATACAAGGACGAAACCCTAACAAAAAATAATCTACGGTTAAGAGCCAGAGTTAATCTAAAATATCTGGAGTAATTAGCAAGAGATCACACCTGTAAATTATAATTACCAAAAAATACCAAAAAATTCCTACAACTTTGAAAATCTCGAAATTGTCTTTAAATAATATTGATAATGTCTGAGTCAGTGTGCTGGTGTGTGGAGCCTAGAGGTGTGTGGAGCCTACAGGTGTGTGGAGCCTAGAGGTGTGTGGAGCCTACAGGTGTGTAGAACCTACAGGTGTGTGGAGCCTAGAGGTGTGTGGATCCTAGAGTTGTGTGGAGCCTAGAGTTGTGTGGAGCCTACAGTGTGTGGAACCTACAGGCGTGTGGAGCCTACAGTGTGTGGAACCTACAGGCGTGTGGAGCCTACGGGTGTGTGGGGAACATACAACTGTGTGAGGAGCCTACATGTGTGTGTTGGGAAGCTACAGGTGTATATATATATAGCCTCCAGGTATACAGGAGCCTACAGCTGTGTGAGGGAGCTTCCTGGGGGAAATAGGAGCCTATCAGTGAATACAACAATAGCCGTCAGTCAAATAAGGAGCCTATATGAAAGGAAGTAGAACCTACAGGTGTACCAGAAGCATACTGGAGTCTACTGTAGAGGTGAATGGAGCATAGTATGTGAAGAACAGAGGAGCCTAAAGATAAATAAGGAGCTATATTGGAAGATAGGGGATCCCTCACATACGCGAGGAACCTAAGAAATAAAGAGCCTACAGCTTTGTAAGGAGCCTAGGAGAAGAGAAGGATATTAATGACATGTAAGGATTCTAGGAGAGGGAATGGAGCCTACAAGTGCACGGAACCTAGGGAAGGGAAGAGGAGCCCACAGGTACGTCAAAAGGATATAAGAGGGGGCCTACAGGTGTGAGAGGAGAAAACAAGAAGCCTACAGGTGTGGCAATGAACGAACTGGTGTACAAGTCCTGGAAATACATGGAACCTACACTTGTACAAGTCGGGTATAAGGAACCTACACGCATTTAAGTCGGGTTTTAGGAACATTCACGTGTATAAGTCGGGTATAAGGAACCTACACGTGTACAAGTCAGCTATAAGAAACCTACACGTGTACAAGTCAGGTATAAGAAACCTACACTTGTATAAGTCGGGTATGAGGAACCTACACGTGTAAAAGTCGGGTATAAGAAACCTTGACGTGTACAAGTCGGGTACAAGGAACCTATACATATATAAGGAGGGTAATGGGAGGGTAAAGGAGCCTCACCTGAGCTTCCTGGAGCCTCTGGGCCTCTCGCTCTGTGTGGAGAAGGCACTGGTGACGCTTACCACGCTCTCTATATCACTGGCTGAGTCCGTGAAGTCCCTGTCTTGCTCACGTTCAGGAGATACCAGGCCACCCCGCCCCCTAGTGTACCTGGGGGGTAGTGGGGGGTGTTAGTGCACCTGTACTAGTGTACCTGGGGGGTAGTGGGGGGTGTTAGTGCACCTGTACTAGTGTTATACCTGGGGGGTAGTGGGGGGTGTTAGTGCACCTGTACTAGTGTACCTGGGGGGTAGTGGGGGGTGTTAGTGCACCTGTACTAGTGTACCTGGGGGGTAGTGGGGGGTGTTAGTGCACCTGTACTAGTGTTATATCTGGGGGGTAGTGGGGGGTGTTAGTGCACCTGTACTAGTGTTATACCTGGGGGGTAGTGGGGGGTGTTAGTGCACCTGGAGTGGGGGGGTGTTAGTGCACCTGGAGTGGGGGGGTGTTAGTGCACCTGGAGTGGGGGGGAGTTAGTGTACCTGGAGTGGGGGGGTTAGTATACCTGTCCTATGTGTGTACGTTTTCCCTGTCATATTACGTACACATGACCCAAAGTGTACACGAGTATCTTGTGTGCCTTTCAACTCTGTGTGTGTGTACTGTGTCATGAGGGAGGCTGTACACGACGTATCCACTGGTCATGTGTCAACTGTCATATGTCTTGTCCCTTACATATACGCAGACGTGTCATCTGTGTCACACATGCCACATGACCCTCAGACTGTCATGATACTCACCTGTCATACGCCCGCACATACCCACCCCTTCACCTATCATACGCCCACACATAACTTCCCTCACTTGTCATACGCCCGCACATACCCACCCCTTCACCTGTCATACGCTTACACATAACTCCCCTCACCTGTCATACGCCCATAAAACTCCTCTCACCTGTCATACGCCCACACAGAACTCCCCTCATCTGTCATACGTCCATACAATTCCTCTCACTTGTCATACACCCACATATACCCACCTCTTCACCTGTCATACACCCACACATAACCCCCATCACCTGTCATACCCAACGCCACCTGTCACTCACCTGTCATAAGTACGGAGCTCGGAGTCGGAGTACCCGGAATGCAGGTGACCGCCCCCCGACCCGGGACCTGCCGACCTGTACGCCTGCCGCTGTCGCATTCTGAACTTCATCTGCCTCGTCCGCTCCTCCAGGTCCTGCAGCCAGGTCAATACAGGTCAGTGGAGGGGAAAAACAGGTCAAGACTCTGGTCAGTTATGGTCAGGTCTATATTGGTCAGTAGAGGTCAGTAGAGGTCAGGTCAAGAGCCAGGTCAGTAGAGGTCAGGTCAAGAGCCAGGTCAGTAGAGGTCAGGTCAAGAGCCAGGTCAGTAGAGGTCAGGTCAAGAGCCAGGGCAGTAGAGGTCAGGTCAAGAGCCAGGGCAGTAGAGGTCAGGTCAAGAGCCAGGTCAGTAGAGGTCAGGTCAAGGGCCAGGTCAAGAGTCAGATCAGCAGAGGTCAGGTTAAGAGCCAGGTCAGTAGAAGTCAGGTCAAGAGCCAGGTCAGTAAAGGTCAGGTCAAGAGCCAGGTCAGTAGAGGTCAGGTTAAGAGCCAGGTCAGTAAAGGTCAGATCAGGAGCCAGGTCAGTTCAAGGACCAGGTCAGTGGTCAGGTCAAGAGCCAGGTCAAAGAAGTGTTCAAAGTTAAATAAAATGTCCAATAATAATAATAATAATAATAGTCACTGATGTTAGAATATGACGTCACTGGTCACTGACGTCGAAAAATGATTGGCCATGACGTCACTGATGTTAGATTATGACGTCACTGCTGAAGAAAGAGGGGCTATGACGTCATGAGAAGAGGGGCTATGACGTCATGAGAAGTAAGAAGAGGAAAATACATACACATTAAACAAGAGACAAGAACAGTGTTGCCAACGCCAGAGGCAATTGGGGGCAGCAAAGCAGTGTTGCCAAGATCCAAAAGCAAAGAAGAAAAATAATATTAACAAAGAAAATTATGGAACAATGTGAGACAGACGGCAGACAGAGGGAGGCAGGCAGACAGAGGGAGACAGACAGACAGACAGAGGGAGGCAGACAGACAGAGGGAGGCAGGCAGACAGACAACAGACAGAGGGAGGCAGGCAGGCAGACAGACAGAGGGAGGCAGGCAGACAGAGGGAGGCAGGCAGACAGAGGGAGACAGACAGACAGAGGGAGGCAGGCAGACAGACAACAGACAGAGGGAGGCAGGCAGGCAGACAGACAGAGGGAGGCAGGCAGACAGAGGGAGGCAGGCAGACAGACAACAGACAGAGGGAGGCAGGCAGACAGACAACAGACAGACAGACAACAGACAGAGGGAGGCAGGCAGACAGACTTTTCGAGAGATAGAAAGACAGACAGACAGACAGGTAGACAGACAAACAAACATCTCAACAGACAGATATATTAGACAGGTACTGATAAACATTCACTCCCAAGACGATAAAATACAAACATAATTTATATAGTAAATCACAAACAAATATAATGGTGATTTATTTATCCAGTTTATATTAAATAAATCACAAGACCAGGATTACTTAGTTAATCCGCGAGACTAGGATTAATTATCTATTTAATCCACGAGACTAGGATTAATTATCTATTTAATCCACGAGGCTAGGATTAATTATCTATTTAATCCGCGAGACTAGGATTAATTCTCTATTTAATCCACGAGACTAGGATTAATTATCTATTTAATCCACGAGGCTAGGATTAATTATCTATTTAATCCGCGAGACTAGGATTAATTCTCTATTTAATCCACGAGACTAGGATTAATTATCTATTTAATCCACGAGGCTAGGATTAATTATCTATTTAATCCGCGAAACTAGGATTAATTCTCTATTTAATCCACGAGACTAGGATTAATTATCTATTTAATCCACGAGGCTAGGATTAATTATTTATTTAATCCGCGAGACTAGGATTAATTCTCTATTTAATCCGCGAGACTAGGATTAATTATCTATTTAATCCACGAGACTAGGATTAATTATCTATTTAATCCACGAGACTAGGATTAATTATCTATTTAATCCGCGAGACTAGGATTAATTATCTATTTAATCCACGAGACTAAGATTAATTATCTATTTAATCCGCGAGACTAGGATTAATTATCTATTTAATCCGCGAGACTAGGATTAACTCTATTAATCCAGACTATACACCCTAATCAGCTATCAAAAACACACATTACTACAACACACATGTATACATATAGAGGTTTATGCATATACAGTGAAACCTTTATTTAACAGACTATGTGGAGAGAAGTCCGTTATATGGAGGCACAAGTCCGTTATATGGAGGCACAAGTCCGTTATATGGAAGTACAAGTCCGTTATATAGAGGTACAAATCCGTTATATGGAGGTACAAGTCCGTTATATGGAGGTACAAATCCGTTATATGGAGGTACAAATCCGTTATATGGAGGTACAAATCCGTTATATGGAGGTACAAGTCCGTTATATAGAGGTACAAATCCGTTATATGGAGGTACAAATCCGTTATATAGAGGTACAAATCCGTTATATGGAGGTACAAGTCTGTTATATGGAGGTACAAGTCCGTTATATGGAGGTTTCACTATACCAGAGGGGAATATTAATGTTTATTTAATTAATATATATAGATAATAGAGACAAGCGGTAAGGGAAACTACAGGCGTGGTGGATAACGTCTACTGCAGGCTGTGCTGAGAGAGAGAGAGAGAGTGAGAGAGAGAGAGAGAGAGAGAGATCCCTAACATCACAACTAATAACTAAAAAACTAATTATTTCCCGAAGCCATTACAAAACAAGCGCCAGTACAAGCAATGAAGAGCGCCTGGCGTTTAGCTACACATCTACAGAAGGAAAGTCATGAGCAAACTAACGTCGGACGAACCTACGATCGCCTGGCGCTCCTATTGTGGTATGAGTCACGGCACTAAATGACATGAAGAGTCGTGCAAGTTATACAGGTGACGTCACCATACACCACCATACATACACCACCATACATACACCACCATACATACACCACCATACATACAGTACATCATTGGAGGGACGATGTGGAGGGAGGGGTGAGGAGGAGTGTGGAGGGAGGGGTGAGGAGGAGTGTGGAGGGAGGGGTGAGGAGGAGTGTGGAGGGAGGGGTGTGGAGGGGATGTGGAGGGAGGGGTGTGGAGGGAATGTGGAGGGAGGGGTGGAGGGCTATCCTTGCTATCGATTTTCTACAGTGGAGAAACAAAGACGAAGAAACAGTCGGTTATTGCCCTCCCCTTACACACACACACACGCATTACACACACGCACGCATTACACACACACACGCATTACACACACACACACACACACACGCATTACACACAAACACACACACACATTACATACACACACACACACACACACATTACACGCACGCACGCACACAGACAAATAAATAATGGTTGCCCCTCGTGTAAGGCCGGCCCAAGGGCCTCCTAGGCGTGAATATGTTGAAGGGTATAGAAGCTGTCGCCAACACAACAACCACACCCTAATTTAACGAGCTGCATGACCCAGTGTTTAAGGTGTAGAAGCTGTCGCCAACACAACAGCCACACCCTGAGTTAACGAGCTGCATGACCCAGTGTTTAAGGTGTAGAAGCTGTCGCCAACACCACAACCACACCCTGAGTTAACGAGCTGCATGACCCAGTGTTTAAGGTGTAGAAGCTGTCGCCAACACCACAACCACACCCTGAGTTAACGAGTTGCATGACCCAGTGTTTAAGGTGTAGAAGCTGTCGCCAACACCACAACAACACCCTGAGTTAACGAGTTGCATGACCCAGTGTTTAAGGTGTAGAAGCTGTCGCCAACACCACAACCACACCCTGAGTTAACGAGTTGCATGACCCAGTGTTTAAGGTGTAGAAGCTGTCGCCAACACAACAACCACACCCTGAGTTAACGAGTTGCATGACCCAGTGTTTAAGGTGTAGAAGCTGTCGCCAACACAACAACCACACCCTGAGTTAACGAGTTGCAGGACCCAGTGTTTAAGGTGTAGAAGCTGTCGCCAACACCACAACCACACCCTGAGTTAACGAGTTGCAGGACCCAGTGTTTAAGGTGTAGAAGCTGTCGCCAACACAACAGCCAAGCCCTGAGTTAACGCGCTGCATGACCCAGTGTTTAAGGTGTAGAAGCTGTCGCCAACACCACATCCACGCTCTGAGTTAACGAGCTGCATGACCCGGTGTTTAAGGTGTAGAAGCTGTCACCAACACAACAGCCAAGCCCTGAGTTAACGCGCTGCATGACCCAGTGTTTAAGGTGTAGAAGCTGTCACCAACACAACAGCCACACCCTGAGTTAACGAATTGCATGACCCAGTGTTTAAGGTGTAGAAGCTGTCGCCAACACCACATCCACGCCCTGAGTTAACGAGTTGCATGACCCAGTGTTTAAGGTGTAGAAGCTGTCGCCAACACAACAACCACACCCTGAGTTAACGAGTTGCATGACCCAGTGTTTAAGGTGTAGAAGCTGTCGCCAACACAACATCCACGCCCTAAGTTAACGAGCTGCATGACCCAGTGTTTAAGGTGTAGAAGCTGTCGCCAACACCACAACCTGAGTTAACGAGCTGCATGACCTAGTGTTTAAGGTGTAGAAGCTGTCGCCAACACCACAACCACACCCTGAGTTAACGAGCTGCATGACCCAGTGTTTAAGGTGTAGAAGCTGTCGCCAACACCACAACCACACCCTGAGTTAACGAGCTGCATGACCCAGTGTTTAAGATGTAGAAGCTGTCGCCATCACAACAACCACACCCTGAGTTAACGAGTTGCATGACCCAGTGTTTAAGGTGTAGAAGCTGACGCCAACACAACAACCACACCCTGAGTTAACGAGCTGCATGACCCAGTGTTTAAGATGTAGAAGCTGTCGCCAACACAACAACCACACCCTGGGTTAACGAGCTGCATGACCCAGTGTTTAAGGTGTAGAAGCTGACGCCAACACAACAACCACACCCTGAGTTAACGAGCTGCATGACCCAGTGTTTAAGGTGTAGAAGCTGTCGCCAACACAACAACCACACCCTGAGTTAACGAGCTGCATGACCTAGTGTCAAGGAATAGTCCAAGAAGACCGGACAACTCGTCAACTGCACTGGCTAACCATTACCCCGGAACACGATCCACAAATCGATTAACATCCAGGTCCCCAATTACTGCTGGGTAGACAGAGGCAAATGGCGTAAAGAAACTTGCCCATAGTTTCACCCTGCCCGGGGATCGAACCCGGGTCCACTCTCTTGCGAGGCGAACATGCTGACCATTACACCTCATACATAAATACTGGCCCACACACACACACACATTACACACACATTATACACATATATTGCACACACACACACACATGCAGACACACTTTACACACACACACACACACACACACACACCCTACACACGCACACACACGTACGTTATATATTACACACACATGCAGACACACTTTACATACACACACACACACACACGCACACACACGTACGTTATATATTACACACACATGCAGACACACTTTACACACCAGTAGCTAAGAGTTGCACTATAATAAAGTTCTCAGAATATAAGGGACTGGAAAAAATTAATTTTATTTGATGAGAAATAGCAAGGCAATAAATCCCGGGGCGTAGGTTCAGAGTGACCATCATTAGAGCAGTGACTGTGAACCTCCGCTCCCGGGTGAGGCTGCTGGGGCGTTACCTGGGCTGATCTGTCCATGTATGAATGCTGCCGAGAGTAGGACACTCAGTGAGGGACACAAACACATCACATCTCAGTAATAATCAGGAAAACATCAACAGAGAGAGAGGCCAAACGGAACAGACGACTGACCTATATTTGGACACACAGTTAAACTTGTTGACATACAGTGACACATGTTCAGTGGTGTTGGCCACACCTGTATCATGAAGGGAGGGGCTGCCAGCACTTACCTGTGTGACCTTGTCCCTGGAAGCGTGCTGGAGGGACACGGGGATCTGGGGGAGTTGGCGCTTCTTGGGGGAGCCGGTGGGCGTGGCCGTGGCACTGCGGGACGGCATCCTACCGGAGCCACCATACCCAGGCCTGTAGGGGGAGCCGCTCGTTATCACACAGGCGTCGTACATACAACACAACAATTAAGTCAATTGAAAGCGTCAAGAAAAAATTGTAGCAGAAAAGATCACAGTTTAAGCGAGAGGAGTGCAGAGGGGTGCGCAGGTGAGTGAGAGGAGGAGCAGACTGTTGAGGGTGGCGGGTGGTGTTACCTGGCTTCGGGAGGGGAGAGGGACCGGCTAGCGGGCTCGGGGGCGCGGCGAGGAGACTTGCTGCGGGAGCGAGACACATGGAGAGACGGCGAGTCTGTGGGCGCCGCCGATTGGCTGCGGGCGCGGGTGGTGTGTGCGGGGAGGCTGAGGTCCTTGGCGCGGTACCTCATGTCCTCGCGGCCCACGATGGTGGCGGTGCGGCGGCGGCCGGGGGGCGACGCCGCGTCCCGCCGCGACCGATGGTCCAGCCCCATCACCATCTGGCGTTCCTCGGGCGGCGGACTGGAACCACACACTACGTTACTACTCTACCCTACCTTACCTACCTACGCCCACCACACGGAGAGCTCAGGGCTAGATAAGTGCATAACTTGGGCTCTACGCGGGAGATGTGATCTATAAGAGACTAGCCCGACTACCACAGATAAACTCAGAGGTTGGTAACGTCCTCTCCCGTCCTGGCAGACACCAGCACCCACCTGGAAGACGACCCAACGCTGCTGATGGAGGCGCCGTCCGTCCGTCTCTCCCGATGTGACCCGTCCTCTAGGTCGATGTCGCTCATGTCAGACTCGCTGAGGCGGGAGGTGGTGGAAGGCGGGGAGAGGTGGTCGGTGGAGGCGATGGTGGAAGCCGACTCCGTATCCACATACATGCCTCGCCGCTGTGGAGGAACAGAGAACAGTGTGTTACCTGACCTGGCTAATGCATCACCTAACCCGGCCTGGCCTGACCTGACGGGGGTTCAAGTGACCTGCCTGCGGTAAATATCATATCTCACTGACTGACTAGCACACAGTATTCTGGGAGACGTATCGGAGGTGTCGTCACCCTCAGTGTTGACTACAGCTGTTGGCTCCTCTAGTTGTGTTTATCTGCACAACAAAATGATCCCGTGTGTGTGTTCTCTGTCTGTCATATCAGCGTTACAAGGTCACCTGTAATTATTTCACCAATTTTGAATCATGTAAATTGGAGTAGAGGAGAAGAAGGTGGGGAGGGAAGAGACGACACGAATAAGAGGAGAAGGAAGAGGATTGATTTTGCCGCTTACAGCGGCTAGTTTATTGTGCACCCCACAGTCATCCTGTGAGCGGTAGCGCAAAAGGATTACAGAGTAGAGTTTACAAAGGGTCATAATAATTAACTCCCGTGGTCAGGATATTATGGCACAGTATTTCAATTACATTATTTGTTTAGTTCTATACATAAAGGGCAACTTATTCACAGCTGCGTGAGTACAGGCGTGTGAGGCAGTATGTCTGGCCTCACACTTTGTTATTCACATTACGTGGGAGGTATTCAAGCACGTTGCGTATTTGGTTCTGTACATGAGAACTGATATAGTTACTAAGTGCAAAAAAGTGGATACAATCTTAATATGTCGGCTATCTTGCCATTAGAGATGAAGTGTTGTGCCATTTCACACTCAGTGTGCTTGGACCTGTCCCTAAAAGGTTCTATCTTCACACAGTCGAGGACGTAGTGTTCAAGTGTGTGGCTATATGTCTGGCCACACACTTTACATTTAGTTTTGTTCACATCCGCTTGAGGAACATACTGCCAGAGGTACTTATATCCTAACCTTAGTCTAGCGGTTACAACATCTTGTAATCTAGTGATCTTGTTACTTGCTCCATATACATGTTTCACTTGATACATCTCATCATGGTAACCTATGGATCGACTAGTGCCTGTTTGCACTTGTCTACTGGCGTCAAACTCATCACTAAGAGGATGGAGGAGGTGGCCTGCGATGACGTCATGAGTTACGATAAACAGTGGGACGAGATGCTGGTGGTGGTGGAGGAGGAAGTGGTGGTGGAGGAAGGGGGTAGTGGTGGTGGAGGAAGGGGGTAGTGGTGGTGGTGGAGGAAGGGGGTAGTGGTGGTGGTGGAGGAAGGGGGTAGTGGTGGTGGTGGAGGAAGGGGGTAGTGGTGGTGGTGGAGGAAGGGGGTAGTGGTGGTGGAGGAAGGGGGGGTGGTGGTGTGGTGGTGGAGGAAGGGGGTGGTGGTGTGGTGGTGGAGGAAGGGGGTAGTGGTGGTGGGGGGTAGTGGTGGTGGGGTAGTGGTGGTGGGGGGTGGTGGTGTGGTGGTGGAAGAAGAGGGTAGTGGTGGTGGAGGAAGGGGGTGGTGGTGTGGTGGTGGAGGAAGGGGGTAGTGGTGGTGGGGGGCAGTGGTGGTGGCGGGTGGTGGTGTGGTGGTGGAGGAAGGGGGTAGTGGTGTGGTGGTAGAGGGAGGGGGGGGTGGTGGTGGTGGTAATGTGGGAGATTGTGGTAATAGTGGCGTGGATGGTGTGTGGAATAGTGGTAGAGTTGGGAATAGTGGTAATGATGATGGTGGTAGTGGAGGTGCAGGTTGAGGGTGCTGGTGTAAGTGATGGTGGTAGTTGTGATGGTGGTAGTTGGGGGGGAGGGAAGCTGGAGGGCGGCCAAGTGAGCCGTGCCGAGCGCCTCACCACCACCCCAACCACTATCTCCATCACTACAATCACCACCACCACCACCTACCCTACCACAATCACTACCCCTACCACTATCACCACCACTACCATCACCACCACCATTATCTCACCACAAAAACCACCCACCTATACCACCATCACCCTCACTACCACCATTACCACCACTACTATCACCAGCACTACCATCACCACCACCATTACCTCACCACAACAACCACCACCTATACCACCATCACCCTCACTGCCACCACCATCACTACCACCATTACCACACCACAACAACCACCACCAATACCACCATCACCCTCACTACCACCTCCACCACAACAACCACCACATCTACTACCATCACCACTACCACCACCACCCTGGACCCCTGCCAGTTGAATCGTCTCTTCCGCCAGACTAACTTCACCGCTGATCTCAAAGCAGTATTTACTAAACACAGATAAGACCCGGCTGGTGCAATAGTGTGTCTCTACCATGACAAATAACACCACTCGCTACCACCACTACCACAACCATCACCACTTCACCATCGCCACCACAACCACCATCACCACCACACGCTCCACTAATACTTCATGAAGGTCTTCCTCGACGGCCAGGCTGGAGGCTCAGTTTTACATTTCTCTGACTCGGTGAAGTGAGAGGCAGTCACATGATGTGTGTTGTTAACCCCGACGTCTTGTGTTCCAGGATAAAAGAACTTAAGAACATAACATAAGTACATAAGAACATTAGAACATAAGAACATTAGAACATAAGAACATTAGGACATAAGAACATAAGAGTGGATGAAACTGCAGCGGCCCCATATTAGGCAGTCCCGTTTACACCCAACCCCTATCGCTCATATATCCGTCCAACCTGTTTGAGGCTATCCAACGTGTTCGAGTTAATGATGATGTTTGGCAACTTGTTTCACTCATCCACTACTCTATTTCCAAACCATTGCTACGAGTTCGCTCCTGGTTGGATAGTTTGAGTACATTTGTTTTGCCCTGACTGCCATTTATACACCTCTATCATATCGCCCCTCGCTCTACGTCTCTCGAGGGAGTGCAGATTAAGATGCTTTAAGCTGTCTCTGTACTCAAGGTTCCTATTGCCCGGGATTAATCTTATTATCATTCTCTGTATGCATTCTAGGGATTCTATATCCATTCTGTAGTACGGTGACCAGAACTGAACCGCGTAATCCAAGTGAGGTCTCACAAGCGCAAGATATAGTTTTAGGATGACCTCGCTAGTCTTGTAACTAACACCCCTTTATATGAACCCGGGCATCTTGTTAGCCTTGTTTCGAGCAAATACACATTGTTGTCTTGGTTTAAGATTCCTACTTATCATTACTCCTAAATATTTTTCACAGTCGGATTTCTCAATAACAACGTTGTTCATCTGATATCTGGTTTCTCTGTTTACATCTCCTAGACTAAGTACTTAACATCTGTCTACATTAAATTTCATCTGCCATTATTCAGACCATGAACAAGGTCACCTGAACATTAAACACCCCAGTTTGCTTCACCTGAACTTTAATTACCCTAACCTGCCCTGATCTGCCCTGACCTAACCTAACCTAACCTGACCTAACCTAACCTAACCCGTCTTAACCTACCTTAAATCTATAAACTATCTAAACATATCCTAACCTAATCCAACGTAACCTAACGTCAATCTAACCTAACCTAACCTAACCTACCTAACCTAACCTACCTAACCTACCTAACCTAACCGAGGGTAATTAATCCCCAGACAAAAAAAGTTGCGGTGTCTAATCTTCAGGTAATCTCAGAGTAGAAAAGGTGTGTGTGTGTGAGGGTCTTCTGAGTGACCATGTAGGTATCTGGCAGCCTCCGGGGGGGGGGGGGGGAAGCCCTCAAGACGATATAACTGTAGACTTCCGGAAACCCTAAACTGACTGGTGGTGGTGGTGGTGATAGTGGTAGCAGTGGTTGTGGTCGAGGGGGTGGTGGTTGTGGTCGTAGGTGTAGTGGTTGTTGATGCTGGTAATATAGGTCAGGTCAGGTCAGGTCAGGTCTTCAACACCATGATCTCTCCGTCAGTCTTCAAGTGAGTTTGTTAACGAGAGTAACTTAAGGAACTCACTAAAGTAACTCAGTATATTAAGTTTAGTTGCTTAAGTAAATCAACCCATTAAGTTCACGTTACTAGAGTGGGCTCAAACAAGCACTCAACCACACCATGCACCGGGAACTCAAGCGAGGGCCCCGGGAACTCAAGCAAGGGCCCCGGGAACTCAAGCAAAGGGCCCCGGGAACTCAAACAAGGGCCCCGGGAACTCATACAAGGGCCCCGGGAACTCAAGCAAGGGCCCCGGGAACTCGAACAAGGGCCCCGGGAACTCAAGCAAGGGCCCCGGGAACTCAAGCAAGGGCCCCGGGAACTCAAGCAAGGGCCCCGGGAACTCAAGCAAGGGCCCCGGGAACTCAAGCAAGGGCCACGGGAACTCAAGCAAGGGCCACGGGAACTCAAGCAAGGGCCCTGGAGTGTGAGTGGTCAAGCCCTGGCCTAGCAAGACGGAACAAGACTCACCACAAGTTAGACTGGAGTGTGGATCGATCCAAAGCCCTTGAATTACAACTTCACCGCGCTGCCCACACTACCACCACCGCCCTCCTCTACCACCACCGTCCTCCACTACCACCACCGTCCTCCTCTACCACCACCGTCCTCCTCTACCACCACCGTCCTCCACTACCACCACCGCCCTCCTCTACCACCACCGTCCTCCACTACCACCACCGTCCTCCACTACCACCACCGTCCTCCTCTACCACCACCGTCCTCCACTACCACCACCGTCCTCCACTACCACCACCGCCCTCCTCTACCACCACCGTCCTCCTCTACCACCACCGTCCTCCACAACCACCACCGTCCTCCTCTACCACCACCGTCCTCCTCTACCACCACCGTCCTCCACTACCACCACCGTCCTCCTCTACCACCACCGTCCTCCTCTACCACCACCGTCCTCCTCTACCACCACCGTCCTCCACTACCACCACCGTCCTCCTCTACCACCACCGTCCTCCTCTACCACCACCGTCCTCCACTACCACCACCGTCCTCCACTACCACCACCGTCCTCCTCTACCACCACCGTCCTCCTCTACCACCACCGTCCTCCACTACCACCACCGTCCTCCACTACCACCACCGTCCTCCTCTACCACCACCGTCCTCCACTACCACCACCGTCCTCCTCTACCACCACCGTCCTCCTCTACCACCACCGTCCTCCTCTACCACCACCGTCCTCCACTACCACCACCGTCCTCCTCTACCACCACCGTCCTCCTCTACCACCACCGTCCTCCTCTACCACCACCGTCCTCCACTACCACCACCACCCTCCTCTACCACCACCGTCCTCCTCTACCACCACCCTCCTCCACTACCACCACCGCCCTCCTCTACCACCACCACCCTCCTCTACCACCACCCTCCTCCACTACCACCACCACCCTCCTCTACCACCACCCTCCTCCACTACCACCACCGCCCTCCTCTACCACCACCACCCTCCTCTACCACCACCGTCCTCCTCTACCACCACCGTCCTCCTCTACCACCACCGTCCTCCTCTACCACCACCGTCCTCCTCTACCACCACCGTCCTCCTCTACCACCACCCTCCTCTACCACCACCGTCCTCCTCTACCACCACCCTCCTCCTCTACCACCACCGTCCTCCTCTACCACCACCGTCCTCCTCTACCACCACCCTCCTCCACTACCACCACCCTCCTCCACTACCACCACCCTCCTCCACTACCACCACCGTCCTCCACTACCACCACCGTCCTCCTCTACCACCACCGTCCTCCTCTACCACCACCGTCCTCCTCTACCACCACCGTCCTCCTCTACCACCACCGTCCTCCTCTGCCACCACCGTCCTCCTCTACCACCACCGTCCTCCACTACCACCACCGTCCTCCTCTACCACCACCGTCCTCCTCTACCACCACCATCCTCCTCTACCACCACCGTCCTCCTCTACCACCACCACACTCCTCTACCACCACCGTCCTCCACTACCACCACCTTCCTCTACCACCACCGTCCTCCACTACCACCACCGTCCTCCTCTACCACCACCGTCCTCCTCTACCACCACCGTCCTCCTCTACCACCACCGTCCTCCTCTACCACCACCGTCCTCCTCTGCCATCACCCTCCTCTACCACCACCACCCTCCTCTACCACCACCACCCTCCTCTACAACCACCGTCCTCCACTACCACCACCCTCCTCTACCACCACTGTCCTCCACTACCACCACCGTCCTCCTCTACCACCACCACCCTCCTCTACCACCACCGTCCTCCACTACCACCACCGTCCTCCTCTACCACCACCACCCTCCTCTACCACCACCGTCCTCCACTACCACCACCCTCCTCTACCACCACCGTCCTCCACTACCACCACCGTCCTCCACTACCACCACCGTCCTCCTCTACCACCACCGTCCTCCTCTACCACCACCGTCCTCCTCTACCACCACCGTCCTCCACTACCACCACCGTCCTCCTCTACCACCACCGTCCTCCTCTACCACCACCGTCCTCCTCTACCACCACCGTCCTCCACTACCACCACCGTCCTCCACTACCACCACCGTCCTCCTCTACCACCACCGTCCTCCTCTACCACCACCGTCCTCCACTACCACCACCGTCCTCCTCTACCACCACCGTCCTCCACTACCACCACCGTCCTCCACTACCACCACCGTCCTCCACTACCACCACCCTCCTCTACCACCACCGTCCTCCTCTACCACCACCGTCCTCCACTACCACCACCGTCCTCCACTACCACCACCGTCCTCCTCTACCACCACCGTCCTCCACTACCACCACCGTCCTCCACTACCACCACCGTCCTCCTCTACCACCACCACCCTCCTCTACCACCACCACCCTCCTCTACCACCACCATCCTCCACTACCACCACCTTCCTCTACCACCACCGTCCTCCACTACCACCACCGTCCTCCTCTACCACCACTACCCTCCTCTACCACCACCGTCCTCCTCTACCACCACCGTCCTCCTCTACCACCACCGTCCTCCTCTACCACCACCGTCCTCCTCTACCACCACCACACTCCTCTACCACCACCACCCTCCTCTACCACCACCGTCCTCCTCTACCACCACCGTCCTCCTCTACCACCACCGTCCTCCTCTACCACCACCGTCCTCCTCTACCACCACCGTCCTCCTCTACCACCACCGTCCTCCTCTACCACCACCCTCCTCTACCACCACCGTCCTCCTCTACCACCACCGTCCTCCTCTACCACCACCGTCCTCCTCTACCACCACCGTCCTCCTCTACCACCACCACACTCCTCTACCACCACCACACTCCTCTACCACCACCGTCCTCCTCTACCACCACCGTCCTCCACTACCACCACCGTCCTCCACTACCACCACCCTCCTCCACTACCACCACCGTCCTCCTCTACCACCACCGTCCTCCTCTACCACCACCGTCCTCCTCTACCACCACCACCCTCCTCTACCACCACCGTCCTCCTCTACCACCACCACCCTCCTCTACCACCACCCTCCTCTACCACCACCGTCCTCCACTACCACCACCCTCCTCCACTACCACCACCGTCCTCCTCTACCACCACCGTCCTCCTCTACCACCACCGTCCTCCTCTACCACCACCACCCTCCTCTACCACCACCGTCCTCCTCTACCACCACCCTCCTCTACCACCACCCTCCTCCACTACCACCACCGTCCTCCTCTACCACCACCGTCCTCCTCTACCACCACCGTCCTCCTCTACCACCACCACCCTCCTCTACCACCACCGTCCTCCTCTACCACCACCACCCTCCTCTACCACCACCCTCCTCTACCACCACCGTCCTCCACTACCACCACCCTCCTCCACTACCACCACCGTCCTCCTCTACCACCACCGTCCTCCTCTACCACCACCGTCCTCCACTACCACCACCGTCCTCCACTACCACCACCCTCCTCCACTACCACCACCGTCCTCCTCTACCACCACCGTCCTCCTCTACCACCACCGTCCTCCTCTACCACCACCACCCTCCTCTACCACCACCGTCCTCCTCTACCACCACCACCCTCCTCTACCACCACCCTCCTCTACCACCACCGTCCTCCACTACCACCACCCTCCTCCACTACCACCACCGTCCTCCTCTACCACCACCGTCCTCCTCTACCACCACCACCCTCCTCTACCACCACCGTCCTCCTCTACCACCACCACCCTCCTCTACCACCACCCTCCTCTACCACCACCCTCCTCCACTACCACCACCGTCCTCCTCTACCACCACCGTCCTCCTCTACCACCACCGTCCTCCTCTACCACCACCGTCCTCCTCTACCACCACCACCCTCCTCTACCACCACCGTCCTCCTCTACCACCACCACCCTCCTCTACCACCACCCTCCTCTACCACCACCGTCCTCCACTACCACCACCCTCCTCCACTACCACCACCGTCCTCCTCTACCACCACCGTCCTCCTCTACCACCACCGTCCTCCTCTACCACCACCACCCTCCTCTACCACCACCGTCCTCCTCTACCACCACCACCCTCCTCTACCACCACCGTCCTCCTCTACCACCACCGTCCTCCTCTACCACCACCACCCTCCTCTACCACCACCGTCCTCCTCTAACACCACCGTCCTCCTCTACCACCACCGTCCTCCTCTACCACCACCACACTCCTCTACCACCACCACCCTCCTCTACCACCACCGTCCTCCTCTACCACCACCCTCCTCTACCACCACCCCTTCCACCCCCTCAACACCAAGTGATCATTATAACCCTAATTATTGTTGTAATTCTCTAACTATCAACGAGTCATATTATCAACTTATATATCAACACCATTAAGTTATCACCACGTTATTTAAATGACCAAGAATAACATTACCAAATTAACGTCATTAATTATATCAGTTGTTAACATAGAATTATTATCCTTGTTATTTGATGGCGAGTCGTGAGGGACTTTACTCTCTCTCTCTCTCTCTCTCTCTCTCTCTCTCTCTCTCTCTCTCTCTCTCTCTCTCTCAGTTCACCGCGTCCATTAATCACAGGATCTAATATTCCCAGACTACAGTCCCTCTTGTGTCTCGTCTTAACAAATGGATACGAGATAATTAGGTCCTTTTGTTGTGTATGACGTCATCTGGTTCTTACTTAGCTCCTCCCCAAAAATGACGTCATCCTATTAACTCCTCCCCCTCAGTGACGTCATGTGGTTCTCACTAAGCTCCTCCTCAACAATGACGTCATCCGATTCTTATTAAGCTCCTCCTCCCTTCAGTGACGTCATCAGATTCTTACTAAGCTCCTCCTCCCTTACAGTGACGTCATTTGATTCTCACTAAGCACCTCCCCCTTCATAATGACGTCATCTCTCTCTCTCACTCTCTCTCTCTCTCTCTCTCTCTCTCTCTCGGTGTAATGAGCGCCTCGGATTAGACAAGTGTAAGATATTGATTATTATTTCTCAGCTCCCGAAGGACATCATGGGAGGGAGGGAGGGAGGGAGGGAGGTAAGGAGGGAGGGAGGGAAGGAGTATACAAGGATTTAAGGGTGTGGAACAGATGATGAGAGGGAGGAGGATGACACACACACACACACACTCACACACACACACACACACACACCAACTCGTTATCAGCAGAAAGTTGAGAGAAGAAAAGTTGAGTAGAGAGAGAGAGAGATGTGGATGGATTGATAGATAGATAGATAGATGGTGGTGGTGGTGGTGGTGGTGGTGGTGGTAGTGATGGTGGTAGTGATGGTGGCAATGACAACGGTGATAACACTAACCTTCACTATTGACACCACTTAGTTTAGGTGTGTCAGGACAGAGACAGACAGACATACACTGACCATTGCTTTAATCACCACACTCCAACGACCATTAACCACCACAATAACCTCATCAATAACCAACCACCTGGCTACTATCGCCAACAATACCGCTACAATAACCCCCTTATAGCGACACACAAGACAGTTATCATAGCCACATACCCAATCACTTGAGCCTCGTGTCCACTTAACGGGGTCAGGGGTGCATTGTTTATGTTGAGTCAACTGATAGGATGGTGTGGTGGAGGGTGTGGTGGAGGGTGTGTGTGGTGGTGTGATGGAGGGTGTGTGTGGTGGTGTGGTGGAGGGTGTGTGTGGTGGTGTGGTGGAGGGTGTGGTGGAGGGTGTGTGTGGTGGTGTGGTGGAGGGTGTGTGTGGTGGTGTGGTGGAGGGTGTGTGTGGTGGTGTGCTGGAGGGTGTGTGTGGTGGTGTGGTGGAGGGTGTGTGTGATGGAGGGTGTGTGTGGTGGAGGGGGTGTGTGGTGGAGGGTGTGTGTGGTGGAGGGTGTGTGTGGTGGAGGGTGTGTATGGTGGTGTGGTGGAGGGTGTGTGTGGTGGAGGGTGTGTGTGGTGGAGGGTGTGTGTGGTGGAGGGGGTGTGTGGTGGAGGGTGTGTGTGGTGGAGGGTGTGTGTGGTGGAGGGGGTGTGTGGTGGAGGGTGTGTGTGGTGGAGGGTGTGTGTGGTGGAGGGTGTGTGTGTGGTGGAGGGTGTGTGTGGTGGAGGGTGTGTGTGGTGGTGTGGTGGAGGGTGTGTGTGGTGGAGGGGGTGTGTGGTGGTGTGCTGGAGGGTGTGTGTGGTGGTGTGGTGGAGGGTGTGTGTGGTGGAGGGGGTGTGTGGTGGAGGGGGTGTGTGGTGGAGGGTGTGTGTGGTGGAGGGTGTGTGTGGTGGAGGGTGTGTGGGGTGGAGGGTGTGTGTGGTGGAGGGTGTGTGTGGTGGAGGGTGTGGTGGAGGGTGTGTGTGGTGGTGTGTGTGGTGTGGTGGAGGGTGTGTGTGGTGGTGTGTGTGGTGTGGTGGAGGGTGTGTGTGGTGGAGGGTGTGTGTGGTGGTGTGGTGGAGGGTGTGTGTGGTGGAGGGGGTGTGTGGTGGAGGGTGTGTGTGGTGGTGTGGTGGAGGGTGTGGTGGAGGGTGTGTGTGGTGGAGGGTGTGTGTGGTGGTGTGGTGGAGGGTGTGTGTGGTGGTGTGGTGGAGGGTGTGTGTGGTGGTGTGGTGGAGGGTGTGTTTGGTGGTGTGTGGTGGTGTGGTGGAGGGTGTGTATGGTGGTGTGGTGGAGGGTGTGGTGGAGGGTGTGTGTGGTGGTGTGGTGGAGGGTGTGTGTGGTGGTGTGGTGGTGTGTGTGGTGGTGTGGTGGTGTGTGCGGTGGTGTGGTGGAGGGTGTGGTGGTGTGTGCGGTGGTGTGGTGGAGGGTGTGGTGGTGTGGTGGAGGGTGTGGCGGTGTGGCGGAGGGTGTGTGCGGTGGTGTGGCGGTGTGTGTGGTGGTGTGGCGGTGTGTGTGGTGGCGGAGGGTGTGGCGGTGTGGTGGAGGAGGGTTTGTGTGGTGGTGTGGCGGTGTGTGTGGTGGTGTGGTGGAGGGTGTGTGTGGCGGTGTGTGGGTGTGGTGTGTGTGGCGGTGTGTGGGTGTGGTGTGGGTGGTGGTGTGTGTGGTGGAGGGTGTGTGTGGCGGTGTGTGTGGTGGAGAGTGTGTGTGGCGGTGTGTGTGGTGGAGGGTGTGTGTGGTGGAGGGTGTGTGTGGCGGTGTGTGTGGTGGAGGGTGTGGCGGTGGAGGCAGTTTACACGTTCTGGAGACGAGTGTACTGTATTGAGTGTAGTGGGTGAGTGTAGTGGGTGTGCCTCAGCTTCTTCTCGAGGCTAGTGGTGAGGAACCTCCCTAACACCCCCCCCCCTCCTCTCATCCCCCTCCCCTCATCCCCTCCCTACCTCCCTCCCCCTCCTTCCCCCACCCATACCTCTCCTTAAAGCCTCACACACACACCATCCCCTGGCCCTCCGCCCCAACCACTTCTGCTGTAGTTTCTGCCGCCGTCTGCTCCTTCTACGGGATTTTGTAACACATTCCTACCACCATCATTCCTACCACCATCATTCCTACCACCATCATCACTACCACCATTATCACCATCACCATCATTATCACCATCATCATTATCACCATTACTACCACCATCATTCCTACCACCATTATTATTACCACCATCATTCCTACCACCATTATTATTACCACCATCATTCCTACCACCATTATTATTACCACCATCAACACTACCACCATCAACACTACCACCATCATCACTACCACCATCAACACTACCACCATCATCACTACCACCATCATCACTACCACCATCATCACCATTACTACCACCTTCACTACCACTATCACCATCACTGCAACTACCCCCAAAAGAAAGCCTCTATCACCATCACCACTGCCACCACTACCACCATCACTGCCACCAACAACAACCACAACACAATCACGAATTACTTCCCTCCCAGCCTGAGACACAATCACACAGCAATAACAACAATAACCAGAAGAACCGCAATAACAGGTATAAATAACATACAGTTTATTGGACCAAAACTATGAAAATCACATTACTTGTCATGATAACAGGAGAGAGAGAGAGAGAGAGAGAGAGAGAGAGAGAGAGAGAGAGAGAGAGAGAGGGAATTGACCGAAATTAATTAGCCAGGTGTAAATTGTAATTAACACCTTCACTCTAATATTACCTGGTGATGGGACAGGTATTCAACAGGTGTCTCATTAATGTTACCTGGAGAGGAGACAGGGGGGCTTCTCACCTGTCTCTATTATTTACCTGAGGAAGAGACAGCTGCTACTCCTCTCTCTCTCTCTCTCTCTCTCTCTCTCTCTCTCTCTCTCTCTCTCTCTCTCTCTCTCTGTCCACAATAATCACAAAAACTTTAACTCAATTCATTTACTTACGTTTGTTGATTGACAATAACATGACACACAGACAGACAGACACACAAACAGACAGACAGAAAGCAATGAGACAGACAGAGAGACAGACAAAAACAGACAGACAGACAGACACAAAAATATTCCCATCAACATAAACAAAACACGTCCCTTTAAATTGACTGACCAGAGATGCCAACTAGTAAATAACATCGTCATTATTTTTGCTAACTACCGCCGCCGCTCCAGACAACCACCTAATTAGCAAACCATTTTTGTGTAACAACCACTTAATTACCTATCGAGTTGTTAAGGGAGACGGTCATCCAGGTGTGATGGCGACAGGTGGAGGAAAGGTGGGAGGGGAGAGGTGAGAGGGAGAGGTGAGGGGGAAGGTGAGGGGGAGGGTGAGGGAAGGTGAGGGGAAGATGAGGGGAAGGGAAGGTGAGGGGGAGGGTGAGGGAAGGTGGGGGGAGGTGAGGGGGAGGGAAGTTGAGGGGGAGGGGGAAGGTGAGGGAAGGTGAGGGGGAGGGGGAAGGGGAAGGTGAGGGAAGGTGAGGGGGAGGGGGAAGGGGAAGGTGAGGGGGGAGGGAAGGTGAGGGGGCAGGGTGAAGGTGAGGGAGAGAGAATATGAAGAGTGGACAGAGGAAAGGTGGAAGAATCTCATCCCATTAACTAACCTAACACAGACAACCTCCCATTCCATCATTCCTTATTCTAAGCTTCCTTTAAATTACTTCGGTTCCTCTTCTCCCTCTCCCCTCTCACCTCTCTCCCTCTCACCTCTCACATCTCCCCCTCCCTCTCACCTCTCCCCCTCCCTCTCACCCCTCCCTCTCACCTCTCCCTCTCACCTCTCCCCCTCCCTCTCACCTCTCCCCCTCCCTCTCACCCCTCCCCCTCACCTCACCTCTCCCTCTCACCCTTCCCTCTCACCCTTCCCTCTCATCTCTCCCCTCTCCTCTCATTATGTATTTAATTTATTGTTGTTATCATTGTTGTTGTTGTGTTTATTCCTAAGACCACATCACCATAAGCTACTACTACTACCATTATCACTACCATCACATCACCACTATCACCACCACCATACACACCACACACCCACACACCACTCCCACACACCACTCCCCACATACCACACCCACACACCACTCCCACACACCCACACCCACACACCTCTCCCCACACACCCCTCCCCACACACCCCTCCCCACACCACTCCCACACACCACTCCCACACACCCACTCTTACAAGCCAACATTTACCTAGGACGTGGTCGCAACAGCTTACAGAACTCCGTCTTAGCTACACCCAACACCCCCCCTACCCACCCCTACCCTACCCACCCCTCCCCCCTACCCACCCCTCCCCCCTACCCACCCCTCCCCTACCCACCTCCTCCCCAGCCACCAGCCTTATTTTACACACACACACACACACACACACACACACCTCTGAATGTTATGGGTAGGTGAAGGAAACGTATCTTCAGGAGATGAAAGAAATGAATGAAATAAATGAAGAAATTGAGGAAAAAATAGAATAAAACGTGAAATGAAACAAATGAAACAAATGAAAAATAAAGGTTGTTGTGGGTTGTTGTGGGTTGTGGTGGAGAGTTGTAGTGGTTGTGTGTATGGTTGTGGTTTGGTTGTGTGTGGTGGTGGTGTTAATGTGTGGTTATGCTTGTAGTTGTTAGTCCCGGTTGTGATATCTTGGTTGTGTAGTGGTTGTATTGTATGGTTGTGAGGTGAAGTTACTCTTGTCTATGTGAGAGGGGGTAGTGTCTCTCTCTCTCTCTCTCTCTCTCTCTCTTGAGTAAGGTGACTTAGTCGTCTTGAGTACGATGACAATTCCCTGGGTTTAATATCATCGTACTCAACGTTACAGGTCATCGTACTCAAATGGATATAGTGTTCAAGGGGGTTATCGTACTCAAGGGGTTAAGATGTAGTACTCAAGGGGTTAAGTCATGGTACTCAAGCTGTTAAGTCATCGTACTCAATGGGATGCACGGGGAGTTGTATGGCAGGTTGAGAAAGACAAAGAAGAGAAAAAGAAAATAAAGAGGGAATAATAGTACAAAGAAGAGGAGGAAGAGGAGAAGGAGGACTGAATACTTTAACCAGGTGGAGGACAAAGGTGTAGAGAAGGACTCGTGGGGACAAAGGATACTCCCAGGAGTCCTACAGAAACAACGACACAACACACCAGAATATTAGATTAAATGGAAGGGAAAAAAAACATGTGACCTAAATAAAAAAGTTTCCCCTCACAAATAAAGAAAATGAAACAAAGAAAACGGGTGTGTGATGGTCAGGAGGAGGGGTAACTTATGTACTTAACCACAGGGCATAACTAACAGGTAATGTAATAACAATTCTTTTGAAATAAACCTTTGGAATATGTGAAGATCAGACACCTCAGTTTATTTCACCTGATGATTAAACACCTTAACGCTACCTAGGCGGGGGAGGGTTGGTTAAGTTAGGTTAGGTTACAGTGCAGAAGAAGGAAGGTAGCTTATATAGTGTAGTACAGTACTGTATGTGAGTACAGGAGGGAGGGTGTACTCACCATGTATGGGAGAGGGAGGGTGTACTCACCATGTGTGGGGGAGGGAGGGTGTACTCGCCATGTGTGGGGGAGGGAGAGTGTACTCACCATGTGTGGGGGGAGGGAGGGTGTACTCACCATGTGTGGGGGGAGGGAGAGTGTACTCACTATGTGTGGGGGGAGGAAGGGTGTACTCACCATGTGTGGGGGAGGGTGTACTCACCATGTGTAGGGGGAGGGTGTACTCACCAAGTGTGGGGGAGAGTGTACTCACTATGTGTGGGGGAGGGTGTACTCACCAAGTGTGGGGGAGAGTGTACTCACCATGTGTGGGGGTAGGAAGGGTATACTCACCATGTGTGGGGGGAGGGTGTACTCACCATGTGTAGGGGGAGGGTGTACTCACCAAGTGTGGGGGAGAGTGTACTCACTATGTGTGGAGGAGGGAGGGAGGGTGTACTCACCATGTGTAGGGGGAGGGTGTACTCACCATGTGTGGGGAAGGGTGTACTCACCATGTGTAGGGGGAGGGTGTACTCACCATGTGTAGGGGGAGAGTGTACTCACCATGTGTAGGGGGAGGGAGGGAGGGTGTACTCACCATGTGTGGGGAGAGGGAGAATGTACTCACCATGTGTGGGGAGAGGGAGAGTGTACTCTCCATGTGTAGGGGAAGGGTGTACTCACCATGTGGGGGGGGAGGGTGTACTCACCATGTGTTGGGGGTGTACTCACCATGTGTGGGGGAGGGTGCACTCACCATGTGTGGGGGAGGGTGCACTCACCATGTGTGGGGGAGGGTGTACTCACCATGTGTGGGGGAGGGTGTACTCACCATGTGTGGGGGAGGGAGGGAGGGTGGATTCACCATGTGTGTGGGGGAGGGTGTACTCACCATGTGTGGGGGAGGGTGTACTCACCATGTGTGGGGGAGGGAGGGAAGGTGGATTCACCATGTGTGTGGGGGAGGGTGTACTCACCATGTGTGGGGGAGGGTGAACTCACCATGTGTGGAGGGAGGGTGTACTCACCATGTGTGGGGAGAGGGAGAGTGTACTCACCATGTGTGGGGAGAGAGAGAGTGTACTCACCATGTGTGGGGGGAGGGTGTCGTCGTGGGCTGACAGGTAATACCATTCTGGTTCATCTTCCAGCGGCGCCGCGTTCAGGTCGACTACCACCTGAGGAAGACAGACAGGTGTAAGTTATTATGACCACACACACACACACACACACACACACCAGTCCGTCACAGCAAGAAGCTAATATTGAAGAGTCCAAACCCATCCACACAACAACTGTCAGTATTACTTGAGCTGCCTCGCTGTGGTGGTGATGCACTACACACACACAGACACACACGCACGTACACACACACACACAGACAGCATCATAGCTTCACTTTTTCATATATATTTCACTATAGCTTAGGCTCACTTGATAATGGTCTCCTTCGCGTAGGAAATACATCGATTACTCAAGTCAGGAGAGGCGGAAATGAAATAGTCTTGTGTGTGTGTGTGGGATTATACTCTACTGTAAGGGCAAAACCTAACCTAATCTTATCACTTACCCACACCCATACCCACAGTGATATCCACACATGTCACTCCCAATATCCCCCCCCCCCACACACACACACACACACACACAACCCCACCCTAAACACACACACACAGTTCTCTTCCTTCCCCCTCTCCCTCCAGTCTGTATCACCCCCCCATCCCTTCTATCCTCCCCGCCAACATCCCCTACCCCTCCCTCCCTCTCACCCCCTCCCTCCCCCTCCCCCTCTCACCCCCTCCCCCTCTCACCCCTCCCTCCCTCTCACCCCCTCCCTCCCCCTCCCCCTCTCACCCCTCCCTCCCTCTCACCCCCTCCCTCCCCGTACCCCTCCCTCCCCCTCACCCCTCCCCGTCATAGAACGTTTTAAAGAGGACACCGTGAAGGAGATGGTCAGTGGTGGTGGTGTGGCCCCGAGCTCTGTTCCCCCACCACCTTCTCCAACACTCCATCACCACCATCTCCACCACCACACCATCTCCACCACACCGCCACCACCAAAATATCACAGCATCAACATCATCTAAACTCAATTGAACACCAGAGAGAATAATTACCTTCATTTACACCTTAAACATTCCTAAACATATTTCGTACCAATAAAAACATCATCTAACAACAATAACACATCTCCACTACGGTTTAAACATTCGTTACTCTCATGGGAAACATTCCACTGAAATATTGAATGATAGAGCAGTTAAGCGGAGTATAAACATTCGGACGATTAATATTGCTACATAAACATCAAGAAAATGTTAAATAAAACTCCTTTAAAACATTATGGAATATTTTAAACTATTATTAAACGACTAAACATCACAAAACATCACACATAAAATATTAACATTTTCTTAAACATTATGTAGTATTATCAAAAAATGTTAAAAGCCTCTTAAACATTGTACAGCCCAACCCTAACCTAAACATTATTAATTATCAAATAACGCTAAAAACACTTTAAACATCGTACATCAACATTTAAAGAAAATCAATTGTCCCAAACACCATCAAGTCAACATCACAACACTTCTATGGACCATAAACATTACCCAACATCATAACATTACCCAATATCCTAAACACTTCAAAATGTTTAATAGTTATATAAACATAGAGTATTATGTTACGTAAATAAATAAAAATAATTATGATAAAAATAAGAGATGTTTGTGGGATGGGGCTGGACTGTGGTAGGGATGGGGCTAGACTGTGGTAGGGATGGGGCTAGACTGTGGTAGGGATGGGGCTAGACTGTGGTAGGGATGGGGCTAGACTGTGGTAGGGATGGGGCTGGGCTGTGGTAGGGATGGGGCTAGACTGTGGTAGGGATGGGGCTAGACTGTGGTAGGGATGGGGCTAGACTGTGGTAGGGATGGGGCTGGACTGTGGTAGGGATGGGGCTGGACTGTGGTACGGATGGGGCTGGGCTGTGGTAGGGGCTGGGCTGTGGTAGGGATGGGGCTAGACTGTGGTAGGGATGGGGCTAGACTGTGGTAGGGATGGGGCTGGACTGTGGTAGGGATGGGGCTGGACTGTGGTAGGGATGGGGCGGGACTGTGGTAGGGATGGGGCTGGACTGTGGTAGGGATGGGGCTAGACTGTGGTAGGGATGGGGCTGGACTGTGGTAGTGATGGGGCTGGACTGTGGTAGGGATGGGGCTAGACTGTGGTAGGGATGGGGCTAGACTGTGGTAGGGATGGGGCTGGACTGTGGTAGGGATGGGGCTGGGCTGTGGTAGGGATGGGGCTGGGCTGTGGTAGGGATGGGGCTGGGCTGTGGTAGGGATGGGGCTGGACTGTGGTAGGGATGGGGCTAGACTGTGGTAGGGATGGGGCTGGACTGTGGTAGGGATGGGGCTGGGCTGTGGTAGGGATGGGGCTGGGCTGTGGTAGGGATGGGGCTGGGCTGTGGTAGGGATGGGGCTGGGCTGTGGTAGGGATGGGGCTGGGCTGGGGTAGGGATGGGGCTGGGCTGGGGTAGGGATGGGGCTGGGCTGGGGTAAGGATGGGGCTGGGCTGGGGTAAGGATGGGGCTGGACTGTGGTAGGGATGGGGCTGAACTGTGGTAGGGATGGGGCTAGACTGTGGTAGGGATGGGGCTGGGCTGTGGCAGGGATGGGGCTGGGCTGTGGTAGGGATGGGGCTACACTGTGGTAGGGATGGGCTACACTGTGGTAGGGATGGGCTACACTGTGGTAGGGATGGGGCTGGACTGTGGTAGGGATGGGGCTGGGCTGTGGTAGGGATGGGGCTAGACTGTGGTAGGGATGGGGCTAGACTGTGGTAGGGATGGGGCTGGGCTGTGGTAGGGATGGGGCTGGGCTGTGGTAGGGATGGGGGCTAGACTGTGGTAGGGATGGGGCTAGACTGTGGTAGGGATGGGGCTAGACTGTGGTAATGATGAGCTGGACTGTGGTAGGGATGGGGCTGGACTGTGGTAGGGATGGGGCTGGACTGTGGTAGGGATGGGGCTAGACTGTGGTAGGGATGGAGCTGGGCTGTGGTAGGGATGGGGCTAAACTGTGGTAGGGATGGGGCTAAACTGTGGTAGGGATGGGGCTGGACTGTGGTAGGGATGGGGCTGGACTGTGGTAGGGATGGGGCTACACTGTGGTAGGGATGGGGCTGGACTGTGGTAGGGATGGGGCTGAACTGTGGTAGGGATGGGGCTACACTGTGGTAGGGATGGGGCTACACTGTGGTATGGATGGGGCTGGGCTGTGGTAGGGATGGGGCTAGACTGTGGTAGGGATGGGGCTGGGCTGTGGTAGGGATGGGGCTAGACTGTGGTAGGGATGGGACTGGGCTGTGGTAGGGATGGGGCTGGGCTGCGGTAGGGATGGGGCTGGGCTGTGGTAGGGATGGGGCTAGACTGTGGTAGGGATGGGGCTGGGCTGTGGTAGGGATGGGGCTGGGCTGTGGTAGGGCTGTGGTAGGGATGGGGCTAGACTGTGGTAGGGATGGGGCTGGGCTGTGGTAGGGATGGGGCTGGGCTATGGTAGGGATGGGGCTGGACTGTGGTAGGGATGGGGCTGGGCTGTGGTAGGGATGGGGCTGGGCTGTGGTAGGGATGGGGCTAGACTGTGGTAGGGATGCGGCTGGGCTGTGGTAGGGATGGGGCTGGGCTGTGGTAGGGATGGGGCTAGACTGTGGTAGGGATGGGGCTGGGCTGTGGTAGGGATGGGGCTAGACTGTGGTAGGGATGGGGCTGAGGTTGGCGAGGTGTAAACTGCTTCAGGCATACAAACCACAGCATTACCCGGGCGGTGGTGGTGGTGGTGGTGCTTGTTATAGCATTATTAGTAGTGATAGTTGTGGTGGTGATGGTGGTAGTGATAGTAATTGTGGTGATGACAATGGTAATAGTTGTGGTACTGGTGGTAGTTGTGGTAATGGTGGTAGTTGTGGTAATGGTGGTAGTTGTGGTAATGGTGGTAATGGTGGCAGTTGTGGTAGTAGTGGTAATGGTGGTAGTTGTGGTAATGGTGGTAGTTATCTCTATGCTATATTTACTGTATATCACACACACACACACATTATGTACTGCACAGCCCTGTAAATGTATTCAATGCATATTATATCATTATGTCTAAATCAAATGTAAGTCTGTATATTTTCAGCCACCGGCTGCAACTCTATTAATAAACCGTTTATTATTATTATTATTATTATTATTATTATTACACACACACACACACACACACACACACACCTGGCCTAACACCCAGGCTTGGCGCCGACATCAGGTCACAAGAGTGTCTACAGACCAGCTCCCACAGCACCAGACACAGTTCATCTATATGTTGACTCTGTGTTTCTGTATGGGAAGCTTCTGTCCACCAAGTGACCCACCCCCCGCTGCCACCATGTGTAACTCATCACCTCTGTTCATTGTATATTTTCATCCTTCGGGCTGCCATGTTATCTTAATGAACTGCTAAATATTATTATTACACACACAGACATACAGACAGACACAAAGACATACACACACATACACACACACATAGACATACACACAGACAAACACAGACAGACAGACAGACACACAGACAGACAGACAGACACACAGACAGACACAGACAGACAGACAGACACACAGACAAACACAGACAGACAGACACACATACACACACAGACAGACAGACAGACACACAGACAGACACAGACAGACAGACACACAAACACAGACAGACAGACACACATACACACACAGACAGACAGACACACAGACACACAGACAGACACAGACAGACACACATATACACACAGACAGACAGACACACAGACAGACACAGACAGAGTGAGAGGCGACAAGAGGAGTGTGAGGGCAGGACCGCTGGTGTCTTCCCCTGCCGCCAGGTGGACAGGTAATCAATGGTCGCCCCTCCCTCCCTCCCTCCACTCCCTCCACTTGCTCCCTCCATTCCTCCCTCCACTCGCTCCCTCCATTCCTCCCTCCACTCGCTCCCTCCATTAGTAGTGATCTTAACCTAACCTATTGAGGGAGGAACAGGTAGGTGCCCTCCCCCCCCCCCCCCCCATAGGACTCTCCTAGGGACCAAGCGACCCTGACCTGCCCTAACCTAACCTCACCTAACTTGACCTGACCTAACCTGACCTGACCTAACCTAACTTGACCTGACCTAACTTGACCTGACCTGACCTAACCTAACTTGACATGACCTGACTTGACCTAACCTAACTTGACCTGACCTGACCTGACCTATTTCATCGGGTTCGAAAACGAAGTTGCCTATACAAAGCTAGGAGGAGGGAGGGAGGGAGGGAGTGTAGGAGGAGCGTAAGACATACACACAACATGTAGTATGACAATCAATAGTGTATTATGAGTGTGTATGACGCAACGTGTTGTATGAGGGACCCCGTGCCACACACACCTGCCACACACACACCTGCCACACACACACACACCTGCCACACACACACACCTGCCATACACACACACCTGCCACACACACACCTGCCACACACACACACACCTGTCACACACACACACACCTGTCACACACACACCTGCCACACACACACACACCTGTCACACACACACACCTGTCACACACACACACCTGCCACACACACACACACCTGCCACACACACACCTGCCACACACATACACCTGCCACACACACACCTGCCACACACACACACACCTGTCACACACACACACACACCTGCCACACACACACCTGCCACACACACACCTGCCACACACACACACACACACACACACACCTGCCACACACACACCTGCCACACACTCACACCTGCCACACACACACACACACACACACCTGCCACACACACACACACACCTGCCACACACTCACACCTGCCACACACACACCTGCCACACACACACACACCTGCCACACACTCACCTGCCACACACACACCTGCCACACACACACACACCTGCCACACACACCTGTCACACACACACACACACCTGTCACACACACACACACCTGCCACACACACACACACCTGTCACACACACACACACACACACCTGCCACACACACACACCTGCCACACACACACACACACCTGCCACACACTCACACCTGCCACACACACACACACACTCACACCTGCCACACACTCACACCTGCCACACACACACCTGTCACAAATACACCTGCCACACACACACACACCTGTCACACATACACCTGCCACACACACACACACCTGCTACACACACACACCTGCCACACACACACACACACACACGTAATGCGAACCAAATGAAATAACAGAGAAAGACACTGGCTTCTTCTTCTTCCCTTTCTTCTTCTTCCCTTTCTTCTTCTTTATTTCTTCTTCTTCCTCCTATTCCTTTCTTCTTCTTCTTCTTCCTTTCTTCTTTGTCTTCTTCTTCTTCTTCTTCCTTTCTTCTTCTTCTTCTTCCTTCCTTCTTCTTTCTTCTTCTTCTTCCTTTCTTCTTCTTCTTCCTTTCTTTTTCTTCTTCCTTTCTTCTTCTTCCTTTCTTCTTATTCCTTTCTTTTTCTTCTTCCTTTCTTCTTTTTCTTCCTTTCTTCTTCTCCTTCCTTTCTTCTTTTCTTCTTCTTCCTTCTTTCTTCCTTTCTTCCTCCTCTTCATTAAGACAGCTGTACCCTTATCGAACAATACATTTGCCTATTCAGTAAAATATATCTTACTCTGTGGACGTGTAGACAAGACGATCAGAAGAAGATAATCTCTCTCTCTCACGGTACGACACTTTCTCTCAGGTCGTACGATATTCTCTCATTATACGACAATTTATCTCAGGTCGTACGATATTCTCTCACTATACGACAATTTATCTCAGGTCGTACGATATTCTCTCACTATACGACAATTTCTCTCAGGTCGTACGATAATCTAAATCTCACGGCACGACAGTTTCTATGGGTACGACAATTTCAATCAGTTTGTACGATAGTTTACCCTCACAGCACAACAACAGGATTGGTAACGTACGATAAATTTTCCTCAAGTCCTACAAATATACGACCATTAATATAACATACTCAGCCTAACTTGAACTGGTAAATATGTAGATAATATGTAGAAGGAATTAGTAAATATGTAGAGTAATATGTAGGATGACTTAGTGAATATGTAGATTATATGTAAAAGTAAATATGTAGATTATAGATAATGTAATAAGATTATTTACATATTTTTTAAGGTGATATTACCAAGACAATTGTATGTATTAAAATTAACAGAGTGAATAAGATCTTGTTAATAATTGTTATCACCTTCCTCTTCTCTCTTTCTACTCTTCCTATTTCTCTTCCTCCTCTTCCCTTCCTCCTCTCCTCCTCCTACAGAGAGAGAGAGAGAGAGAGAGAGAGAGAGAGAGAGAGAGAGAGAGAGAGAGACCACAGACACAGGTTCCCTATATTTGGCAACAGCTTTACCTTGTGGCAGGTAAGAGGATTAGTGTGTGTGTGTGTGTGTGTGTGTGTGTGTAAGCCCTTACACTTGAGGAGCTGCAGATGATATAAGATACGCAAACAGAGAGAATGCAACAAACAAACAAAGAATTCCACCCTCATGTCGGCATCAAGAATCTAACCTAACCTAACTCATAAATATATCGAGACAGACAGACAGACAGAATACGTCTGTGTGTCCATTTAGACCTGGGGGGTTAAATCTTAAAGCCAATTAGTGCAGGTAAGTCGCAGGTCTTCCCCAGGTAACTTGAGGTGGCCTGCTGACGTCCTGGCCGGCTAGGCCCAGTCTCACCACCTAGCACATACATACATACATATACTGGTTGTCCAACACAACAACCACACCCTGAGTTAACGAGCTGCATGACCCAGTGTTTAAGGTGTAGAAGCTGTCGCCAACACCACAACCACACCCTGAGTTAACGAGCTGCATGACCCAGTGTTTAAGGTGTAGAAGCTGTCGCCAACACAACAACCACACCCTGAGTTAACGAGCTGCATGATCCAGTGTTTAAGATGTAGAAGCTATCGCCAACACAACAACCACACCCTGAGTTAACGGGCTGCATGACCCAGTGTTTAAGGTGTAGAAGCTGTCGCCAACACAACAACCACACCCTGAGTTAACGGGCTGCATGACCCAGTGTTTAAGGTGTAGAAGCTGTCGCCAACACAACAACCACACCCTGAGTTAACGGGCTGCATGACCCAGTGTTTAAGGTGTAGAAGCTGTCGCCAACACAACAACCACACCCTAAGTTAACGAGCTGCATGACCCAGTGTTTAAGGTGTAGAAGCTGTCGCCAACACAACAACCACACCCTGAGTTAACGAGCTGCATGACCCAGTGTTTAAGGTGTAGAAGCTGTCGCCAACACAACAACCACACCCTAAGTTAACGAGCTGCATGACCCAGTGTTTAAGGTGTAGAAGCTGTCGCCAACACAACAACCACACCCTGAGTTAACGAGCTGCATGACCCAGTGTTTAAGGTGTAGAAGCTGTCGCCAACACAACAACCTCACCCTGAGTTAACGAGCTGCATGACCCAGTCTTTAAGGTGTAGAAGCTGTCGCCAACACAACAACCACACCCTGAGTTAATGAGCTGCATGACCCAGTGTTTAAGATGTAGAAGCTGTCGCCAACACAACAACCACACCCTGAGTTAACGAGCTGCATGACCCAGTGTTTAAGATGCAGAAGCTGTCGCCAACACAACAACCACACCCTGAGTTAACGAGCTGCATGATCCAGTGTTTAAGATGTAGAAGCTGTCGCCAACACAACAACCACACCCTGAGTTAACGAGCTGCATGACCCAGTGTTTAAGAAGTAGAAGCTGTCGCCAACACAACAACCACACCCTGAGTCAACGAGCTGCATGACCCAGTGTTTAAGAAGTAGAAGCTGTCGCCAACACAACAACCACACCCTGAGTTAACGAGCTGCATGACCCAGTGTTTAAGGTGTAGAAGCTGTCGCCAACACAACAGCCACACCCTGAGTTAACGAGTTGCATGACCCAGTGTTTAAGGTGTAGAAGCTGTCACCAACACAACAACCACACCCTGAGTTAACGAGCTGCATGACCCAGTGTTTAAGGTGTAGAAGCTGTCGCCAACACAACAACCACACCCTGAGTTAACGAGCTGCATGACCCAGTGTTTAAGGTGTAGAAGCTGTCGCCAACACAACAACCACACTCTGAGTTAACGAGCTGCATGACCCAGTGTTTAAGGTGTAGAAGCTGTCGCCAACACAACAACCACACCCTGAGTTAACGAGCTGCATGACCCAGTGTTTAAGGTGTAGAAGCTGTCGCCAACACAACAACCACACCCTGAGTTAACGAGCTGCATGATCCAGTGTTTAAGATGTAGAAGCTGTCGCCAACACAACAACCACACCCTGAGTTAACGAGCTGCATGACCCAGTGTTTAAGGTGTAGAAGCTGTCGCCAACACAAGCACCTCACCCTGAGTTAACGAGCTGCATGACCCAGTGTTTAAGGTGTAGAAGCTGTAGCCAACACAACCACCTCACCCTGAGTTAACGAGCTGCATGACCCAGTGTTTAAAGTGTAGAAGCTGTCGCCATAACAACAACCACACCCTGAGTTAACGAGCTGCATGACCCAGTGTTTAAGGTGTAGAAGCTGTCACCAACACAACAACCACACCCTGAGTTAACGAGCTGCATGACCCAGTGTTTACGGTGTAGAAGCTGTCGCCAACTCAACACCCACACCCTGAGTTAACGAGCTGCATGACCCAGTGTTTAAGGTGTAGAAGCTGTCGCCAACACAACAACCACACCCTGAGTTAACGAGCTGCATGACCCAGTGTTTAAGGTGTAGAAGCTGTCGCCAACACAAGCACCTCACCCTGAGTTAACGAGCTGCATGACCCAGTGTTTAAGGTGTAGAAGCTGTAGCCAACACAACCACCTCACCCTGAGTTAACGAGCTGCATGACCCAGTGTTTAAGGTGTAGAAGCTGTCGCCAACACCACAACCACACCCTGAGTTAACGAGCTGCATGACCCAGTGTCAAGGAATAGCCCCAGAAGGCCGGACAACTCGCCAACTGCACTGGCTAACCATTACCCCGGAACATGATCCACAAATCGATTAACATCCAGGTCCCCAATTACTGCTGGGTAGACAGAGGCAAATGGCGTAAAGAAACTTGCCCATAGTTTCACCCTGCCTGGGGATCGAACCCGGGTCCACTCACTTGCGAGGCGAACACGCTGACCATTACACCTCATACATAAATACTGGCCCACACACACACACACACACACATATATATATATATATATATATATATATATATATATATATATATATATATATATATATATATATATATATATATATACACAGACATACACACAGTGGAAATATGCACACGAGGGAAACATCACATAATGTTAGCGGCGCCCGGGTGAGTAAGTCGAGGCTCTGGGTGCGAGAGGTAGAAGAGGCGGGTAGAGAGGTGGAAAGGCGGTGTCTGGCAGGCGTTCACGGTGGTGGAGCAGAGACCAGAGTGCGGCGAGACTGGCTGCCTAGCTGTGCTGGCTGGATATGCTGGCTGCGGTGACTGGCTGTGGTGACTGACTCTGGTGGCTGGCTGTGGTGGTGAGTCGGCTTGTAGGTAAATGTGGAGATTTTTTATTGCTCTCTCTCTCTCTCTCTCTCTCTCTCTCTCTCTCTCTCTCAATAGACAAATACATCTATACACATACACACACAAATACACCCCCTCTATACACACACACACACACACACACACACACACACACTGAATATTACCCATACACAAAGTTGCCAGTTGTGAAATAAAACAGGGTGAGTGGGGGTGAAGGGGAGAGAAGTGAGAGGGGCGGGGTGAGGAGTGAGAGGTGTAGGGTGAGGAGTGAGAGGGGCGGGATGAGGAGTGAGAGGGGAGGGATGAGGAGTGAGAGGGGAGGGGTGCGGAGTGAGAGGGGAGGGGTGAGGATTGAGAGGGGAGGGGTGAGGAGGGGTGAGGAGGTGTGAGTAGAGGGAGGGGTGAGGAGGGGTGGGGTGAGGATGGGTGAGGAGAGGGAGGGGTGAGGAGGTGTGAGTAGAGGGAGGGGTGAGGAGGGGTGAGGAGAAGGAGGGGTGAGGTGGTGTGAGGAGAGGGAGGGGTAGAGTCGTAGTATTGGCAACACTGTTAGGCCAAACGAAAACATCTTCTTGTGAACTGTGAGGCAAATCTTTTCTCATGACCTCTGACCTTTGACACGGTCTTAAGGTCAAACTTCCATCTGGGCTTCTTGAGGAGGGGCTACCATCTTAATGCTCACTCCCTCACCCTCTCTCTCCCTCACTCTTCTCTCCCTCACCCCTCTCCCCCTCACCCCAACACAAACATAGACTCCACTACATTACTCCTTCTCCCCCAACACTCCCTCCCTCCATCACCATAAACTTATCTCCTCCCTCCATCTTCATTCTTCCTCCCTCTCTCACCCTCATGACTGCATCACCCTATATTTCGTTACTCCAGGCTCCAATACCCTCCTTCTCCTCTTCCTTCCTTCTTTCCCTCCCTCCCTCATCCTTCCTCCTTTCCCTCCCTCCTCCTCCTCCTCCTCCTCCTTCTTTTCCTTCTTTATTTCCTGCTTTTCCCCTCCTCCTTCTTCCCTTCCTCCTCTTCCCTCCTTCTCCACCCTCCTACAACTAACACAATAACATAAATATTAGACACTTGTTAGGTGACCCAGCGAGGTAGTGTGAGTTAGTGTGATTAGAAAGGTACAATGGAGTTAATTACAAATACCTGGAGTTGTAAGTGGAGTAAATGTGAAGGAGGAAGGAAGGAAGGAAGTGGGGGAGGGGAGGAAGAGGCTGCACGAAGGAAGGAAGGAAGGAAGGACGTCACTGTATACCTTTCTCTTGGAGGCGGTCCGCTGTAGAAGGTATTTGCCCAGATAGTACTGCTGTCTGCCGGAGTGGGTGGGCATGGTGGGCGGATCTAGCTCACGACTGGGCGGCCCGCTGCAGTTCTCTACCATGCTTGCCTCTCATGGGCGTGTGGGCGTGGCTCCTCGCGGGCGTGGTGTGGGTGTGGCTCATGGGAGTGTGGTGGTGGTGGTAGCGACGGGGTTAAAGGTAGGTGGATGACCATGGCATAAAATTCCTCTCACCTCATGGGTCCCCAGAGTGAACGACTATCTTTTCTCTCTCCCTTTCTCTCAATTTTCTCCCTTTTCCGTCTTTTTTTCTCTCTCTTTCTCTACTTCTTTCTCTCTCTCTCTCTCTAAAACTGGCAAGGCGAATTAAGAGAATTATTTTATCTATTTTTCGAGGAATTTTTTTTTTTGCATTCGCTTTTGTTTTTAATACGAGTGACGGGGTTGGTGAGTGACGGGGGAAGATTGGCGAGTGACGGGGCTAATGAGTGACAAACACATCCACCACACAACCATATAACCACAATTTCTCCCGTTATTTAGTAGAGGTACAAGAAATTTACCTAAACCAGTGAAAAAATAAATTCCCTACCATAAAAAATTTCCCTGCCATTCCACCCAGCACATTACTCACCTACTAATGCCTCTATCATCCCTTAAAACATCACAGGGACAATAAACATCCCTAGTGGCTAACGTTACTCCCTAAAACATCACAACAAAATCCCTAAAACAACAAAATCCCTAAAACATCACAAAATCCCTAAAAACATCACAACAAAATCCCTAAAACATCACAAAATCCCTAAAAACATCACAATATCCCTAAAAACATCACAAAATCCCCCTAAGTTTAGCGTATCCGCGTAAACACCTACGCCTGCCACAACCTCTCGTCTTTCCCCATGAGCGTAAACTTGTGGTAACTGAACGAAACTCAATGGCAACTCGAAGGTGAGGTTAGATAATTTAATGGGGGCTATTTACTTAAACACCTCAGATTTGTCTTTTTGGGGGGGGGGTTATTTTTTCATATTATTTCGTCTATGGGTCTAAATATTGCTCCATTATTAACGTATATATAATGTAAATATTCCTTGGTGATTTTTCTTTTTGTTTTTTCTGTTTTTATTTTGTTTTTCTTTTATTGTTTTTCGTTTATTTTTATTTTGTTTCCTATTATTATTTTTTTTCCGTCTTAATTGTTTATTTTTGGGGATAATTTACGGGAATATTTGGGATACACAAGGAAGTTGGTTATGTTCTGTTACGTGTGGTGAGTGGGAGGGTGTGGTGAGTGGGAGGGTGTGGTGAGTGGGAGGGAGAGTGGAGTGGGAGGGTGTGGTGAGTGGGAGGGAGAGTGGAGTGGGAGGGTGTGGTGAGTGGGAGGGAGAGTGGAGTGGGAGGGAGAGTGGAGTGGGAGGGTGTGGTGAGTGGGAGGGTGTGGTGAGTGGGAGGGTGTGGTGAGTGGGAGGGTGTGGTGAGTGGGAGGGTGTAGTGAGTGGGAGGGTGTGGTGAGTGGGAGGGTGTGGTGAGTGGGAGGGTGTAGTGAGTGGGAGGGTGTATTGAGTGGGAGGGAGAGTGGAGTGGGAGGGTGTGGTGAGTGGGAGGGTGAAGTGGGAGGGAGAGTGGATTGACTGGGTGGGTAGGTAAGGTTGGTGTGGGTATTTTTGGAAGGTAAATGAGGGTATTTTTAGAGTGTAGTTGGGGTAGGTTAGTATTTGGGGAGAGGAAGGATGAGGGGAGGGTGGATGAGGGGAGGGTGGATGAGGGGAGGGTAGAGGAGGGGAGGGTAGAGAGAGGGTGACTGCAGGACTCTCCCTCATAAGCGCAAGAACATAACCACTGCTTAAAGAATCCTAATTAGGGAGGGAGATTAGCATAGGCTGCAGAACTAAGGGGGTGGGGGGGAGGGGTGATAGGTGAGAGAGGGGAGGTGGGAGGTGAGGGGGGTGAGGGGAGATATAGAGGTGAGGGAAAAGGATTATCTTATACAGGTACCAATGTAAACACATAGGTACCTTTGTAAATATGTCAAACACCATTTTATCTGGAGCGTTAACCTATGTAAATAACAAACACTGATACCAATGTAAACACACACACACACACACACACACACACACACACACACACCTGGGCTAACTACGCACCTGAGGTAACTAGTGTTAATAACTCACACCTGGTCAGCTCACCTGCTGTTATGAGCTATAGAAAGAGGCGGTGGAACTTTAGAATAAACTTCATGAAATTAGACATATAAGTTCTAAATTATTCTCCTGGAACTTTGGGATTAGGTCTGTCTATTTGTTCAATATGCTCTATGGAACTTAATAACTTGCTCTATGGAACTTAATAATTTACTCTATGGAACTTTCTAATTTGCTGATAAGATGCTCTAAAACTTTCGTATTAAGAAAGTTTAGAAAGTTTAATGAACACGATAGAACGAAGACCAAAGTTTGTTAAACAATATCTCTCGTTTTTTATTCCGTTCGTTAAATTAAATTTAGCGACACACACACACACACACACACACACACACACACACACACACACACACACACACACACACACACACCTAACTTATACTAATATTGCGAATTCTTATGTAATTTGTCTATTTTTATTTACATTATAACGAAAGTGGTGTGTGTGTGTGTGTAGTGTGTATCGTCCGAGTGTGAGGGGTTAGGTTAGGTTAGGTTAGCTTTAGGTAAGTTAGGAAAACATATGAAAGATGCCAGACCATTGTTAACTTCCTGGAATGTTAACCTTTTTGTATAGTTAAATATGAACCCTAACTGTACACTGTTAAGGGGTCGCCTCTACAGTATAACAGTTAAGGGATCATTTCTCTTAAATTAAACGAGTGAAAAGTACCTCTCGTGACGTCAGCTAAGGGGGGAATTGAAAAGCTGCCAAAATCCTTTAAAACAAAATCTAATAATTCCAATTTACGTTCAAGAAAACCAAAACAAAAATGCATTAAGTAAATAACAAATTTGCATAAGTGAAGAACAATTACGTCAATGGTAATAAATCATGAATAAAAATCTATTCATTCTTTAATTAATTGTATTTGATGAAAAAGACGTCTTGGTAACAACGAGACGTGACGAGCAAGTGTAGTCAGTCACCCACCAGCTGTCATAGGTAGTGTGCGCTCGAAGCTTACACTGTAATTATTCTTAAGACATAATACACGGTTTAATATCTACACAAGGCCTCATAGTTATAAAAGATAATATAATGCTTCTAAAATATCAAATAATATGTAAAGATGTTATGAGAAAATTCACAAATATATTGGAAAAAATAATAGTATTCGGAAGGGCATTTAGACACACACACACACACACCCAGCCATGTTGCTAGGAAAAAATTCTACTCAATAATTCTCTAGTGGACAAAATTCCCCACTGGACAAAATAATTCGTACCGGACAAAATAACACCATCAGATTAATCTCATGGACAGAACCCCAATCACTATAAGCTTCTACATCAACTAAACACGGCACTAAATCAGGGTTAAGTTAGGTTAGGTTAAGACACGGTTTAGGGGGGGTTCAATAAAGTGGCATCGACTTAACCTCTCCTCACCACCCAGCCCAGCCCATAACCTACCCCAACCCTCACTAGCTCACCCCCAAACCCCCCTTACACCCCCTTAAGCACCCCCCACACCCCCTGATATAGACGAGGTTCACCCCTACCATGACATTCACACAGTCACATCAACAAAAGGGGTTCAACCTTTAGTGAATATCAGAATTTACATATTGTTGTGAATTTTCTGTTTTCCATTATTAAAAGTTTACCTCCCTCTTGTATAATGTATTTATTTATTTAATCGACAAATATATATATACACGACTGTTGAGTAAATGTTTATTTAACGTGTATCAAATGTTATACAGCTAACGTGTCTTATACTGGTCAGAATTAGTGAACATTTTTAACCCACGTTAAGTAAGAAAATAAATATGGTGATCTGATGTTGTTATCTACCCCACGAACATACCACAAGTCTCACGTCACCACCAGAAATCAATGTAAACAGAGTAGTAGTAGTAGTAGTAGTAGTAGTAGTAGTAGTAGTAGTAGAAGTAGTAGAAGTAGTAAAAGTAGTAGTAGTAGTAGTAGTAGTAGTAGTAGTAGTAGTATTGTCGTCTGGGCCCGAGTTATATTAGGTACAGCTTGAAGCCTTCACTGCGTCACCATCACACAACACCACCTCCCACCACCACCACTGCCGTCCGCATATCTAACCCCAAACTGCACACACACACACACACACACACACACACACTACTTCACCACAGTCTCTATAAATCCTGATTTTTGTTTTTAAAGTCCACGGTTCACAGAAATATTAATAAATCACATTGACACGAGAGCCCGAGGCAGGAAGAGGTTAATATCAGAGTTGCGGAGACCAGGAGAACAGAGAGTGCGGGGCAGGAGCTTCAGCCGCCCTACCACCGTCATACAAAAAATCTTTAAAACGCTAAGTCCCTGGCGAGTGAGTGCGTGGGTCCTCTCTACCTCACTGGGCCCATTTTCTGTCCCCTTTCACATCACTAAGATCAGTTATTTCACTATCTGTCCGCGCGGTTATTCGTCACATTGGATTTCATCATGGTGGGGATGGCGTGGGCGCGCAAGTGGAGCAAAGGCGTGGGCTACAACTTGTACCCCGGGATGCTAGGTGCACACCCCGTGGAGGTCCCGCTACTACTGAAGCACGGGAAGCCGGCTAGACCCTCAACGCTGCGCTAGGGTTGCCACACGCCTCATACCATCCAACTAATTTATTGATATTTTTTCCTCTCCCGTTAGCTTTTCTATAGTGGTTTTGCGGATAGCCAGCAAGGACAACGACGCGTGATTAGGAGGTGACGAAGAGGGTGTTGTTCAGGTGAGAGGAGGTGTGACGGGAGGAGGGGGGGTGAAGAAAGAGAGGGAGAGGGGAGCTGACTTCCTCCCAGCAAAGTAGTACTGTGTTAAGGCTCCACCAGACGCCTGCTGGCCCGTCATTCATACATAGTTGTGTATATCGCACGAGATGGGACGTACAGGTATGTATAGGTGTTTATGTCCTGGTGTTGATATATACAGGTATACGACCACGTATACTCATGAGCACTTAGGTATATTGGTGCACATGGATGTATATGAGCGTGTAGTGTTATACAGCATATGTGTACATGCATGTATGAAGGTATATACAGACACAGGAATGTACGTACTGTGCATACATAAGATTGGAAAGCGTTGTCAGCCAGCCTTTAATTGGTTGGAGGTCGTGACGTCATATTTCTTGAGCAGATTATGAGCCTAACCTAACCTAACCTAACCTAACCCCATGAAAAAAAAGAAAAAATATTCCCTTATATCACTGAAAAAACCTAGAATATAATAAAGTAATTCTCCTTCCCGACATCAAAATAAATATAATAATCTCATACATCTCAAACATACTTTATTATACAACTAAAAACAATATAAAAAATTAATAACTAATCTCAAATATGAAGGCAATTAAAAAAAAAGCATTATGTTGTAGAATAATGAGTAATACGGCATTAGTAAGTGAAACGTGGCAAGCTTTATCCGTAGAGTTTCATTACTGAGCCGCTCCCTCATAGAAAACGAAGCCCATACCACGGAACGTAGGAATAACTATAGTAAATTAATTATATATATATATATTATTATTACATTTTCGTCAGTTTATGGAGGTTGTAAAGCTTGTTATATAGATTAATTTTATAACTTACTGGATTATAAATGTATAATTATAAGTAATTTACTATAAGAATGTAGATAAATTAAGAAATATTCTTCCATATTTCTGAAGACAAACTTGATATAGAAAAAACAGGATTTGTTTTATTTCATTATTCAACAGGAATAAATAATGACCTTTTCTACTCTATCGCCCGCCTCCTGCTTGCACTGGCAGTTACTTCATCATAGGAGGCGAATGTTTGCTTGACTTCTGCCTGTGGTGGTGAGGTTCTCGGTGTGGCATCACCCTTACTACAACCAGCTGTACAGATCTTCTCTTTTTAATTGTTTATTGCCTCTTTTTTCATCGTCTCTTACCCCTGTCTCCTTCTGCCTCCCCCTGATGTCATCCTTTTATCAATTCTCTCTCTCTCTCTCTCTCTCTCTCTCTCTCTCTCTCTCTCTCTCTACTCGCCAAGGTCACAGGAGAAATTAGGTTAGGTTAGGTTAGGTCTTCACTTCTCTCTCTACGACACAGTTCCAATTCGCCTTTTTAAAGGAGTTTACTCGCTGTGATACACTTACTAGTCCACTTATACCACACAGGCGCGGGGCAGTACTGTCAAAAGCCTACACGGTAACTCAACCCTTAAATAATGATAACGTATCTACTGAAGGCATAGTCACAGTGCATCTTCGACACCATATATCATAACTTTCTATTGGCACTTTAAATGTAGTAGTTTAGATGTGTTCTCACCTTAGCTATGAGACTCCGAGAGGGCGTATGTGTGGGTACTTGTCACAGATCCAAACAATGTACCTTGGCTACATGGGTTTATGAGTGATCAGTCCGCTTATATGGGATACATACAATAACAGGTATTCATACATATAATTGTATAATTCTGTGTACCGTATAAAGTTCACACCAATTTCTCACAAAGTTCACACCAAAAAAAAGGCAAACTGTGCTGAAATACTTACCATTATCAACCACATCAGAGAATAGCGGGAGATTACAATAACACAAATTTACCTCCAGGAGTAACACCAGTGAATGATATTACCTTTACCACCACCATGAATGAATATATCTACCTCTGATAAAATTAAACCACTATAAAAATGAATAAGCTTCCACACACATATAACATTAAGAAACCCTATCCCTACCTTCATGAATAACAAACAATAATATAAATAAATAATACCTTCAGAATAACCTAACCCCACCCATATCCAACCCACCCCATCACCCCACCCCCCACCCCACCTCCAGAATCTAAAAACATCACCTCCCCAAATCAAATATTACTAACAGGATCCAGGCGAGTCTCTTCAACGTAGCCTAAGATAATAAGGACTGTACTTACCTCTCCTAAGAAATCATTAGCCCCATATCTGTCGTAGTCCCAGACGGTGATCTCTAGGGAGCGGGACTTGAGCTCGGCCCGTCGTAGTGGACTGTAGACGAAGGTTTGGTTCCACCGTGGATCAAGGCTGTTGGCTATGGCCTTCGTTCTGCGTTTAGACTTCTCACTGATAAGAGGAAGGAAGGAAGGAGTGGTGTTAGTAATTGATGATAAGATGGAAGGAAGGAAGGAGAGGTGTTAGTGACTGGTGATAAGAGGAAGGAAGGAAGGAAGGAAGGAAGGAAGGAAGGAGAGGTGTTAGTGATTGGTGATAAGAGGAAGGAAGGAAGGAAGGAAGGAAGGAGAGGTGTTAGTGATTGGTGATAAGAGGAAGGAAGGAAGGAAGGAAGGAAGGAGAGGTGTTAGTGATTGTTGATAAGAGGAAGGAAGGAAGGATGGAAGGAAGGAAGGAGAGGTGTTAGTGATTGGTGATAAGAGGAAGGAAGGAAGGATGGAAGGAAGGAAGGAGAGGTGTTAGTGATTGGTGATAAGAGGAAGGAAGGAAGGAAGGAAGGAAGGAGAGGTGTTAGTGATTGGTGATAAGAGGAAGGAAGGAAGGATGGAAGGAAGGAAGGAGAGGTGTTAGTGATTGGTGATAAGAGGGAGGAAGGAAGGAAGGAAGGAAGGAAGGAAGGAAGGAGAGGTGTTAGTGATTGTTGATAATAAGGAGGAAGGAAGGAAAGTGTCAGTGATCTTATATTTTATTTAGGGACTACTTGTATATGGAGAGGAATGTCCGTTATATCGAGGGTCTGTTAAATGTGGAACCTCCATATAACGGACTATAGAGATAAAAATCCGTAATATCGAGGGTTCATTGGACGTGGAACCTCCATATAACGGACTATATAGAGATGAAAGTCCGTAATATCGAGGGTCCGTTAAATGAGATTCTTCAGCATGTCTTTGCTCACTAAATATGGATCATGAAACAAACTATTCAACACTTTGTTTATAATAGGACCAATAAGACGCTGGCCAGGCCTATAGCAGTGTGTGTCCTGAGGCAATATTCCTCCCCTGACTCATCCATTACCATGAGTTTTAATGGTGCAACAATTTCACCATGTTGTTCTTAATGGTGCTGGTGTCACTATCATTACAGACACCACATCTTTTCCACCATCACCAACACTGTCCCATCACCCTCTATCCCGGCTCTCCATCACCCTCTATCCTGTTTCTCCATCACCCACTTTCCTACCTCTCCCTCTTCACACCCTCTCCTACCATCCTCTGTTCACCTCTTCTCCCACCCTCCTCATCCCCCCACTCTACCCTCTTCTACCATCACCCCTCTCACCTTCTATCAGGCAAGAGAAACATCTTCGCATAAGGGTTCCTCGAAGTTCCAGTTGACCGAGGCGGGAGGTCGACAGCACTCACTATCGTCACCACGAGCTGTTGGTTTATCGGCTCGAACCATAACTTAAGCTGTTGTGGGAAGGAAATAAACGTTAGTGGGATTTGTAGAATGGGTCTTTGTTTTATAGTTTGAGTTTTTAGTTGTTTTGCGATTATTTTATTGTATTGTTGTATTGTTATTGTATGTTATTTATTCTATTTATTATACAACACATGAATGGATTTGTGCATATGGTGTCTTATTGTATTTTAACAAGATTGACTTTTTATAAGATTTCATTTGTGATATAGGTCTATATATGTTAATTATCAAAAGTTTTAACTTCATAAAGTATAAAAAATAATAAGTTTTCCCACAATGTGTCGAATTCTTAAACATTTTTCTATTGTAATGTTTAGTACCTTTAACCCCTTATGTACGGGGTCCTCTCTGAGCTGTTGGTCAAATAAAATATTAAAAGTGGAGTCCCCGAAGTGAAAGAAATAATGCCACAAATTCAGTAGTTCCCCCTAAAAAATGGTTTTCTATGTCAGTGTGTTAGGGGGAGGGGTAACTGCTAAAAAGTATGTCCCTCTCTATCACGAGTATTATTCCTCAGCTATTTTATTTTTGTTTTATTCCTCGACTCTGAAAAAAATTACGTTTTTGAATATGCGTTAATCGTTTATTTTCCTTTACCAACAACATACAAAAACGTCACATACAATTTACTGTCGTCTAAAATTGGGTCACAGCTATGTTGATATTATAATGTATTACTACGCTTCAACAATTATGTTATTTAAGCATATATTATAGGTTAGTACATAAACTAGTTCTCAATAAATAAAGATCAATAAAGACACTTATCTTCTGCTGGGCGTGTCAACAAATAAAAATCTTGTTTATCAAAGAGCCTTACCTTAACTTTACCTCAAGGTGATAATGACAGAAATATATAATCTTACTGTTTCACCTTAATTAACATACAAAGATGTCAGCAATGAAAACCTGACCACCTGAGGGAGAGAGAGGACCTACCTGACGAGAGAGAGGACCTACCTGACGGGGAGAGAAGGCCTACCTGACGGGGAGAGAAGGCCTACCTGACGGGGAGAGAAGGCCTACCTGACGGGGAGAGAAGGCCTACCTGACGGGGAGAGAGGACCTACCTGACGGGGAGAGGACCTACCTGACGGGGAGAGAAGACCTACCTGACGGGGAGAGAAGGCCTACCTGACGAGAGAGAGGACCTACCTGACGGGGAGAGAAGGCCTACCTGACGGGGAGAGAAGGCCTACCTGACGGGGAGAGAGGACCTACCTGACGGGGAGAGAAGGCCTACCTGACGAGAGAGAGGACCTACCTGACGGGGAGAGAAGGCCTACCTGACGGGGAGAGAGGACCTACCTGACGGGGAGAGAGGACCTACCTGACGGAGAGAGAGGACCTACCTGACGGGGAGAGAAGGCCTACCTGACGGGGAGAGAGGACCTACCTGACGGGGAGAGAGGACCTACCTGACGGGGAGAGAGGACCTACCTGACGGGGAGAGAGGGCCTACCTGACGGGGAGAGAAGGCCTACCTGACGGGGAGAGAAGGCCTACCTGACGGGGAGAGAAGGCCTACCTGTCGGAGACCCAGAACAAAGAAGAATGACAACCTATTTAAGGAATAGGGAGGCCCACCTGATGGAGAAGGAAGATTGATCTAGGGATGGAGGTCGGCTGCTTGACACCGAGGACGTTCCTGGTAAAGCAAAGAAAATGAAGACCTACCTACCAGAGGCGGCGAAGAAGAGGACCCGCCCTACAGAAGCTGAGAAATTACCTGACGAAGTAAAAGGACCCATCTAACTTGGTAAAGATACCCACTAGACGGATAGAGATGGAGAGGACCTACCTGACGGAGGGGGAAAAGTCACCTGTCAGAAAGGGGAATTCACTTGCCCCAAGAGGATCTATCTGGATCACCTGCCTGACGAAGATGGGACCTACCTGACGAAGATGGGACCTACCTGACGATGAGAGGACCTACCTGACGAAGATGGGACCTACCTGACGATGAGAGGACCTACCTGACGAAGATGGGACCTACCTGACGATGAGAGGACCTGCCTGACGAGACCTACCTGACGAAGGGAGGACCTACCTGACGATGAGAGGACCTGCCTGACGAAGATGGGACCTACCTGACGAAGGGAGGACCTACCTGACGATGAGAGGACCTGCCTGACGAAGATGGGACCTACCTGACGAAGGGAGGACCTACCTCACGATGAGAGGACCTGCCTGACGAAGGGAGGAAATGCCTGACGAAGGGAGGACCTACCTGACGAAGGGAGGACCTGCCTGACGAGACCTACCTGATGAAGGGAGTACCTACCTGACGATGAGAGGACGTGCCTGACGAACGGAGGACCGACCTGACGAAGGGAGGACCTACCAGACGAAGGGAGGACCTACCTGACGATGACAGGACCTGCCTGACGATGAGAGGACCTGCCTGACGAGACCTACCTGATGAAGGGAGGACCTACCTGACGATGAGAGGACCTGCCTGACGAGACCTACCTGATGAAGGGAGTACCTACCTGACGATGAGAGGACGTGCCTGACGAACGGAGGACCGACCTGACGAAGGGAGGACCTACCAGACGAAGGGAGGACCTACCTGACGATGAGAGGACCTGCCTGACGAAGATGGGACCTACCTGACGAAGATGGGATCTACCTGACGATGAGAGGACCTGCCTGACGAAGATGGGACCTACCTGACGAAGGGAGGACCTACCTGACGATGAGAGGACCTGCCTGACGAAGATGGGACCTACCTGACGAAGATGGGACCTACCTGACGAAGATGGGACCTACCTGACGAAGGGAGGACCTGCCTGACGAAGGGAGGACCTATCTGACGAAGGGAGGACCTACCTGACGATGAGAGGACCTACCTGACGGGGAGAGAGGACCTACCTCTCGGGGAGAGAGGACCTACCTGACGGGGAGAGAGGACTTACCTGACGGGGAGAGAGGACCTGCCTGACGAAGGAAGGACCTACCTGACGAAGGGAGGACCTGCCTGACGAAGGGAGGACCTACCTGATGAAGGGAGGACCTGCCTGACGAAGATATGACCTACCTGACGATGAGAGGACCTACCTGACAAAGGGAGGACCTACCTGATGAAGGGAGGACCTGCCTGACGAAGATATGACCTACCTGACGATGAGAGGACCTACCTGACAGGGAGAGAGGACCTACCTGACGGGGAGAGAGGACCTACCTGACGGGGAGAGAGGACCTACCTGGCGGGGAGAGAGGACCTACCTGACGGGGAGAGAAGGCCAACCTGAGGGGAAGAGAGGACCTACCTGACAGGAAGAGAGGACCTACCTGACGGGGAGAGAGACCTTCCTGACGGGGAGAGAGGACCTACCTGACGGAGGGGAAAAACTCACCTGTCAGAAGAGGAATTCACTTGTCCCAAGAGGATCTATCTGGATCACCTTCCTGACGAAGGGAGGACCGACCTGACGATGAGAGGACCTGCCTGACGAGACCTACCTGATGAAGGGAGGACCTACCTGAAGATGAGAGGACCTGCCTGACGAAGATGGGCCCTACCTGACGATGAGAGGACCTGCCTGACGAGACCTACCTGATGAAGGGAGGACCTACCGGACGATGAGACGACCTGCCTGACGAAGATGGGACCTACCTGACGATGAGAGGACCTGCCTGACGAGACCTACCTGATGAAGGGAGTACCTACCGGACGATGAGAGGACCTGCCTGACGAGACCTACCTGATGAAGGGAGTACCTACCGGACGATGAGAGGACCTGCCTGACGAAGGGAGGACCTACCTGACGATGAGAGGACCTGCCTGACGAAGATGGGCCCTACCTGATGAAGGGAGGACCTACCTGACGATGAGAGGACCTGCCTGACGAAGATGGGACCTACCTGACGAAGATGGGACCTACCAGACGAAGGGAGGACCTACCTGACGAAGGGAGGACCTACCTGACGAAGGGAGGACCTGCCTGACGAAGATGGGACCTACCTGACGAAGGGAGGAAATGCCTGACGAAGGGAGGACCTACCTGACGAAGATAAGACATACCTGATGAAGGGAGGACCTACCTGACGAAGGGAGGACCTCCCTGACGAAGATGGGACCTACCTGACGAAGGGAGGACCTACCTGACGAAGGGAGGACCTCCCTGACGATGAGAGGACCTGCCTGACGAAGATGGGACATACCTGATGAAGGGAGGACCTACCTGACGAAGATGGGACCTACCTGACGAAGGGAGGATCTACCTGACGAAGGGAGGACCTACCTGACGAAAATAGGACCTAACTGACGAAGGGAGGACCTACCTGACGAAGGGAGGAACTGCCTGACGAAGGGAGGACCTGCCTGACGAAGGGAAGACCTACCTGATGAAGGGAGGACCAAACTGACAAAGGATACACCTATCTGACGAAGGGAAGACCTGCCTGACGAAGGGATGACCTGCCTGAAGAAGGGAAGACCTACCTGATGAAGGGAGGACCAAACTGACGAAGGATAGACCTACCTGACGAAGGGAAGACCTGCCTGACGAAGGGATGACCTGCCTGACGAAGGGAGGACCAAACTGACGAAGGATAGACCTACCTGACGAAGGGAGGACCTTCCTGGCGAAGGAAGGACCTAACTAACTGAATCCACCTGAAGGAGGGAGGACCTACCAGAAGGAGAAAGGACCTAACTGAGGGAGGGAGGACATACCTGAAGGAGGGAGGACCTACCAGAAGGAGGGAGGACATACCTGAAGGAGGAAGGACCTACCTGAAGGAGGAAGGACGTACCTGAAGGAGGGAGGACCTACCTGAAGGAGGGAGGACCTACCTGAAGGAGGGAGGACCTACCTGAAGGAGGTAGGACCTACTTGAGGGAGGAAGGACCTACCTGAAGGAGGGAGGACCTACCTGAAGGAGGGAGGACCTACCTGAAGGAGGAAGGACCTAACTGAAGGAGGGAGGACCTACCTGAAGGAGGAAGGACCTACCTGAAGGAGGAAGGACCTACCTGAAGGAGGGAAGACCTACCTGAAGGAGGGAGGACCTACCTGAAGGAGGAAGGACCTACCTGAAGGAGTGAGAACCTACCTGAAGGAGGAAGGACCTACCTGAAGGAGGGAGGACCTACCTGAAGGAGGGAGGATCTACCTGAAGGAGGGAGGACCTACCTGAAGGAGGGAGGACTTACCTGAAGGAGGGAGGACGTACCTGAAGGAGGAAGGATGTACCTGAAGGAGAAAGGACCTACTTGAAGAAGGAAGGACCTACCTGAAGGAGGGAGGACCTACCTGAAGGAGGTAGGACCTACCTGAAGGAGGAAGGACCTACTTGAGGGAGGAAGGACCTACCTGAAGGAGGGAGGACCTACCTGAAGGAGGGAGGACCTACCTGAAGGAGGAAGGACCTAACTGAAGGAGGGAGGACCTATCTGAGGGAGGAAGGACCTATCTGCAGGAGGGAGGACCTACCTGAAGGAGGAAGGACCTACCTGAAGGAGGAAGGACCTACCTGAAGGAGTGAGAACCTACCTGAAGGAGGAAGGACCTACCTGAAGGAGGGAGGACCTACCTGAAGGAGGAAGGACGTACCTGAAGGAGGGAGGATCTACCTGAAGGAGGGAGGACCTACCTGAAGGAGGGAGGACTTACCTGAAGGAGGGAGGACGTACCTGAAGGAGGAAGGATGTACCTGAAGGAGAAAGGACCTACTTGAAGAAGGAAGGACCTACCTGAAGGAGGAAGGACCTACCTGAAGGAGGGAAAGACTGTACCTGAGTCTGGGAGAGGAACTATCTGACCCAGGGTAAGGAGGAGCCACTAAGTGAAGACCTACCTGACGGTGGTGTGAGGTGATCCAGACGAAGTGCCAGTACCCACCTGAGAGTATTGTTACACACACACACACTTAGAGACGGATTGACCTACGGTACCTGACACAGAAGAAGGATTCATCTGACGGAGGGAATACAATTCATCTGACGGTGAAAGGAGGGAAACCACCTAATGGAAGAGGATCTATCTGACGAAGGAAACAGGCGCCTTCCGAGAGGATGTGGAATACCCATCAGAGAAGAGGAGGAGGAGGAGGGAAAGGGAGAGAGGTCCATCTATGACACAGGAAGAAGAAAAGAGACGACCCACCTGACGAGACGACCCACCTGACGAAGGAACTCACCTGTAACTTGCCAATGGTGGAGGGCGAGTGCGTTCGTATTCGATACGTTTCTGGGGATCCTGGCGAGGTAATGGTGACACTGGGGCGACGATCACGACCCGGCTCCGGCAGTTTCCTTGGGTCGTAGGGCTCACCTGAAGAAGTGACCAGTGTATATTTAAGTCTAGACGATGACGGAGGCGGTGAAGCAGGTGTGGGTGGACGGGTAGGCCTAACTGGGGAGAAACTAGTCAGGTAAAGCAGGTAATGTGACCGATGATTAGGGGATCATCTACAGGAGGATGATGTGGAAGAAGGGGACGCTGAAGGAGGTAGAGAGACACTAGAGAACTTGACAGGTGTTAGTGAGAGAGAGAGAGAGAGAGAGAGAGAGAGAGAGAGAGAGAGACAATATTTATAGTTTATGTAAATTCTCTATATAATTCTGACGACATGTTGGAGCCAAGATTTATATTAATAAGTGGAATATATAAATTAGTTGTGTTAATAACCTATAACCCTAAATATAACCTAACCAACCATAAATCGTACAGGTGTTATATGGTCTAAAATGTTGTTATAGGAGTTACTTATTTTTGTCTGTATTTTCTTATTTATTTGGGGTATTTTTGACGGTTTATAAATTTTGCTGATTAATTATTCCCTCTCTCTCTCTCTTATTCCATCTCTCTCTCTCATCCACATACATCCCCCTGAAAGAGAGAGACTGTATGTATGTATGTATGTATGTATGTATAAACTACCATATAGTACCTTTAGACGTGAGGCCAGCGTGTGTGTGTCGTCGGGCCGGTTGTCTCCCTACGTCAGATAGTTGCCGGGACACAATCAGCTCCACCTGAGGCTCCTGGCGGGACTCTGCGATAATGTCGTATACTTCCTCGAACGTCTTACCCTGTAGTGACCTCCCGTTCCACTCCAGTACTTCGTCTCCTGTAAGTGGTGGAGTGGGTTAGTAGTGGAGTGGTGATGTAGGATAGGTGGAGTGGTGGTGGAGTAGTGGAGTAAAAGTAACAGACTAAAATAAACATATTTCTTATTGTTGATGGTCAGGTAAGGACAGCCACACCTTGGCCGGAAACATAATGTTCTCCTCCTCCATCTGGCTCTTGTATAATCCTGCGGGCCCCTACACACCCCAGATAGCTCCTACACACTCCACGTGGCTCCTACACACCCCAGCTGGCTCCTACACACCCCAGCTGGCTCCTACACACCCCAGCTGGCTCCTACACACCCCAGCTGGCCCCTACACACCCCAGCTGGCTCCTACACACCCCAGCTGGCCCCTACACACTCCACGTGGCTCCTACACACCCCAGCTGGCTCCTACACACCCCAGCTGGCTCCTACACACTCCACGTGGCTCCTACACACTCCAGCTGGCTCCTACACACCCCAGTTGGCTCCTACACACCCCAGCTGGCTCCTACACACCCCAGCTGGCTCCTACACACCCCAGCTGGCTCCTACACACTCCAGCTGGCTCCTACACACTCCAAGTGGCTCCTACACACCCCAGCTGGCTCCTACACACTCCACGTGGCTCCTACACACCCCAGCTGGCTCCTACACACCCCAGCTGGCGCCTACACACTCCAGCTGGCCCCTACACACTCCAACTGGCTCCTACACACCCCAGCTGGCTCCTACACACTCCAGCTGGCTCCTACACACCCCAGCTGGCTCCTACACACCCCAGCTGGCTCCTACACACCCCAGCTGGCTCCTACACACCCCAGCTGGCTCCTACACACCCCAGCTGGCTCCTACACACTCCAGCTGGCTCCTACACACTCCAGCTGGCTTCTACACACTCCAGCTGGCTCCTACACACTCCAGCTGGCTCCTGCATATTCTAACTGGCACATTTATGTCCTACCTGACCCATGTGTGTTCTATCCGGCCCGTGTACTTTCTACCTGGCTCGTGTAAGCGCTATCCGACCTACGTAAGCGCTATCCGGCCCAAGTATGCTTTATCCGGCTCCTGTATGTGTTCCAGCTGGCTCAGACATGAAGGAGCCAACAGGCAGCATGAGTCATAGTGGCCCACGCCCGTCTAGACATAGCGCTACCCTCTTACACGCCCATACACGCCGCCTCCTTCCCCTACACGCCCTCTCTCTTACCTACATCCTCTCCCCACGCCAGGTGAGATACTCTTAATTTCGCGGACCTCTACACGCCCCTACACGCCGCCTCCTCCCGTCCTGCGCCTCTCCCATATCTGTCTAGACACACAGACTGCATGGCGCGGTCTCCTACACATCCATACACGACTCCTCATGTCCCACGCCCCCCCCTAAGCTCGTCTAGACATACACTGCATGGCGCGGTCACCAACAACCATACACGCCTACTCCCCCCCCCCCCCCCCCCACGCCCGTCTGGACACAGTACATGGCGCAGCTCACAACACGCCCATATATAAAACAATATAAAATAACAATATATCAACTATATAACAATAATGCCAACAATAATAACAATAATAATAACAATAATAAGAACAATAAGAGTTAATGTAGAATAATTAATGAGTAATGTGTTATTATAAAAGTTATATATTAGTTAGACATAAAGAGACGTGTTAATGTACATTTCTGAACCTGGAAGAAAATATGTGAGGAAATGGTTTAGACAGACAGACAGACAGACAGATAGGTCAGGGAAAATACAATGAGTCACGCGCGCGCACACACCCCCACTGACCTCACACTGCCCACACACTCACCCCCCCCACACACACACCCCCACTGACCTCACACTCCCCACACTCTCACCCCCCCCACACACACACCCCTCACTGACCCCACACTCCCCCCCACACACACACACCCCTCACTGACCCCACACTCCCCCCCCCACACACACACCCCTCACTGACCCCACACTCACCCCCCCCATACACACCCCTCACTGACCCCCCACACACACACCCCTCACTGACCCCACACCCCCAACACACTCACACCCCACACTCACCCCCCCCCCACACACACACCCCTCACTGACCCCACACCCCCCACACACTCACACCCCCCACACTCAACCCCCCCACACCCCACCCCACACACACACACACACACCCCTCACTGACCCCACACCCCACACCCCCACACTCACCAGGCCTCAAATGTCCCACGGTGTCAGCAATGCTTCCCTTCTTCACTTTCTCTATTAACGCCCCGATCTTGCCGCTGTCCAAGATCTTCCCGCCTCCAACCTTCAGTCCGAGGATGGCCGCGCTGGAGGCCGGACCCACCTCACCCTTGACGTACTTGTTGAGGAGCATGTGACCGATCATTCGAGTACCATCTTGACTCGGCTGCCACGACACAGGATGCTGTAGGAAGGATTAACGGTAGGGGTGGTGTTAGTTGTGTGGTGGTGGTGGTGGTGCTGGTGGTGCCGAGTCTTCCGTTGATGGTTGGCTGGTTCCTCCTCCTCCTCCTCCTCCTTCCTCCTCCTCCTCAATATCTTGTTCCTCCTCCTCCTCCTCCTCCTGCTGCTGCCGGTGGTGGTTTTATTACACCCTGTGGAGGGGGGGGGAGGCAAGGGACTGGAGAAAGGGGGAGTAGAGGGAAGAGAGAAAGAGAAGGGGGTGGGGGAAGGGGAGAGACGAGACAGACAGGTAGGGAGGGAGAATAGCTAAAGAGAAAAGGGGAGAGAGAGAGAGAACAGGGGGGGGGGGCGAAGGAGGAAGAGAAAAGAAGATGGAAGAGGTGGAAAGGAAGGAAAGGAGAGGACAAGGAAGAGGAGAAGGAAGACGAACAAAAGGAGCAGGAGGAGAAAGAGGCCAAGGAGGAGGGGAAGGAGGAGGAGGAGGAGGAGGAGGAGGAAGAGAGAAGAAGGGCACACAGCCCTGACTTACCTTGGATTTCTTCCTAGTGAGCAAGAGAGTGGAAGAAGGGGAGGAGGAGGAGGAAGAAGAAGAGGAGGAGGAAGAGGAGGAAGAAGGGGAGGAAGAAGGGGAGGAAGAAGAAGAGGAGGAGGAAGAGGAGGAAGAAGGGGAGGAAGAAGAGGAGGAGGAAGAAGAGGAAGAAGAGGAGGAGGAAGAAGAGGAAAAAGGGGAGGAAGAGGAAGGGGAGGAAGAGGAAGAGGAGGAAGAAGAGGAAGAAGAGGAGGAGGAAGAAGAGGAAAAAGGGGAGGAAGAGGAGGAAGAAGAAGAGGAGGAAGAGGAGGAAGAAGAAGAGGAGGAAGAAGGGAAGGAAGAAGGGGAGGAGGAGGAGGAAGAAGAAGAGGAGGAAGAAGGGGAGGAAGAGGAGGAAGAAGAAGAGGAGGAGGAAGAAGGGGAGGAAGAGGAGGAAGAGGAGGAGGAGGAAGAAGAAGAGGAAGAAGAGGAGGAAGAGGAAGAGGAGGAGGAAGAAGAAGAGGAGGAGGAGGAGGAAGAAGAAGAGGAAAAAGGGGAGGAAGAGGAAGAGGAGGAGGAAGAAGAAGAGGAGGAGGAGGAGGAAGAAGAAGAGGAAAAAGGGGAGGAAGAGGAGGAGGAAGAAGAAGAAGAGGAGGAAGGGAGAGGATGAGGAAGAAGGAGGAAGAGGAGGAAGAAGGGAAGGAAGAAGGGGAGGAAGAGGAGGAAGAAGAAGGGGAGGAAGAGGAGGAAGAAGAAGAGGAGGAAGAGGAGGAAGAAGGGAAGGAAAAAGGGGAGGAAGAAGAAGAAGAGGAGGAAGAAGAGGAGGAAGAAGAGGAGGAGGAAGAAGATGGGTAGAGGAGGTAAGAGCGAGGTTGTTGGGGGTCATCTCAGGTACGCCCACCAGGTAACAAGACTGGGAGGAGTCAAACCCTTAAGAGCTCTAATGGGTCATAACACTATACAAAGGGGTAAACTAAGGGGTAAATTAAGGGGTAATGTAAGGGGTAAATTAAGGGGTAAACTAAGGGGTAATGTAAGGGGTAAATTAAGGGGTAAATTAAGGGGTAAACTAAGGGGTAATGTAAGGGGTAAATTAAGGGGTAATGTAAGGGGTAAATTAAGGGGTAAACTAAGGGGTAATGTAAGGGGTAAATTAAGGGGTTATATTAAGGGGGTTATATTAAGGGGTAATATAAGGGGTAAATATCAAAGGGAAAATCATACCTCATACATCCAGTCTCTTATGGGGTACATTCAATGTGTGTGTGTGTGTGTGTGTAATATCTGATCAGAGCAGAAGAAAGAAAACCTACACACACACACACACACAGACACACACACACACGCACACACACACACACACACACACACACACACACACACAGACACAGACACACACACACACAGACACACACACACACAGACACACGACCAATAAAAACGTCAAGATTTTAGTCCCTCTTCACGTTGTTAAAGTTTATTAACATTTATCACCATTTATCACCATTTATTAACATTTATCACCATTTATCACCATTTATTAACATTTATCACCATTTATTAACATTTATTAACATTTATCACCATTTAACACCATTTATTAACATTTATCACCATTTATTAACATTTATCACCATTTATCACCATTTATTAAGATTTATCACCATTTATCACCATTTATTAACATTTATCACCATTTATTAACATTTATTAACATTTATCACCATTTATTAACATTTATCACCATTTATTAACATTTATCACCATTTATCACCATTTATTAACATTTATCACCATTTATCACCATTTATTAACATTTATCACCATTTATTAACATTTATCACCATTTATCACCATTTATCACCATTTATTAACATTTATCACCATTTATTAACATTTATCACCATTTATTAACATTTATCACCATTTATTAACAGTTATTAACATTTATCACCATTTATCACCATTTATTAACATTTATCACCATTTATTAACATTTATCACCATTTATCACCATTTATCACCATTTGTCTTTTACTTGTTAACTATTTCCAACTTTCTTTGTTTTATAATTTGTTCTTGTTAGTCTTTGTTTTGTTCTTCGTTTAAATGCCGGGGGCTGAGGGAAGGGGGAGGGAGGGGGGAGAGGGTAAGGGGGAGAAGAAGGGAGGAGGGAGAGAGGGTGAAGGGGAGTAAGGGGCAGTAAGAAGGGGTGTGGGAGGGAAAGGAGGAGGGAGGAAATGTTGGAAGGGGGAAAAGGGGGGGAGGAGGAGGGAAGGTTGGAGGGGGAGAGAGGGGGAGGGAGGGAAGGTTGGAGGGGGAAAAGGGGAGAGGAGGGAAGGTTGGAGGGGGAGAGAGGGGGAGGGAGGGAGGGGGGAGGGAGGAAAGAAGGTTGGAGGGGAAAAGGGGGGGAGGGAGGGAGGGAGGGAGGGACACACACACACACATGCGCGCACGCATAATCCTACGCACACGCGCGCGAACGCGTCACCCCCCACACACATACGCACATACCCCCCCCCCCACACACCCACACACACACTCTCCCTCCAACCCCCTACTCACACACCCCCCTCCCACGCACGCACCTTCCACACACACAAACTACTACATACACACCCCTACACCCCTACACACCCCTACACACACACACCCCTACACACACACACCCCTACACCCACACCCCTACACACACACCCCTACACCCACACCCCTACACACCTACACACACAAGCACACCCCCCCTCCACACAACCACATACAAACACTACTTCACACGCACACCCAAATACATACACACATACGCACACATCCCCCTCTCACACACACATACAGACATTAAAATCAAAAGGCCGTCACGACATAGAGAGTGGGGGGGAGGGGGGAGGGGGGAGGCGGGGGGGGGCGGGGGCACGGACACCCACGCTCTACGCCGTTCAAGCGAGGGTCTGCCCCCCTGACGTCACACAAGTTCTGAGTCCAGGGCTATTTTGGGAGGCACACCGAGTCTTGCAGTTTCATCCCCAGCCGTATCGATTCTCACAGGTCCAGGCGCTTCTCCCCCCTCCCCCCCTCCCTCCTACCCCCTCTCCCAGCATCCTACTCCTCCCCCTCCCTACTACCTCTCCTCCTACTCCCTCCTTCCCCCTCTACATCCCCCTCCATGCTCTCTACTCCTCCCCCTCCTCCCCCTCCCTCCCCCCTCCCTCCCCTCTCCCTCTGTCCATTATTATATCTACACCTGATAGTATTATTCTCTGCCTCGACACGGGGGGGGGGGTGAGTAATGAAGGGGGGAGGGGGAAGGAGGGGAGGGAAGGAGGGAAGGGGGAGGAAGGAGGGAAGGGGGTGATGGAAGGAGGGGAGGGGGTGATGGAAGGAGGGGAGGGGGTGATGGAAGGAGGGGAGGGGGGGAATGAAGGAGGGGAAGGGGTGAAGGAAGGAGGGAGGGGGGAAGGAATGAAAGAGTGGAAGAGGGGAAAGAGAGAGAGTGGGAGGGGAACAGAAGGAGGGAGGGAAAGAGGGAAGGAGAGAGGGAAGGAGAGAGGGAGGGAGGAAACGATGTGTATGGGATCAAGTTGTAACACTAAGTGAGGACAAATGCCCTAAAACGAGAGAGAGAGAGAGAGAGAGAGAGTGATTCAGAGAGAGAGAGAGAGAGAGAGAGAGTGATTCAGAGAGAGAGAGAGAGAGAGAGAGAGAGAGAGAGAGAGAGATTCAGAGAGAGAGAGTGATTCAGAGAGAGAGAGAGTAAGGAGAGATAGAGAGAGAGAGAGAGAGAGAGAGAGATCAAAGGTCATATTTTGTTCATCAATAAGTCACATTAATTTATGTTTTTGTTAACTGTATAAAACTGATCATGTAAATTATTTTCTAAAAAGTCTTATTGAATATATCGTAAGGAACCACTTGTGGTGGTGGTGGTAGTGGTAGTTGTGGTGGTAGTGGTGGTGGTGGTAGTGGTAGTGGTGGTGGTAGTTGTGGTAGTGGTAGTGGTAGTGGTGGTGGTAGTGGTGGTGGTAGTGGTGGTAGTGGTGGTGGTGGTAGTGGTGGTAGTTGTGGTAGTGGTAGTTATGGTAGTGGTGGTGGTAGTGGTGGTGGTGGTAGTGGTGGTAGTTGTGGTAGTGGTAGTTATGGTAGTGGTGGTGGTAGTGGTGGTGGTGGTAGTGGTGGTAGTTGTTGTAGTGGTGGTAGTTGTTGTAGTGGTGGTAGTGGTGGTAGTTGTTATAGTGGTAGTGGTGGTAGTTGTTGTAGTGGTGGTAGTTGTTGTAGTGGTAGTAGTGGTTGTTGTTGTTGTAGTAGTAATAATAATTGTAGTAGTAGTAGGTGTAGTAGTAGTAATAGTAGTAGTAATAATAGTAGCAGTAGCTGTAGTAGTAGTAATAGTAGTAGTAATAATAGTAGCAGTAGATGCAGAAGTAGAAGTAACAGCTTCAGGTGTGGTAGAAGTATTACATAATTTAGTACAACCTTTTATATACATAGTCACCTGTAGAAGTTCAAAATATTAACATGGGAGGAAATATTAACACATATAAACTAACAAATTAACAATACCAAAGATGGGATTAAATAAAGGTGTTTTGAATTATATTATTGTTTAAAATTATACAAATCTTTTTTTTTAATGTTAATATTATTTAAAGTTAATGTTAATAAAAAAGTTAAATATTAACTTACCAGAATATCTTGTTAAACCTCAGTAACAGTTTTCTCTAAGTATACTTCTGGCTACACTAACTAGAAATATTTACTCAATAACTAATATAATTATCTATGTATAATCTAATATAATCTAATTAAATATACAAATCTTATTACACAAAAATAATTACACTCTTCTATTATCTATATAACCCAGATTATATAACTCCGAGATGAAATAGTTTAAAAAATAGCCTTATCCTAATAGCAACTATACTATTTAAAGGTTATATTGTATGATATATTAAGACTATAGCCAAAAGCATCATAAACACACACACGTCACAGCAGAGTTCTTGAGTACAGATGGGGAAATATATCTTCACTACAAAACAGCACAACGAAAGCTTACACTATCTACTCTTATTTGGCTTACAGGGGTGAAAAAAATAGGGAACAGGGGTTGATTGAGAGCGAGCCACATGCACAGACAGACATACGGTACACGAGAGGTATTGCTACACGGATATAAAGGGTTAACTATAGAGTACAGTACGGTATGTATGGCAGCTTATATCAAAGTCTCTATGTGTGTGTCATCTCCCTGGATCAGACGGTAGTAGGGAGGGTATCTATCTCACCTGTTAATTATCGTAAGTTAAGAGATATATGTCTTATCCTGTTACGTTAAAGTTAGCATCAGTTTTCCATCCTTGTTAATGATGTAGCTGGTGTCAATGACTTTTTTATTAATTTATTCAAATCGTCTAAATAGAAAAAAAATGTCTCCAGTAATTTTTTTTAAAACGTGAATTAAATTTTCCACTACCGAAAAAAATAAATTCAGGAAATAAATCTTAAATTTTTACCGCCATCAAACCTCAAGGAACACCAACTTATATTATATTTTGTTCATTCCTCTTCACCAGTATTGACAACAGGTGCCATTAACACCTGTAATTAAGAGAGACAGGAACTTGATAACATAGGTTTACCGTGGCTCTTATGGTGGCACTAAAGGCACTTCAAAAAGTCTCTCTTATCCTCATGGTGTTAAGGTGACTCCCGCAGACACGAGATGTTCACCATAAGTTACTTCAGGGGACAACATCACTACAGCTAACATCTTCAAGGAACAAATAACTCAATGTCGTCTTGGTAAACGTTTTATGGTCACTGCTTCAGCTATGACAGTTTGATTCTCACACCTGGATTAGCTAAATTAGTTATTTTGTTACTGATATTTTACGAGTAAATAAAATAACAACGAATAAGGACATAGATCACTGATGTTTGGGTTTTGTTTTTATGGAAGCAGGAGACTGGCGGAGGAGCAGCCAGCACGGTACTGTACCCTCTTGTGACCACAGCAACGGTACACTAACACCTACACATCAACAGCGCGCATGCAAGCTTGGCCAAGACAACACCGGGGTGGGGGGTGAGGGAGATGGGGGGGGGCAAGGAGGAGTTTAGGGGGGAGGGGGAGGAGGGGGGGGTTGACCTCGCCGAGTGGGACGCCAGGGCGGGATGGGTCAGCCAGTGGAGACAACGTAACGAAGGAGCAGCCGAGGTAACACCATAAGGGCCGGGAGCTGCTGGGGTGTGGCCCCTCTACCTCACACTAACTTGACCTTACTAGAGCTAATGTAAAAACAGGGATGAATAACTATGAAAGATGTAGCCAGTCTCTAAGGTACTAGATGTGATCACACTCAAGCTAATATAAAATTGAGGGCAACTGGGGGAGGGGATGTCAATGCTCAATAATACGAACTGCATTGGTATTAGGCAGCATTCCAACTAAACCCAGGCAGTATATAAAGCTGTGTCGTCTGCTGCAGGTGACAACACAACGCTAAACAGCTCACGCGGGGCACTAATTAGTCTTTAGCCAAGTAGTAACGCAACGCAACGCGCACAGCTGTCCAAACGGAGGAGGTGGTGGGTGTAGTGCTTGAAGTGACCAGGTCTCCAGTGTGTTCTTCACCAGTGTTATAAAAACAGTACCTTGCCATGCCTGGTGATGCTTGCAAGTGCCAGGGTGGACAGCTTGTGTGTGTGAGGAGAGGGATTGTGTATGTATGTGTGAGAGGAGAGGGAATGTGTGTGTGTGTGTGTGTGAGGAGAGGGAGTGTGTGTGTGTGTGAGGAGAGGGAGTGTGTGTGTGTTGGTGACAGGATGGTGTTTGTGCTAACGAGGAAAAGGAATGACGAAGGTGTAGGAGAAGGAAAGTGAGAATAAACTTGAGGGAAGGAAAGCAACAACACACATAATAATATGGGAGGGAGAGAAAGGTGCTAAAGTAAACAGACAAAACTGGACTAAATAAGGAGGGATGTTATAAGGGATCCCTGGTGTATGGGTGTGAAGGAGGGCAAATATAAACTGGGGGAAGAGGAGGAGGAGGAGACGGAGAGGGAGTTAGAAGAAATTGGAAAACATATAAAGATAACAGAGATTCATTAGGGAAGTGTTTACAAGTGGACGGTGAGGACGAGGATAGGAGGGGAGGGGAGGGGTGTCATCACCAGCCCTCACTCTACAATGGGCGTGTACAGTACAGTTGTCTCCTGACGGCTGCTTGGCTCAGTAGCAGGACACAGACGTTGTTGTGTTCTTGTTAGTGTATAAGAGGAATACCAGAATCAAAACAAATAAGAGGAAAACATATATATATACACATTAGTAATCAAAGGGTGGAGTAAGAGGAAGAGGAAGCAAAATAAGAATAGCAGAATTATGAAACAACAAGACAAAAACATAATAATTATAAAAAAAAACTTTGGAGCCTGAAAAAAGTTGATCTATGTAAATGAACACATATTTGTTCTCTCTCTCTCTCAAACAAGACACTGGATTTGGGACTGTTAAGCAGATCATGAGACAATTGTTCCACCTCCTGAGGCAAGCACACCAGCGGAGGTACAACACACTGCAACACACTCCAGTACCTTTCCACTGTGAGTCTGTGGTGTTTAGTCGAGAGGAAGAGAGAGCTTCTATTATACAGACAACTGTATCTATACCGGCATCCTCCATGCTTCTAGCTATTGCTCGTCACGAAGGCCAGGTTCAAAAAAGCATTCTCACAACAATAGAGACATGTTGATAAAGTAGACAAGTGTACACCATCAACTTTGAGAAACATTTACCTGTGGAACATTTTTAATTGACACTTGGGATTGTGATTTGTCTTATTTATGTTGAGGTGATGAGGAAAGACAGATTATAGAGGACAAAACAGAAGACAAAAATAAAGTAATAGACGTAGATAAGGAGTTTAGTATAAGGGGGGTGAGGGACTCAAAATAATGTCGTATGTGTTTTTTGAGTTCTCCGTAACTAGACTTATAGAAGCTGGACACTATTGGCTGTGTTGGCCAGGATAACATTATGATAATACTCAGGTGTTCTATAAGACTAGTTCCTGGATGATGAATAATAAGATGTGTGGGTCCAGTGAGGTGTTCATGCAAGCATCACACGGGCCAGTGCTACACCTCTCGCTCACCAGGCGTCTCTTCCACATACCCGGATTGTACAGTAGAGTGGTGCGCCAATAAGGTGTGTTGCGCCAATATGGTGAGTTTATGTGTAAAATGTCTGGTGAATTTAGGAATTAACCCAAGTAGATTTTGGTTTGTAGTTTTAAGTTATTAAGCCTCGGGAGATGCTGTGAGGATTAACCAATTTACCGAACTATTCTCTCTCAGGTGGGCGCACACCTGACCACCGGGTCGTGACCTGCGGCCACAGGAGGTGCAGGTCACAGGTCACCACTCCGGCCACCGTCTGCACACATAACGACAGACTAGTTGTGGTAACTTGATTTCCAGCATTCCTATTGGCTCATATAAATGAATACACCATAATGAGGCAGGACTATTAGGTTGTGTGCAATTTATCTATGACCTGGGCCAGTGAACTACCTCCTGGAGATGAACTATCTACTGGTAAGACAAAACATACGTACTCTGTACACTCTTGGCACCTCTCCCTTGCTCGAGTCTTCGCTGGAGTTAAAGTTACTACTTGTGCCAGAGTCAATGCCGCTATCTTTGGTCTGGGAGTCCTGCGATTCCTGGCGCTCCGACTCCCACAGTTCCTTGCGGGCCGCAGGCAGTGGAAGTTCGCGGCCACCCCCACCCGACCAGTGGGGCAGGCGTCGCCCTGGAGCCAAGTCACGGGTCATGCCCACCCCGAGGGGCGGCCGAGGTAGGTCCTCCTCGTAATAAACACTAGAGGCACTAGTCCACCTGGGGTCCACGCTCGGCTCCAGCTCCTCCTCCAACGTGTCCCAACCTTCTGAGTTAAAGCGGACAGTTTTCTTTCTCCGCTCGGTATAATTTCTACTATCGGTTGCCCTATTATCACAATATTCTTCACTTACTTGATTATGGTAAGTTCTTTCTAGTCGGTTCAAGTATTGGTTATATCTGTCCCTGTACTTGTCCGCCAGGTCCCTGGGGAAGGCTTCCAGGTCCCGATGGTTCCCTAACCCATAGTCCCGAATTTCATCCTTAGGGAGGCGATAGTCCCTGTGATAGTGTTTCTCTCGCCGCGACCCCAAGGGCTCACCTAGCCCGGGCCGCGGGTACTGGTCCATATCCCCTGTGGGCACAAACACTCACACACTGGGTATTGTTCTTCCCCAACAGCCAGCGTCAAGGGGCCGGACCTCACCTCACCAGCGAGCCACACCACCACCACCCACTACCACACCCACGCCTCCTACACCACGCACGCCGCCCACGTCAACACCCCACGCCTACATCACCGATAAGACCACTCATGACTTAAACCTAGCCTAACCTAACCAACCCCTCGCCAGGCACTATGTTGTACACCTCACTTATAAAATACTTAACATCAATAGCAACACTTTTCACCTCCATACATTTGACTACGTTTTGCTTGGTTTAATTTAACATTAACACGTAGAAGATGCTGTAGGTGTGTGTGTGGGTGTACGACTGTACGTGTGTAAGTCTGTGTACACAGGCAATGCAACACCTCGAAATTGACAGTCACAGAAGGTACACACACACACTACATGAAGACATCAACAATGGAGGAGTTACACTTATAATACACTTATCTACTTGACCCACCTCTACACCCTGACACCTGCCAGTACACCTACACCCTGCCACTACACCTAGGACCCGACACTGTCTACAGGGCTTCTGACACTCTCCGTCACCCACTCACACACTCGGTCATTATCCGGGACAATAGGTCCGTCCCATATAAACAGACCGTCCCATTTGCCCGCCCTCTAGTCTCATTCTTAACTAAATCTAACCTGACTTAACCTAACCTAATCTAACGTAACCTAAGCTAGTCTAGCCTGACCTGACCTGACCTGGCCAAACCTAACCTTACCTAACCTACCCTAAGCTTAAATCCATCCGTTTCCCTTAATATTAGGGTATTTTTTTGTCTGAAGTCATTAAGAACTACGTCTGTGGACCTAAAGACCATCTGAAGACCATTTAAACTACATCTTCGTGCTCTCCTTTCCTCCCTCGAGCTACAGTACCCGCCGTTAGCTCCTTCGTCAGTAGTTGCTGGTGGTTACGGGCGTGCGTGGGCCCCATGGCGTGTCCCCCGTTGGATATTATTTACTATTATTATCATTATTATTCTTAAACTGGAGTCGCGGAGGTTGAGAACAGCGATACACGAGAAGAGGCGGCGGGCAGCATGCAAACGGACAGCAAAATAACAGGTGGAAGAGGAGGAGGAAGAGGAAGGGAACAGGAGCAGGGCCTATAAGGGGCGCATGGCTTCAAGCGTTGGGCTCTCGTAAGGTGAGGTACTTTCTCTCTTTCCCTCACTTTCTCTTTCTCCATCTCTCTCCAAGACATATATTCGTCAACACCAACAGTGATTTTTTTTGTTTTAAAGTTCCTACGTTTGTTTTCCCTCTTTCATCTGGATTTAAATAACTCCCTCTAGTTATAAGTAAAGATCAAGTCACAGGGTAATTTGGACACCATTTTTAGTCTCTGTGTCTTAGTTTATCAAGTAATTTAGAAGCGTATCTCTTTACCTTATGTACTACGACACACAAGGAGACTAAATTACACTGTGAGTCGATGGGAACAAGATACATTCTCTTAAGCCCTGTGTTGGGGTAAGGAAATATTACGTAGAAATCTTTAAAAAATAAATCCGGATTGAGTGTTACGAACGATGCCTTAAGTGACTTCAGAAAAATATATATTAATTTTACTTTTTTTTAATTACAGTAAGATTAAGTATAAATTATTTAATTATTTAAGAACCTCGAAAAGCCCAGCGATTGATGCCAATTAATAATAATAATTTGCACGAACGAATTGTTAACGAACAGGCACAATTACGAACGCTCCGGAGTGAAACGCGGCAATGAATGAAAAGGAAGCAAGGAACAGCAGACACGATGATCAGGAGCTAAGGAAAGAACAAGAGACAGAACACAAGAGGTACAGTGGGTAGTTCTAGTGAGACATCCTGCACGACAAACAACGAAAACTTATCATAACTCTGAGAAATAAAGACCGGATAGAAATAACAAAAAAAATCATATTAAAACTTGAAGCAAAAAATCGACCGGATGTAAATAAAAGATTAATTTGAGGCGAAAAAAATAAGAAAAAATTAAATAAAAAAAAACGTCCTGAACAGAAATTTGAGCTACGGTTCTGTTGATGTTTCGAGAAGGTGACTTGGTGGGGGCAGAACCTCCACACTGAGGGGCTGAACCTCCACGCTGAGGGGCTGAACCTCCACACTGAGGGGCTGAACCTTCACACTGGGGGCAGAACCTCGACACTAGGGGCTGAACCTTCACACTGGGGGCAGAACCTCGACACTGAGAGGCTGAACTTCCACACTAGGAGGCTGAACCTCGACACTGAGGGGCTGAACCTCCACACTAGGGGGCTGAACCTTCACACTGGGGGGCTGAACCTTCACACTGGGGGCTGAACCTTCACACTGGGGGCTGAACCTTCACACGAAACTTGATGCTAATTAAAGAAGTTGACACTCCTCTCCACCAGGTGTCATAAAGGGGTGAAACATGACACTCCTCCTCACCAGGTGTCATAAAGGGGTGAAACATGACACTCCTCTCCACCAGGTGTCATAAAGGGGTGAAACATGACACTCCTCTCCACCAGGTGTCATAAAGGGGTGAAACATGACACTCCTCTCCACCAGGTGTCATAAAGGGGTGAAACATGACACTCCTCCTCAACAGGTGTCATAAAGGGGTGAAACATGACACTCCTCCTCACCAGGTGTCATAAAGGGGTGAAACATGACACTCCTCCTCACCAGGTGTCATAAGGGGGTGAAACATTACCCTCCACCTCAACAGGTGTCATAAAGGGGTGAAACATGACACTCCTCCTCAACAGGTGTCATAAAGGGGTGAAACATGACACTCCTCCTCACCAGGTGTCATAAAGGGGTGAAACATGACACTCCTCCTCACCAGGTGTCATAAGGGGGTGAAACATTACCCTCCACCTCAACAGGTGTCATAAAGGGGTGAAACATGACACTCCTCCTCAACAGGTGTCATAAAGGGGTGAAACATGACACTCCTCCTCACCAGGTGTCATAAAGGGGGTGAAACATGACACTCCTCCTCACCAGGTGTCATAAAGGGGTGAAACATGACACTCCTCCTCACCAGGTGTCATAAAGGGGTGAAACATGACACTCCTCCATACCAGGTGTCATAAAGGGGGTGAAACATGACACTCCTCCTCAACAGGTGTCATAAAGGGGGTGAAACATGACACTCCTCATCTCTTACATTAATATTATATTCTCTTCTCTCTTATTTACCTATGTATCAGCTATAATATTATCCGTTCCTTTAATCTTTATCACTTTATCTGTATGTTTATAACCGTCTGTTTTAATGTGGAAAACACGTATCAAACAAAACAGTCTTGTGATGCGTGCATGTTGTGAATGACATCATCATAACAATGATGCTAATAATGACAACAGTCATTTTAAGTTTGTAATATGATGACACTAGTTAGTGTAGGTCATTATACCCAGAGAAGAATGTTGATGTTATGATGTATTACTCAATGATGATGGAGTTTTTAAGAGTATAATGTATGTATAATAAACATCAAAATATATGATAAAAGGATATAAATGTCTGTCTTCACCGTGTCAAAACCATCAACACTGCCTCCAGATTTATCGCTCATAATGGCGAACCGTATCTCAAAAATAAAAGTGCAAATATTTGATATGTAACAAAAATATTTGAATCAGATGAAAATATTTGACAAAAGTGCAAACATTGAAATTTGACGTAAGTATCTGAAATAAGATGAAAATATTTTTAAAAAGATGGAAATATTTTATATAAGGCGGAAATATATAAAGATAGGCATAAATAATAGATTAAAGGCCTAAATAAAATAAATTTGTTAATATCATAAACAAATATTACAAAACTGATCAATAAAGAAAAAAATAATAACTGAATATTTAATAAAGTAATTTTATTTATTCAAGTTAGATATAAATCAATTTAAAACTCACTAAAAACGATTTACATGAACATTATTTAATCAAGATCTCATTCATAAATAAATTAAATCGACCAAACAAAGAAAATTATAATTATCTTAGTTATTTAATACAGGAATCAATAAAAAATATTAATAATTTACAAGTTAACGAACGAGTTATTTACTTATTTCATCACAAAGTAAAAAAACATAACCCGGAGTTAATATACCGAAAAGACTTGAAATAAAGCAAATATTATAGACTTACATTAAAATCTCAACAAATATTTATACATAGACGAGAGAAGAAAACAAACAACGAAAACAACAACTTATATAAACAATTGATTATTAATGAAAAACAAATCCAAACACACAAATAAAGAATAATATAGCAAGAATAAATAAAGAATTGGAGGAAGTCTCAGAGTAACGACGCATAGAGGAAAAAAACGTTTCGAATCAGAAGGAATGAAGTAAAGAAGGACTGAATGAAGGAAGGAAGGACTGAATGAAGTAAAGAAGGACTGAATGAAGGAAGGAAGGACTAAATGAAGGAAGGAAGGACTGAATGAAGGAAGGAAGGACTAAATGAAGTAAAGAAGGACTGAATGAATAAATGAATGAATGAAGGAAGGAAACAAGAAGGGAAAAAAGGGAAGGGAAGGGAAGGATCGATAATCTCACCGCAAGAAACTTTTTGATCTTGGCTTCTAGTATCTCCTGTCTCTTCCACCGCTCTGCCACCGCCTCACCCTCGCCTGTGGGGGAGACAAACACACCAGCTTAGTAAGCAAACACACAAATTTACCTAAACAAACTCAAATTGACCTAAAACATAGATATTGCCCTAAACAAACACAGAAACATATCAAAACAAAGACACAATATAAATAGGTTAAGTATTAGTCAAACAAAAACACATATTTACGAAAACAAACACAGTATTTACGAGAAAAAAAAATTATCAAAACAAACACAAAATGTATTATAACAAAGACAATAAAATATGTTAAGAATTAGTCAAACAATCACAAATTTACGAAACAAATACACTAGCTTAGTCAAACAAACACACAATAATAATAATAGTAATAATAATAATAATAATAATAACAAAAGTAACAAAAATAACAATAAAATAACAATAACAAAAGCTCAATAAAAGACTAATAACATATGTGTAATTATCTCTCCCTCTTCTGTTATGATTCTCTCACAAACAAAACAAATAAAAAACAAATAAAAAACAAGTAAAACACAAGTAAAACAAATAAAACTAATTAAAAAAGTAAAAAGCAAGTAAAAACAATATATAAAAATAAATAAAAACAATTAAAAAACGTAAAAATATAACAAAAACAAGTAAAAACAAATAAAAAAACAAAAACAAAAACACAAAAACAGTAAGAAACAAGTAAAAATTAAAACTAAAAACCAAATTAAAACAACAAACAAACACAAATTAAAAAACAATTAAAAATAAACAAGTACAAACAAAGAAGGAGGTCAGGTAACTCAGGAATGATAATTAAGGTGAGGGGTCATACAAGAGGTCAGAGTTCAGAGAAAATTAAGTTTATTCTAATATGATTTTATAAGATACCTGCATTTATTTAGTCCTATATGTACAGTGATACAAGGTGTGTTTACCAGGTTCTAAAGCCATATATATAAGCCATATATAAGACTGGGGTCAGGAAGTGTATGAGTGGAGGAATGACTGGCATGAAGGAGAGAGAGAGAGAGAGAGAGAGAGAGAGAGAGAGAGAGAGAGAGAAACACAGACAGACAGACATACAATTATTTTTAAAACATGTTGTACCATGACACACACACACACACACACACACACACACACACACTAATTAAAACAGTCATCACAACACATACACTTAATATCATATCCACTAAACGCAACACAACACACCCCAACACACTCCACCCCAACACAACACACTCCACCCCAACACACTCCACCCCAACACACTCCACCCCAACACACTCCACCCCAACACAACACACCCCAACACACTCCACCCCATCACAACACACCCCACCACACTCCACCCCAACACACTCCACCCAATCACAACACACCCCAACACACTCCACCCCATCACAACACACCCCAACACACTCCACCCAAGCACACTCCACCCCAACACACTCCACCCCAACACACCCCAACACACTCCACCCCAACACACCACACCCCAACGCACTCCACCCCAACACACCACACCTCAACACACTCCACCCCAACACACTCCACCCCAACACACCCCAACACACTCCACCCCAACACACCCCAACACACTCCACCCCAACACACCCCACCCCAACACACTCCACCCCAACACACTCCACCCCAACACACTCCACCCCAACACACTCCACCCCAACACACTCCACTCCAACACACTCCACCCCATCACAACACACTCCACCTCGCTGTCTCTGTAAGAATCGAACCCTCATCATCGAATATATTAGACGACTTTGTTAACCACAATTCCACGAATAAATAATTTCCTGTAATACGATTCGTCAAAATATTAAAAAAGTATATATTTGTATTTATTTTAAGTATATTACAGAAGGTACAGTTGTGTATGTTATGCTGTAATATCAGGTCAGGTGATGATTAGACATTATTAGTTTATTTTACCTGTTGATTAAATACCTTGAAGTTACCTGGAGATGGTGGTCTGTGTAAGTCTGTCTGTCTGTCTGTCTGGTAAAAAAAAAAAGAGAGAGAGAGAGCTCAAACCAAATGTCAGACCATCTCCCCCAAAGGTCAAAGGTCACACACGGATACTCTGATGATCACCTGAGTTACAGTTACAGTGGTGTCATAATCTTTTGTATTATGGCCGTTTTTTTGTCTTCCCTCAAGTTACAGTCATCTTCTACAACACTACAGGAGCCTCTAAGTTTATGTAGATGCTATTGTTAAGTTACAGTGGTGTTTTATTAAGTTACAGAGGTCTTTGTTAAGTTACAGAGGTCTTTGTTAAGTTACAGAGGTCTTTTGTTAAGTTACAGAGGTCTTTTGTTAAGTTACAGAGGTCTTTTGTTAAGTTACAGAGGTCTTTGTTAAGTTACAGAGGTTTTTTTGTTAAGTTACAGAGGTCTTTTGTTAAGTTACAGAGGTCTTTTGTTAAGTTACAGAGGTCTTTTGTTAAGTTACAGAGGTCTTTTGTTAAGTTACAGAGGTCTTTTGTTAAGTTACAGAGGTCTTTTGTTAAGTTACAAAGGTCTTTTGTTAAGTTACAGAGGTCTTTGTTAAGTTACAGAGGTCTTTTGTTAAGTTACAGAGGTCTTTTGTTAAGTTAGAGGTCTTTTGTTAAGTTACAGGGGTCATTGTTAAGTTACAGAGGTCTTTTGTTAAGCTACAAAGGTCTTTTGTTAAGTTACAGAGGTGTTTTGTTATGTTACAGAGGTCTTTAAGTTTCAGAGGTCTTTTGTTAAGTTACAGAGGTCTTTTGTTAAGTTACGTAGGTCTTTCGTTAAGTTACAAAGGTCTTTTGTTAAGTTACAAAGGTCTTTTGTTAAGTTACAGAGGTCTTTTGTTAAGTTACAGAGGTCTTTTGTTAAGTTACAGAGGTCTTTGTTAAGTTACAGAGGTCTTTGTTGAGTTACAGAGGTTTTTTGTTAAGTTACATAATCTTGGTCCAAACTTACAGCAATTTTTTGTTGAAGGTTACAAATCATTATTTTCACAGTGCAGGTTACAATTATCTTTATCTTACAGCCTCTGTCTGTCTGTCTGTCTGTCCACTTCATAATCTACTCTCTCTCTCTCTCTCTCTCTACTACCAGCCATCATCACAGAAGTCAGAATTCACCCGAGAGCTTTATAAAACACCTCCATTTACCGATTCATATATTCATTACTGTGTCACAGGTGAGATGCTCAGGTGAGGATTACCGGACCACCCATTATATAGAACCAGCAGCCACAAATGGAACTGGAATACGAGAAGGACAGAATTTCTCCCTTTTCTGAACGAGTTACTTGGGAAATGGAAATAGTTACTTGAATGTAGAGATGCGAGTTACTTGGGAAATAGAAATTGTATCACTGAGGGAAATAAAATCGAGAAATAGACCAGAATTAGCGCTACTGTGAAGGACCTGTATGGAAATATATATAAACGTATAATTTACTTGGAAATAAAGAAAATTAGTGACAATGTGCAGAACTTTATGTATTACTTTTAAATAGAAATAAATACTGGAAATCTCTCTCTCTCTCTCTCTCTCTCTCATTACTTTAATAATAACATTAATTAAATCAACTGTGAACTCATTACTTGGAAAATCAAAGCAAACCAAACTTTCTTAGTACTATGGACATCGGAGTGAATTTGTTCTCGTTTGAATGTGCTTCTCGGAATATTAGGACATCAAGTAAGTAAAAACTGAACATGAATGAGTGTCTCGAATAGGAACATATCAAAATATTTAAAAAAAAGTGAATTATGAAGGCATTACCATGAAAATCAATATGGCGGGAAAATTAGCAGAGGTAATTAGGCTGTAGAAGTGTAGATAGTCCCAAAAATAAAATTAAAATACTAAAGTAGATAATACGTCTGTTTCCTTGTAAAGTAAGTAAATTAACATCTTCACGTCACCAAGACTCGGCCACAATCACGATACCTTTAGAAAGATATATAATACTCCACATATATCTAGGAAATTAAATAATCTTCAATATATAGAAAACAAAACATATGACCCTTTATGAATGTTCCTCTTCAAATAAAAGACAATAATAGAGATATAAATATTTACGCTATTGTGAACGGTTCTCCTCCAGTAAAGCTTTGTGAGAAATATAACAAACACGAACCACGCGCGTCCTTGGTCGGGAGATACAGATATTCGTGATTTCGTGCAAAGATAAATAAATAAATTGTATGATGATTTAACGTCTTGAGTATGATGATTTAAACCCTTGAGTACGATGATTTAACCTCTTGAGTATGATGACTTAATCCCTTGAGTATGATGAGTTAACCCTTGAGTACAATATAACCCTTTGAGTACTTAACCTTCAGATAATCTGATAAATCACCTGTTGAAATACCACAGGTGTAAACGACAGGTGAGGTAATACTAACACAGTAACTCCCGTCCACCATTACTTCCTGAGGCGAAGGTCAGCGTTATATTTAGTTATTACTGTAGCAGGACGCTCTCAACCTACAGCAGGTGGATATACCCCACTCATGTAGCAGGACGCTCTCAACCTACAGCAGGTGGATATACCCCACTCATGTAGCAGGACGCTCTCAACCTACAGCAGGTGGATATACCCCACTCATGTAGCAGGACGCTCTCAACCTACAGCAGGTGGATATACCCCACTCATGTAGCAGGACGCTCTCAACCTACAGCAGGTGGATATACCCCACTCATGTAGCAGGACGCTCTCAACCTACAGCAGGTGGATATACCCCATTCATGTAGCAGGACGCTCTCAACCTACAGCAGGTGGATATACCCCACTCATGTAGCAGGACGCTCTCAACCTACAGCAGGTGGATATACCCCACTCATGTAGCAGGACGCTCTCAACCTACAGCAGGTGGATATACCCCACTCATGTAGCAGGACGCTCTCAACCTACAGCAGGTGGATACACCCCACTCATGTAGCAGGACGCTCTCAACCTACAGCAGGTGGATACACCCCACTCATGTAGCAGGACGCTCTCAACCTACAGCAGGTGGATATACCCCACTCATGTAGCAGGACGCTCTCAACCTACAGCAGGTGGATACACCCCACTCATGTAGCAGGACGCTCTCAACCTACAGCAGGTGGATATACCCCACTCATGTAGCAGGACGCTCTCAACCTACAGCAGGTGGATATACCCCACTCATGTATATACCAAGTCTTCTTCTTCGTTTCTTCTTCTTCTTCGTTTCTTCATCATTAACATCACCACAACAGTTAACACAATTCACCCTCTCATTAACCATCACTCATCGCCAAATTCATCACCTAATTCCCTTACTCCTAAACGTGTAATACAATAACATAGAAAAATAATCAAAATAAAAAATTAAAAAAATAAAATCTTAAGCAAATGGCAATAGAGTCGATTTTGTTTATCACCAGAACCTCCCATAAAGCCATGACGTCAGAGCCCCCCCCCTGGCCAATCACAGCCTGAGGGGGGGGGGCGTGGTTAAGCTGCTGACATCATTGGGATTCTGGGTAAGGTAAATTATAATAAAGGAATTATAGAGAATATTATGGTAGTGTTCTATTAATGTACAGAGAGACAGGTCGTGTTGATCTGCTGTTAATACTACTACAACAACTACAGCAACAACTACAGCAACAACTACAGCAACAACTACAGCAACAATAACAACTACAGCAACAACAACAACAACAACAACAACAACAACAAATACAATAACAACAACAACAAATACGACAACAGCAAAACCATTAACAAAAACGCCAACAAACACAAAAATATTAACAAAAACACCAAAAACATTAACAAGAACATCAATAATACCTAAAACATTAACAATAACAATGACAAAAATACCAATAACAACAAAAACAACAAAACATCAACAAAAACATAAACAAGAACATCAATAATACCTAAAACATTAACAATAAACAAAACAAAAACATTAACAAAAACATAAAACAAAAACATTAGCAAAACCATAAAAAACAGCAGTAACAAGAACAGCAGAAACAGCAGCAGGAGCAGGAGCAGGAGCATCTTGGTAAGAGTTGTCATAGCAACGAGGTAAGCGAGGTCGACTCCCACGCCAGCTTCAGGTGGGGAGCATAGTGGGGAGGGAGGTGGGGAGCATAGTGAGGGAGAACGGGGAGAATAGTAGGGAAGGAGGTGGGGAGCATAGTGAGGGGTGCATAGTGGGGAGCATAGAGGAGAGAGAACGTGAGGAGCATAGTGGGGAGGGAGGGTGGGGAGAAGAGGGAGGGGGTGGGGAGAAGTGATGGGGAGGAATGTTGGGGAGAACAGTGGGGAGGGAAGGAGGGTGGGGAGGAAGTGTAGGGAAAGACAAGCATGTTGACGTAAAATTACAACTATGACGTCACCAGCACATTCCACCATCTTGTCTTCTCCAGCCACCAGACCTATGACGTCACATCCTCCCCTCTTACTTCTTCTCTCTTATTGGTCGAATGATCAGACTAATGACGTCACATCCTCCCCTCTTACTTCTTCTCTCTTATTGGTTGAATGATCAGACCTATGACGTCACATCCTCCCCTCTTACTTCTTCTCTCTTATTGGTTGAATGATCAGACTAATGACGTCACATCCTCCATTCAGCACTTCTCTCTTATTGGTTGAATGATCAGACTAATGACGTCACATACTCCATTCAGCACTTCTCTCTTATTGGTTGAATGATCAGACTAATGACGTCACATCCTCCATTCAGCACTTCTCTCTTATTGGTTGAATGATCAGACTAATGACGTCACATCCTCCCCTCTTACTTTTTCTCTCTTATTGGTTGAATGACCAGACTAATGACGTCACATACTCCATTCAGCACTTCTCTCTTATTGGTTGAATGATCAGACTAATGACGTCACATACTCCATTCAGCACTTCTCTCTTATTGGTTGAATGATCAAACCTATGACATCATATCCTCCCTTCTCCTCTCTTATTGGTTGAATGATCTTTGACAAACACACCTCACAGATGAACACCGAGATGAACACGGGTTAACTACAAGTATTTAACGAAGGAAGTTTAACGAGAGAGTTTAATATCACTTCTCAAAGACGTACGAAGATTAACATAAATTTAACGAGGATGATTAACATAGGGGAGGTTAACAACGATGGCTTACAAGACTGATTAACGAAACGTGACATAGACAGGTAAACGACGGAAATTAACAACAGATTAACAAGAGAACTTAACAACAGATTAACAACAGAGATTAACAAAAGAGATTAACAACAGATTAACAACAGAGATTAACAATTAACAACAGAGCTTAACAAAAGAGATTAACAACAGATTAACAACAGAACTTAACAACAGAACTTAACAAAATAAATTAACAAAAGATTAACAACAGATTAACAACAGATTAACGAAATAAATTAACAAAAGATCAACCACAGATTAACAACAGAGATTAACAACAGATTTACAACAGAGATTAACAACAGATTAACAACAGATTAACAACAGAACTTAACAACAGATTAACAAAAGAGATTAACAACAGATTAACAACAGAACTTAACAACAGATTAACAACAGATTAACAACAGAGCTTAACAACAGATTAACAACAGATTAACAACAGAACTTAACAACAGATTAACAAAAGAGATTAACAACAGATTAACCACAGATTAACAACAGAGATTAACAACAGATTAACAACAGAGATTAACAACAGATTAACAACAGAACTTAACAGATTAACAACAGATTAACAACAGAGCTTAACAAAATAAATTAACAACAGATTAACAACAGATTAACAACAGATTAACAACAGAGCTTAACAAAATAAATTAACAAAAGATTAACAACAGATTAACAACAGATTAACAACAGAGATTAACAGCAGATTAACAACAGATTAACAACAGAAATTGACAACAGAACAACAGATTAACAACAGAACCTAACAAAAGAGTTTAACAACAGATTAACAACAGATTATCAACAGAAATTAACAACAGATTAACAACAGAGCTTAACAAAAGAGTAACAGATTAACAACAGAAATTAACAACAGACTAACAAGAGATTAACAACAGATTAACAACAGATTAACAACATATTAACGACAAAGCTTAACAAGAGAAATTAACAACAGGTTAACAACAGAGATTAATTACAGATTAACAAGAGAAATTAACAACAGATTTACAACAGATTAACAACAGATTTACAACAGATTAACAAAATATATTAACAATAGATCTTAACCATAACAAGATAACAACAGCGATTAACAAAATCAAATATATTAACAATAAAGAAAATAAAAAGAAATGTATACAAGAGAGAGAGAGAGAGAGAGAGAGAGAGAGAGAGAGGCGAGAGATTAGTGGAAAATAAGGCATCGACCACGACGGAGGGCGGCGGTGGTGGGGGAGGGGGGAGAGGTGAAGGAGGAGGAGGAGGAGGAGGAGGAGGAGGGGAGGAGGAGAATGAGGAGGGGAGGAGGAGGAGGAAGAAGAGGAGAAGGAGGAGGAGGAGGAGGAGGAGGAAGTGGAGGGGAGGAGGAGGAAGAGGGGGGGAGGAGGAGGAAGAGGAGGGGAGGAGGAAGAGGAAGAGTAAGAGGAGGAGGAGGAGGAGGAGGAGGAGGAAGAGGGGAGGAGAAGGAGGAGGAGGAAGAGGAGGGGAGGAGGAGAAAGGGGAGGAGGAGAAAGAGGAGGAGGAGGAGGAGGTGATGGTGGAGGTGGTGGGCCATGGACCACGCCAGCCGGGCCAATCGCTACTGCAGACGGCGGACCTGAAGGTAGTGACATTGGCCAGAGGGAGGGGGAAGGGGGGGGGAGGAGAGGGGGAAGGGGGGGGAGGAGAGGAGGGGGAAGGAGGGGGAGAGGTGGGGGGACAGGGGAGGGGAGGAGGTGGAAGAGGAGGGAGAGCCGTACTGAGATAATGGTACCGGGAAGTAATGGTGTCCTGGATAATGGTACCGGGAAGCAATGGTGTCCTGGTTAATGGTACCGGGAAGTAATGGTGTCCTGGTTAATGGTACCGGGAAGTAATGGTGTCCAGGTTAATGGTACCGAGAAGTAATGGTGTCCTGATTAATGGTACTGGGAAGTAATGGTGTCCAGGTTAATGGTACCGGGAAGCAATGGTGTCCTGGTTAATGGTACCGGGAAGTAATGGTGTCCAGGTTAATGGTACCGGGAAGTAATGGTGTCCTGGTTAATGGTACCGGGAAGTAATGGTGTCCAGGTTAATGGTACCGGGAAGTAATGGTGTCCAGGTTAATGGTACCGGAAAGTAATGGTGTCCTGGATAATGGTACCGGGAAGTAATGGTGTCCATGAAGTACCGGGAAGTAAACAGTAAACAGGTGGTATTGGCTGTGTGGTTTAGATTAAAGAGGATAGTACTGGACCGGGAAGACATTACCGGGGGGACCTTGGTAGACAACTCCTGCCAGTCACAGAGTACCGAGATGTTACATAAGCTTCAACATTTATTAACTTAATTTCGGGTTCTCAATTCTCTACGGTAAGTTTGTTGTCGTGGACGGAGAGACGATAACTAGTTACGATAGTTTCTGAGGTATTGTGGTATCGTCGTGTGAGAGAAGGAGTTATTTGTCTCGTTATTTTATTAGTTTTTGGGGGGGAAATATTTTCTGTAAGGATCATTGGGGATCATCCAGACAGGACTTCCATACACACGCGGTGAGAGGAGGCGTGTAGGACAGACAGCCAAGAAAAGGTTTAGGGGTAATACTGGATGTTGGTGACAACAGCGGGAGGAACTACGGTGGTGAAGATATTGTTACAGTTAAGAGGGTGGTGTGGGGTGCGCCTGCTGGGGGAGGAGGAAGATCCGCCAACTTTCCAACAAGTTCTTTTTTTTCAGACTGACGATGTACAACAGTATTAACTTAATGACCTTAACTTTACAGTATGAGACCGGAGGGTAATGAAGGGATGATAGCATGAAGACCCTCGGTGGGTCAGTGACATATAACAACGTTAAAGAGGACGGGCGTACTCACCCTTCTCCGAGACGCTCTCGGACTCGGCCTCGTGCTCCTCGCAGGAGGTACACTCGGGAGTTGAGCGGACCTCCTCGTCAGAGGACGAGAGCGAGCGCTGCCGCGGCTTGCGCCCTCTCGTGCGGTGCTTATGTGGCTTAGGTGGGGGCGGCCGCACACACTCGCTCTGGTCAGACGACAGCGAGTCATTCCTCATGACAGGGTCTGTGCGGCGGCGCCCGCGGGAGCGCCCAAGGGCCGCGGCTGGGTCCAGGTGATTACGGCGAGGGTCGTCTGGGTGCGGACTGCTGCCCTCCACAGAGACCGGGCCAGGACTGCTGCCCTCCATGGGGCTGCTACCCCCGGCGCCCCCCAGGCCCGGGCTGTAGCGGGCACTGCCGTACCCACTGCCCGCGTACCCTCCGCCGTTGCCGTATCCTCGCTCCACCCGAATATCTGGACCCGCGGGCCGCTGCTCGTAGGGCGCGGGATGCTCGTAAGTACGGAAGGCCTCAGGGGGCGGCACAGGCCGATCACGGGCGTGAGGTGAGGGTGGCCCCTCGCCCCCCTCACTAACCGCCCGCCCTCGCGCTGGCCGCCCACTCTCGCCTCCACCGCGTTCCTGAGAGAACTGCCGCCGCAGCTCACGGCCCTGGGCGCTGCCTGCCCGCTGTAGTAGCGGCCGCGACTCTATGGTGGCGTGGTGTTGTGCCGGGTCCCCCTGGTAGTGGTGGGGCCCAGGGTCCCCCTGGTAATGGTGGGGCCCAGGGTCCCCTTGGTAATGGTGGGCCCCAGGGTCCCCCTGGTAGTGGTGGGGCCCAGGGTCCCCCTGGTAGTGGTGGGGCCCGGGCTCCCCCTGGTTGTGGTGGCCCCCTAACGCTGGCCCCATCAAACCCAGCACACAAGCGGGCCGGTTCTCCTTCTCACTGCTGGTGCCACGCTCCAGCTTGGGGCGTTTGTCGCCCGTAGGGGTGGCGGGCGTCGCCGTACCTGAGAAGTCGTGTTCAAGGTGCATCATCTCCCCGTGTTGCGCCAGGCCAGTGCTCATCCAGGTGCCCGTCTTGATGAGCAGCTCCTGCTTCTTCCGGCACAGGATACACACCCAGATAACCTGCAACAACAACAACAACAGTAACAATCACAGTCGCTCTCTACAACAACTTACACATAAAACACTGTACACAGACTCACAAATAACATCACCACCACAGTAAAGGTGGGCACACTCACAACACCTCACATTATCGGTGCTGTCCTGTTAACATGAATGAGATCATGGAGACAACCCCACACGAGCCTCAGGTTAACACAGCCCTTAAGTCCCCGCTACAGGAGGAACACGCCTCACGGTGTTATCTCCGGGTCACCTGCAACACAGCCTTGGTTGATCAAGTGGTGTGGTGCAAAAACATAACTATGAATTCGCCATAAAACCAAGAACAACGGTTCGAGCCTCTCACGAGGTGCATGTTTATCGATACTCGTTAGTACATATTAAAAAATTTCCTTTACACAAAATACGACTTTCTCCTTCAAACAAAATAAACTAAAATAGAGGTTCAGTCACTTAACCTAACCTAACCCATCCCACCTGAACCCAATCTAACCTAACGGGTGTCCAGGTAAGGAACCCATCACCCCCATAACCCGGAAGTAGAAGTGTAATTCACCTAATATCCTCCCTCACCTGGAGCCATCCACCTGTAGTGTTTGTTTACATATGACGTCACACACTTATGTTTTCCTTTCTGTGAGAAATAGTTGGAGATGTTCAGCTACGTCAAGTCAGCCAAGAATAACCTCCCCTCACCTCACCTCACCTCCCCTCACCTCACCACACCTCCCCTCCCCTCACCTCACCCCACCTCCCCTCACCTCACCCCACCTCCCCTCACCTCACCTCACCTTTCTCTGATACTGACCATGTCCCTGTACACAGCTTCCTTCCTCTCTACACCTCAGTATAGAGTAACGTGTCTATAGATCACCTGTAGATTAGTCCACCTCTAGTTTATCTCACCTGGTGATTAAACACCTTAACACTATCTGGTGGGGTTAGGTTAAGGCTGGCTTAGGTTAGGTTAGGTTAGGTTAGATATACGTAAGAATTAGGCTGATTAAGCAGAAGGTGAAAAAAAATTTAAGACAGCTAATCTTCAGATGATTCGTCTCCACCCTCCCTCACCCAACCCACCCTCACCCAACCCACCCTCACCCAGCCTCACCCAACCCACCCTCACCCAACCCAACCTCACCCAACCCAACCTCACCCAACCCACCCTCACCCAACCCACCCTCACCCAACCCAACATACCCGACAACAGCTCCTCCCGTGTACACTCTGCCCTCCAATATAAAACTTCACCACACGCCAAGTTCAAATTCTCAGTTTGTGTTTTCATTTCATAAGAACTTTTTTTTTTGCTTTTATTTTCATCCGTTTCATTATTCATCTGCACTTGTATATTTGTGTGTAATAATAATAATAATAATAATAATAATAATAATAATAATAATAATAATAATAATTAACGGTTTATTGAAAAAATTCTGCAGCCCGAAGGCTGAAAATATACAAAGGACATAAATGACTTATTACATACATTGGTGGTTTAACAAAAGCCTTCATTAGAGAAAGGTAAAGGAACATACAGTGAACATACAGATTAATGTGGGTGTTGAACAGCAAACACGTAGTGTAGTAACTCTCTCCCAGATGATGTTAGGAGGAACTCACGTGGTGTAGTAGTTCCCTCAGATGGTGTTATGCGGGGCCTCACGTGGTGTAGTGAGGGACCTGGCGTGGTGTAGTAATTCCCTCGCAGATGGTGTTATGAGGGGCCTCACGTGGTGTAGTAATTCCCTCACAGATGGTGTTATGCGGGGCCTCACGTGGTGTAGTGAAGGACCTGGCGTGGTGTAGTAATTCCTTCGCAGATGGTGTTATGAGGGGCCTCACGTGGTGTAGTAATTCCCTCACAGATGGTGTTATGCGGGGCCTCACGTGGTGTAGTAATTCCCTCACAGATGGTGTTATGAGGGACCTCACGTGGTGTAGTAATTCCCTCACAGATGGTGTTATGAGGGACCTCACGTGGTGTAGTAATGCCCTCACAGATGGTGTAGTGAAGGACCTGGCGTGGTGTAGTAATTCCTTCGCAGATGGTGTTATGAGGGGCCTCACGTGGTGTAGTAATTCCCTCACAGATGGTGTTATGCGGGGCCTCACGTGGTGTAGTAATTCCCTCACAGATGGTGTTATGAGGGACCTCACGTGGTGTAGTAATTCCCTCACAGATGGTGTTATGAGGGACCTCACGTGGTGTAGTAATTCCCTCACAGATGGTGTTATGAGGGACCTCACGTGGTGTAGTAATTCCCTCACAGATGGTGTTATGAGGGACCTCACGTGGTGTAGTAATTCCCTCACAGATGGTGTTATATGAGTGAGGTGTGGTTCCAGGCCTTCCTATCGTAGACGGATTAACACATCGCTGGTTGTTGTTGGGTCTCACGGGCAGTTATCACTGGGTACTTGGGACCTCGCTGTTTGAAGTTTAACTTGGGTACGACTTTGGTTCTCACTGACTTGAGCACTGTTCACCACTGTTCACCTCAGTTTAACACTGGTTCCATTCCTTTCCTAAATGAAATAGTAACTTCTGGCGAGAACTTGTTGATATTCCGGTGGGAAGGAGGGTTCAGGGGAGGGAGTTGGTAGGGGCCAACTTAACAGTTGACCTGGCTGCTCCCAGAGGAGCGCCTTCGGTGGTCAAGGATGTAGAGTGTGTGTGTGTGTGTGTGTGTGTGTGTGAGCGTAATAACTTGCTCTGGAAATAAAACCTGACCTGACCTGACCTGACCTGACCCAGCAGTTCTCGAGACGGGTAACATATATCTTGTAAAGGGAGGCTGTGTGAAGGGAAGGAGGGGTGAGGGGAGAGTGAGGGGAACGAGGGGGTGAGGAGAAGGAGGGATGAGGGGAAGGAGGGGTGAGTGAGGGGAAGGAGGGGTGAGGGGAAGGAGGGGTGAGGGGAAGGAGGGTCCCTCCCAACACTTGACAGTCTTCCCCGTTCACCTACTCCGCCTCTCCCTCTCCCAAAACTGTCTCATTCTCACGCCGGATACCTACTATTGGTTAGGTTAGGTTGGGTTCTATTTCCATGGCAAGTTATATCAAAATCCATATTTATTTAAGTTATAATTTTCTTTCTTGTTCACACACACACACACACACAAACACACACACTAAACACACACACACACTACACACACACACACACACTAACACACTACACACACACACACACACACACACACTACACACACACACACTACACACTCACACACACACACACTACACAAACACACACACACACACACTACACACACACACACTACACACACACACACTACACACTCACACACACACTACAAACACACACACACTACAAACACACACACACTACAAACACACACACACACACACAATCAATAGACTGTAGCGTGAGCCAGACTAGCTAGTATCTTTCTCTCTCTCTCTCCACAAGATCCTCACCCCCCCCCCCCCTCCCCTCAGGGCAATGAACTCAGTATCCCAGGTGGATATATTCCCCCAGAGTGAAGGGGGAGGGGCAGGGAGGGGGGAGGGGCGAGGAGGGGGAGGGGCGTGGTGGGGGGTGGGGCGAGGTGGTGGGGAGGAGGGAGTCGGGAGGAGGTAGTGGGGAGAGGGAGGGGGAAGAGTGCGTGAGGGGACGAACAGAGAAATGAGGTGGAACGACTGGGAGGGATGAGGGAGTCTGTTGGGGGAGGAGTGTGTTAGGGGAGGAGTGTGTTAGGGGAGGAGTGTGTTGGGGGAGGAGTGTGTTGGGGAGGAGTGTGTTGGGGAGGAGTGTGTTGGAAAAGGGATTAAGGGGTGAAGGAGGGGTGAGGGAGGTGAAGGAGGGGTGAGGGAGGCGAAGGAGGGGTGAGGGGGGTGAAGGAGGGGTGAGGGGGGTGAAGGAGGGGTGAGGGGGGTGAAGGAGGGGTGAGGGAGGTGAAGGAGGGGTGAGGGGGGTGAAGGAGGGGTGAGGGAGGCGAAGGAGGGGTGAGGGAGGCGAAGGAGGGGTGAGGGAGGCGAAGGAGGGGTGAGGGGGTGAAGGAGGGGTGAGGGGGTGAAGGAGGGGTGAGGGGGGTGAAGGAGGGGTGAGGGGGTGAAGGAGGGGTGAGGGAGGTGAGGGAGGGGTGAGGGAGGTGAGGGAGGGGTGAGGGAGGTGAGGGAGGGGTGAGGGGAGGAAGAGAAGGTGGTGAGAGGTGGGGGAGAATTAAAGGGAGAGAGTAAGAGGTGTAAAGATTGTACAACACCTGAGAAGCTCCTTATCCTCCCCCTCTCTTATCCTTCCCTCCCCCCTCTCTAATCCTCCCCTCCCCATCCCTTATCCTCCCCCTCTCTTATCCTCCCCTCCCTTATCCTCCCCTCCCCATCCCTTAACCTCCTCGGCCCTCCCTTATCCTCCTCTTCCCTCCCTTATCCTCCCCTTCCCTCCTTTCTCCTCCCCTCCCCATCACTTATCCTCCCTTCCCTCCCCTCCCCAGTGACGTACTACACGCAAGACCTGCTGCAGGGGAGAGGAGGAAGAAAGAGGAGGAAGAGGAAGATGAGGAAGGAAGAGGAATATGAGGAGGGAAGAAGAGAGGAGGAAGGAAGAGGAAGATGAGGAAGGAAGATGAGGAAGGAAGAGGAAGATGAGGAAGGAAGAAGAGAGGAGGAAGGAAGAGGAAGATGAGGAAGGAAGAAGAGAGGAGGAAGGAAGAGGAAGATGAGGAAGGAAGAGGAAAATGAGGAAGGAAGAAGAAAGGAGGAAGGAAGAGGAAGATGAGGAAGGAAGAGGAAGGAAGAAGAGAGGAGGAAGGAAGAGGAAGATGAGGAAGGAAGAGGAAAATGAGGAAGGAAGAAGAAAGGAGGAAGGAAGGAAGTACAGAAAATGGGAGATGAATGTAGGAGACAGGGAGGGGAGGATGATAACAAGAGAGAGGGAATGAGAGGGCGAAGTGAGAAGGAAATAGGAGTAAGAAAAAGAGAGGGAAACGTGAGAGGGAAGTGAGAGGGAAGTGAGAGGAGGGTAACACACTCCAGTATAATGACTCGGCCTCTTTAAGTATGATGACTCATCCTTCCACTACCCAGCATGATAATTTGCTCTACAGTACGATAACTTACCCTACAGTTCGATAATTTACCCTACAGTACGATAATTTACCCTATAGTACGATAATGTACCCTACAGTGCGATAATTAACCCTACAGTACGATAATTTACCCTACAGTACGTTAATTTGCCCTACAGTACGATAACTTACCCTACAGTTCGATAATTTACCCTACAGTACGATAATTTACCCTACAGTACGATAATTTACCCTGCAGTACGATAACTTACCCTACAGTATGATAATTTACCCTACAGTACGATAATTTACCCTATAGTACGATAATGTACCCTACAGTGCGATAATTAACCTTACTGTAGGATACTTTACCCTACAGTACGATAATTTACCGTACAGTACGATAATTTACCCTACAGTACAATAATTTGCCCTAAAGTATGATAATTTACCCTACAGTACGATAATTTACCCTACAGTACGTTAATTTGCCCTACAGTACGATAACTTACCCTACAGTTCGATAATTTACCCTACAGTACGATAATTTACCCTGCAGTACGATAATTTAACCTACAGTACGATAATTTGCCCTAAAGTTCGATAATAATTTACATTGCAGTACGATAATTTACCCTACAGTACGATAATTTACCTTACTGTAGGATACTTTACCCTACAGTACGATAATTTACCTTACATTACGATAATTTACCCTACAGTACAATAATTTGCCCTAAAGTATGATAATTTACCCTACAGTACGATAATTTACCCTAAAGTACGATAATTTACCCCACAGTACGATAATGTACCCTACAGTGCGATAATTAACCCTACAGTACGATAATTTACCCTACATTACGATAATTTACCCCACAGTGCGATAATTTACCCTATAGTACGATAAATTTCCTTAAAGTATGATAATTTTCCTTAAAATATGATAAGTTTCCTTAAAGTATGTTAATTCAACCTCTACAAACTGATAATTCAATACAAACAGCTTTATAATGACGCATCTCGTATGAAAATTATGCCTCTCTTATGATAATTATGCCTCTCCTATGATCATTATTCCTCTCGTATGATCATTATGCCTCTCGTATGATCATTATGCCTCTCGTATGATAATTATGCCTCTCGTATGATAATTATGCCTCTCGTATGATAATTATGCCTCTCGTATAATAATTATGCCTCTCGCATGGTAATTATATCTCTCGTATGATAATTATGCCTCTCGTATGATAATTATGCCTCTCGTATGATAGGTATGCCTCTAGTATGGTAATTATGCCTCTCGTATGATGACTATGCCTCGTATGATAATTATGCCTCTCGTATGATAATTATGCCTCTCGTATGATAATTATGCCTCTCGTATGATAGGTATGCCTCTAGTATGGTAATTATGCCTCTCGTATGATAACTATGCCTCGTATGATAATTATGCCTCTCGTATGATAAGTATGCCTCTAGTATGACAATTTAACAGTTCTAGTATGACAATGATGCCTCTAGTATGATAATTATGCCTCTCGTATGGTAATTATGCCTCTCGTATGATAATTATGCCTTTCGTATGATAAGTATGCCTCTAGTATGACAATTTAACACTTCTAGTATGATAATTATGCATCTAGTATGATAATTATGCCTCTCGTATGATCAGAATTCTCTAGTATGATAATTATTCCTCTAGTATGATAATTATGCCTCTAGTATGATGTTTATGCCTCTAGTATTATAATTTATCTCTTCCAATATAATAATTATGCCTCTAGTATGATAATTATGCCTCTACTATTATAATTTATCTCTTCCAATATGATAATTCTGCCTCTAGTATGATAATTATTCCTCTAGTCTGATAATTGTGCTTCTAGTATGATAATCTAACTCTTCCAATATGATAATTATGCCTCTAGTATAAATATTCCTCTGGTCTGATAATTATACCACTAGTATGATAATTATGCTTCTAGTACGATAATTTATCACTTCTAGTATGATAATTATGCCTCTAGTATGATAAGTATGCCTCACGTATGATAATTATGCCTCTAGTATGATAATTATACCTCTAGTATGATAATTATACCTCTAGTATGATAATTATGCCTCTAGTATTATTATTATGCCTCTAGTATGATAATTATGCCTCTAGTATGATAATTATGCCTCAAGTATGATAATTATACCTCTAGTATGATAATTATGCCTCTAGTATGATAATTATGTCTCTAGTATGATAATTATGCCTCAAGTATGATAATTATACCTCTTGTATGATAATTATGCCTCAAGTATGATAATTATACCTCTAGTATGATAATTATGACTAGTATGATAATTATGCCTATGATAATTATGCCTCTAGTATGATAATTATACCTCTAGTATGATAATTATGCCTCTAGTATGATATTTATGCCTCTAGCATGATAATTATGCCTCTAGTATGATATTTATGCCTCTAGCATGATAATTATGCCGCTAGTATGATAATTATGCCTCTAATATGATAATTATGTCTCAAGTATTGATAATTATACCTCTAGTATGATAATTATGCCTCTAGTATGATAATTATGCCTCTAGTATGATAATTATGCCTCTAGTATGATAATTATGCCTCTAGTATGATAATTATGCCTCAAGTATGATAATTATACCTCTAGTATGATAATTATGACTAGTATGATAATTATGCCTATGATAATTATGCCTCTAGTATGATAATTATACCTCTAGTATGATAATTGTGCCTCTAGTATGATATTTATGCCTTTAGCATGATAATTATGCCTCTAGTATGATATTTATGCCTCTAGCATGATAATTATGCCGCTAGTATGATAATTATGCCTCTAGTATGATAATTATGTCTCAAGTATTGATAATTATACCTCTAGTATGATAATTATGCCTCTAGTATGATAATTATGCCTCTAGTATGATAATTATGCCTCAAGTATGATAATTATACCTCAAGTATGATAATTATACCTCTAGTATGATAATTATGCCTCTAGTATGATAATTATGCCTCTAGTATGATAATTATGCCTCTAGTATGATAATTATGCCCCAAGTATGATAATTATACCTCTAGTATGATAATTATGCCTCTAGTATGATAATTGTACCTCTAGTATGATAATTATGCCTCTAGTATGATAATTATGCCTCTAGTATGATAATTATGCCTCTAGTATGATAATTATGCCCCAAGTATGATAATTATACCTCTAGTATGATAATTATGCCTCTAGTATGATAATTATGCCTCTAGTATGATAATTATACCTCTAGTATGATAATTATGCCTCAAGTATGATAATTATGCCTCTAGTATGATAATTATGCCTCTAGTATGATAATTATGCCTCTAGCATGATAAGTTAACAGCTCTCCGTAAGCGGTTTGACCAACAGGTGAGATACAGGTTGTGGTGTTTCATCTCCAGGTGATCAGAGAAGCTAATTAAGGCGTTGTCTCTGTCTGTCTGGCTCTATGTCTGTCTGGCTCTCTCTCTGTCTGTCTGTCTGGCTCTATGTCTGTCTGTCTGTCTGTCTGGCTCTCTCTCTGTCTGTCTGCCTGGCTCTATGTCTGTCTGTCTGTCTGTCTGTCTGGCTCTATGTCTGTCTGTCTGTCTGGCTCTATGTCTGTCTGTCTGTCTGGCTCTATGTCTGTCTGTCTGGCTCTATGTCTGTCTGGCTCTCTCTCTCTGTCTGTCTGTCTGGCTCTCTCTCTCTCTGTCTGTCTGTCTGGCTCTCTCTCTGTCTGTCTCTCTCTCTGTCTGTCTGTCTGTCTGTCTGTCTGTCTGGCTCTATGTCTGTCTGTCTGTCTGTCTGTCTGTCTGTCTGGCTCTATGTCTGTCTGGCTCTCTCTCTCTGTCTGTCTGTCTGGCTCTATGTCTGTCTGTCTGTCTGTCTGGCTCTATGTCTGTCTGTCTGTCTGTCTGGCTCTCTCTCTCTGTCTGTCTGTCTGGCTCTCTCTCTCTGTCTGTCTGTCTGGCTCTCTCTCTCTGTCTGTCTGTCTGGCTCTCTCTCTCTGTCTGTCTGTCTCTCTCTGTCTGTCTGTCTGGCTCTCTCTCTGTCTGTCTGTCTGTCTCTCACACACGTGGTTGTTACATTAGGGGTGGTGACGTCACACACCGGACAGGGCTTCCCAGTACCATGCGTCAATCACAACCTTCCATGACCTCCCCCCTCCCCTCCCCTACCATGTCCTCTATTTCACTCCCCTTCCCCCTCCTATAGCCTCCCTACCCTCCCCTCCCCCCTCCCAACCCTCCCCTCTTCCCTCTCCTTCCCCCTCCTATAGCCTCCCTACCCTCCCCTCCCCCCTCCCAACCCTCCCCTCTTTCTCCCCTCTTCCCTCCCCTCTCCCAACCCTCCCCCCAGTACACAAAGGTCACATAAGTACATTACACGATATAAATAGTCCCTTCCTCTTCCTCCTCCTATACCATCACCTTTTGTTCCTCCTCCTCCTCCTCCTCCTCCTCCTCTTTCTCTTCCTCCTCCTCTTCTTTCTCCTCCTCCTCCTCCTCTTTCTCTTCCTCCTCCTCCTCTTCCTCCTCCTCCTCTTTCTCCTCCTCCTCCTCCTCCTTCTTCACCTCCTCCTCCTCCTCCTCCTCTTTCTCCTCCTCCTCCTCCTCCTCCTCCTTCTTCACCTCCTCCTCCTCCTCCTCCTCTTTCTCCTCCTCCTCCTCCTCCTCCTCCTTCTTCACCTCCTCCTCCTCCTCCTCCTTCTTCACCTCCTCCTCCTCCTCCTTCTTCACCTCCTCCTCCTTCTTCACCTCCTCCTCCTCCTCCTCCTCCTCCTCCTCCTCCCATCTTATCGACCTCAGCTGCCTACACTGCATGCTGCTGTTTCTACTGTTGTAACTGTTTCCATCACCACCGCAGCACCATCACCCCAGCACCACTATCACCACAGCACCACCATCACCCAAGCACCACTATCACCACAGCACCACCGCAGCACCATCACCCCAGCACCACCATCACCGCAGCACCATCACCCCAGCACCACTATCACCGCAGTACCATCACCCCAGCACCACCATCACCGCAGCACCATCACCCCAGCACCACTATCACCACAGCACCACCATCACCACCATCACCCAAGCACCACTATCACCACAGCACCACCGCAGCACCATCACCCCAGCACCACTATCACCGCAGCACCATCACCCCAGCACCACCATCACCGCAGCACCATCACCCCAGCACCACTATCACCACAGCACCACCATCACCACCATCACCCAAGCACCACTATCACCACAGCACCACCGCAGCACCATCACCCCAGCACCACCATCACCGCAGCACCATCACCCCAGCACCACTATCACCGCAGCACCATCACCCCAGCACCACTATCACCGCAGCACCATCACCCCAGCACCACCATCACCCCAGCACCACTATCACCACAGCACCACTATCACCACCATCACCACAGCACCACTATCACCACCATCACCCCAGCACCACTATCACCACCATCACCACAGCACCACTATCACCACCATCACCCCAGCACCACTATCACCACCATCACCACTATCACCACCATCACCCCAGCACCACTATCACCACCATCACCACAGCACCATCACAATCGCCACGCCATACCATCACGTCTAACACCACCACCACACCATCACTACACCACCACATTCTCTCACTACACCACAATCACTTCCATATCACCGCACCACCATCACCACATCACCACCACCACATCACCTCCCAGCCACACCACCACCCAGCCACACCACCGCCACATCCTCCCGGTAGACACAGTGGCGCCAACAGTTCCCGGCCAGACCCACCGCTACACCCATAAACTGTCTGGCAGAATGCAAAGCACATATCTTCTCTCCTTGTGTGTTTTACAGATCATTCCCCCCATCTTATAGCACCAGAGAGAGAGGGGGGGAGGAGAGAGAGAGAGAGAGAGAGAGAGAGAGAGAGAGAGAGAGAATCATGGTTCCTTCTTTATTTTCAAGATATGACCGTCATTGTTTTACCGTCTAACAACGATAATAATAATAATAATAATGGTGTGTTATTTCAGTCATTTTTGTGTAATATATGACTCTTGGGATGAATTTATGGAGACACACACACACACACACACACACACACACACACAAGAACTAACATACATAGACAAATTCATTTACACACGAGGGGAGAAACTAGGACAAAAAATGTGTGTGTGTGTTTGTGTGTGTGTGTGAAACAGTACACACATGTTTGCGTGACCTATGCAGGCGTGCGTGTCCTGTAATCCTTTATACACTTCTGTTTGTGTCTCTATTTCCGTGTGTGTGTGTGTGTGTGTGTGTGTGTGTGTGTGCAGCATTCACAAACTCACACTAAAATAAATTATCCACGACGAGAGAGAGAGAGAGAGAGAGAGAGAGAGAGAGAGAGAGAGAGAGAGAGAGAGACCCCCACAACACACCAACGATAACTTGTCAACACAGCAGTTCCCTCAACCCACACAGACGTCTTATCTTTACCAACCTCTTGTCATTAATATCTGTATATAATGGCTGTCTTTATATATTCATTAAAATTCATAAGATATAGTTGAAATATATATTGTTGGCTTAATTACGGGTGATTTAGGAAGACTTTTACAATAATACAGTACAAGAAACCCAAGGAAATAGTATTGAACCCGAGTAATGGTAATTTAACCTCATTTTAAAAAGACTGTGATCGATTCAGAGCCATTAAGTTAAACTATGGCAAGACTGAGGTTAGTATTGTACTGGCGCCACGTACACCTCGCCGCCCTACATACGATACCAGCTATCGTACATTACTTCTTACTTATTGACGAACATTTTAGTTATTATTGTACTTAGTTGTGATTGTACGTAAGATTTAGCATCATAACAAGAGAGAAGAGACGTGTGTGTGTGTGTGAGTGAGTGTGTGTGTGTGTGAGTATGTGTGTGTATGTGTGTGGGAAAGTGACGTTGCCGGTCAAACCCAACCAATCAATACTCAGTGACGTCACCAGCCTCTACCAAAGCTGCCAGCCGTACGACAATCCCATAAAACGCTCCACCCCCCTCCATATCTTTCTTATAAACTCTTACGATAATATTATAAATTATGTTATCGTTTATTTATTCATTTATTTATTTATCTTTCACTAAAAAAATTTCCTTTATAAAGATTTGATTTATTTAGTTAAATTCACCGTAGACGAGTAGTGTATGTGTGTGTGCGTGCGTGCGAGTGTGTGTGTGTGTGTGTAAGTAGTGTAGGTGTGTGTGTGTGTGTGTGTGTGTGTGTGTATATGCCGTACATCGAACACACCCCATACATGTTACTCTTCTTCTCCTTCTCCTCCTCCTCTTCTTTCTCCTCCTCCTCTTCCATCCCTTCTTCCTCTTCCTCCTCGTTATGAACACCCATCTAATACAGCCATTACAGTGAGGTAGCCAGCCATTACAGTGAGGTAGCCAGCCATTACAGTGAGGTAGCCAACCATTACAGTGAGGTAGCCAGCCATTACAGTGAGGTAGCCAACCATTACAGTGAGGTAGCCAGCCATTACAGTGAGGTAGCCAGCCATTACAGTGAGGTAGCCAACCATTACAGTGAGGTAGCCAGCCATTACAGTGAGGTAGCCAACCATTACAGTGAGGTAGCCAGTCATTACAGTGAGGTAGCCAGCCATTACAGTGAGGTAGCCAGCCATTACAGTGAGGTAGCCAGCCATTACAGTGAGGTAGCCAGCCATTACAGTGAGGTAGCCAACCATTACAGTGAGGTAGCCAGCCATTACAGTGAGGTAGCCAGCCATTACAGTGAGGTAGCCAGCCATTACAGTGAGGTAGCCAGCCATTACAGTGAGGTAGCCAACCATTACAGTGAGGTAGCCAGCCATTACAGTGAGGTAGCCAGCCATTACAGTGAGGTAGCCAGCCACTACAGCGAGGTAGCCAGCCATTACAGTGAGGTAGCCAGCCATTACAGCGAGGTAGCCAACCATTACAGTGAGGTAGCCAGCCATTACAGTGAGGTAGCCAACCATTACAGTGAGGTAGCCAGCCATTACAGTGAGGTAGCCAACCATTACAGTGAGGCAGCCAGCCATTACAGTGAGGTAGCCAGCCATTACAGTGAGGTAGCCAACCATTACAGTGAGGTAGCCAGCCATTACAGTGAGGTAGCCAGCCATTACAGTGAGGTAGCCAACCATTACAGTGAGGTAGCCAGCCATTACAGTGAGGTAGCCAGCCATTACAGTGAGGTAGCCAGCCATTACAGCGAGGTAGCCAGCCATTACATAACTTCCTGGGGGGTTACATACACTGAGAAACCATACAAGTGAATCTTATAACAAACACACACACACCACACACACACACACACACACACACGTTAAAACTTCAATACTTATTGGTTAGTGACATAGCTTATATGACGTCAGTTAAAAACGTCAACCCTTATTGGTCACTTGCATTTATACTATGACGTCAAAGTTAAATCCTCTTCTTTTATTGGTCATTGACATTGCTTGTATGACGTCACAGTTAAAACCTCAACTCTTATTGATCACTAACATATATTCTATGACGTCAAAGTTAAACCCTCTTCTTTAATTGGTTACCGCATTGCTTATATGACGTCACAATCAAAACTTCAACTCCTATTGGTCAATGACGCTACCAGCATGACATCACAATTAAATCCTCGACTCTTATTGGCCACAGACTCCCTGAGTTTCCGTGGATAAAATCAAGCGGTAACTGTGTCCGGCAGAGATAAGTGACCGACAGATATGGCGTCCGGTAGCGAGAGATAAGTTACCGGCAACAATAGTGTCGAGAAGAGCAAAGAAATTTAATATTAGAGTAATATAATACGACTAGAAGTGTACGGCAGAGTGTACGGCAGGGGGTGTCTGGCAGAGAGGGTATCCGGCAGAGAGGGTATCCGGCAGAGAGGGTATCCGGCACCAATAATAATAATAATCCGTCAATATTTCTCATGCCTCTACCAAGATTCCCACGCCTCTGTACAACACCAGACAGACAGAGAGAGAGAGAGAGAGAGAGAGAGAGAGAGAGAGAGAGTGAGTGTAGAGAGAGAGAGAGAGAGAGTGAGTGTAGAGAGAGAGAGAGTGTAGAGAGAGAGAGAGAGGAAATGACAACACGGGTGAGAAGAGTTGGGATTGTTTTAATGAATATTATTAAGACCATAACAATATATATATATATATATATATATATATATATATATATATATATATATATATATATATATATATATATATATATATATATATACATATATATATATTATTTGTATCTCTACACTCTCTCTCTCCTGCCTAAGGAGTTTCAGCTGCCTGTGTCAGCTCTATGTTCGCCTCTCCCGACCTTACTGATATATATTGCTAAGGTCATTCGGATATTACCCATAATGGAGGTTAAACGCTACATTTCACGAGGTCACGAGAGGTCAAGATGGGTCACAAAAGGCCACGAAGGGTCATGAGCAACAACGAGGAGTCACGAAAGGTTACAAGAAGTCACGAGTGGTCACGAAGGGTCATGAAAGGTCATGAGCAGCAACGAAGTCACGAAATGTTACAAGAGGTCACGAAGGGTCACGAAAGGTCAAAATGAATTACAGAGGATCACGAGAGGTCAAATTGGTTCACGAGAGTTCAAAAAGGGTCACGAGAGGCCAATATCGACGACAAGAGGTTACGAACGGTCAAGAAACGTCACGAAGAGCCACAAGAGGTCACTAGGGTTCATGAGAGAGTGCTTCAGAACAAGATGATAACATAGAACAAGACTAAAGAACATTGTAACATTAATCTTCCTATCTATTTGGCACTCTGTCCATACCCCCATTGGCACTCTCTCCATACCCCCATTGGCACTCTCTCCATACCCCCATTGGCACTCTCTCCATACCCCCATTGGCACTCTCTCCATACCCCCATTGGCACTCTCTCCATACCCCCATTGGCACTCTCTCCATACCCCCATTGGCACTCTCTCCATACCCCCATTGGCACTCTCTCCATACCCCCATTGGCACTCTCTCCATACCCCCATTGGCACTCTCTCCATACCCCCATTGGCACTTTAGAGGCAGTTAGACCATAGGGAGGAACTGTGATGAGTGAGAGAGAGAGAGAGAGAGAGAGAGAGAACAATTTACCTATTTCTATCACGCTTCCATCAATATACTATCTTCTTTCATCTAATTTCTGGATTTATATAATATTTCTTTCCTTCTTTCATCTTATTTCTATCAATATAAACCCTTTAATATTTTTTGGAGGCAAGCATAATGTTCTTTTCTTTCATTTTAAACTTCCATCAATTTATTCATTTAGTGGTAATTTATTCTCGTATCCGTCCATCAATTTATTCATTTAGTGGTAATTTATTCTCCATCTATATATTTATTCCCTCATCTGACCAATATTCTTACTTCCTTACTTCCATCTTCGTCTATTATTATTCCTAAAGGCATAATATAGCTTCGATTTATTTATTTCCATCTATATAATATTTTTTTTATTTTTTTAAGGATTATATTTACATTTTGTTTACATCTATATACATCTGTTTATTTTTGGAGACATTTTTCCCTTTTCATTTTTGGAGGGATTTTATTTCCCTGTTTTTTTTCCCCACCATCTAGATACGTCATTTATTATATCTGGAGATTATATTTTCCCTCTTTCTCTCTCTCTTGAAGGATGAGAGAGAGAGAGAGAGAGAGAGAGAGAGAGAGAGGGAGGGCAGGGGGTGAGGCGTCGTGCAGTAAGAGTGCTCCGAGGGGTAAGGGAAGAGGAAATAGAAAACGTCGCGAGAAGATTGTGAACTGCCAGACGTGTGACGCTTTCCTGTCTTCCTGGGACCCTCTCCCTACCTCCCCTCTCCTCCCTCTCCATACCTCACCTTTCCTTTCCCTCTCCCTACCTCCCTCCTCTTCTCCTTTCCCTCACCCCTCCTACCCTTTCTACAGTCCCTTAACTGCATCCTACACCCTCCTACAGTATCCTTACAGTATAACTTGCAGTATCCTACAGCATCCTTACAGTCCTACAGCATCCTTACAACCTCCTACACCCTCCTACAACATCCTTACACCTTCCTAAAGCATCCTTACACCCTCCTACAGCATCCTTACACCCTCCTACCACCTTCCTATACCCCACTACAGCATCCTTACACCTTCCTACACCCACCTACAGCATCCTTACACCTTCCTACAGCATCCTTACACCTTCCTACACCCTCCTACACCATCCTTACACCTTCCTACCCCCTCCTACAGCATCCTTACACCCTCCTACCACCTTCCTATACCCTCCTACAGCATCCTTACACCTTCCTACACCCACCTACAGCATCCTTACACCTTCCTACATCTTTCTACAGCATCCTACACCCTCCTACACCATCCTTACACCTTCCTACAGCATCCTTACACCTTCCTACAGCATCCTTACACCTTCCTACATCTTTCTACAGCATCCTTACACCTTCCTACACCCTCCTACACCATCCTTACACCTTCCTACAGCATCCTTACACCTTCCTACACCCTCCTACACCATCCTTACACCTTCCTACCCCCTCCTACAGCATCCTTACACCCTCCTACACCATCCTTACACCCTCCTACCCCCTCCTACAGCATCCTTACACCCTCCTACACCATCCTACAGCATCCTTACACCCTCCTACAGCATCCTTACACCCTCCTACAGCATCCTTACACCTTCCTACACCCTCCTACAGCATCCTTACACCCTCCTACAGCATCCTTACACCTTCCTACACCATCCTTACACCTTCCTACACCCTCCTACAGCATCCTTGCACCTTCTTACACCCTCCTACAGCATCCTTACACCTTCCTACACCATCCTTACACCTTCCTACACCCTCCTACAGCATCCTTACACCTTCCTACACCATCCTTACACCTTCCTACACCCTCCTACAGCATCCTTACACCTTCCTACACCCTCCTACACCATCCTTACACCTTCCTACACATCCTTACACCCTCCTACAGCATCCTTACACCCTCCTACAGCATCCTTACACCCTCCTACAGCATCCTTACATCTTCCTACACCTTCCTACACCCTCCTACACCATCCTTACACCTTCCTACAGCATCATACACCATCCTTACACCCTACTACACCCTCCTACAGCATCCTTACACCCTCCTACACCATCCTTACACCCTCCTACACCATCCTTACACCCTCCTACAGCATCCTTACATCCTACTACACCTTCCTACAGCATCCTTACACCCTCCTACAGCATCCTTACACCCTCCTACAGCATCCTTACACCCTCCTACACCTTCCTACACCTTCCTACACCCTCCTACAGCATCCTTACACCCTCCTACACCATCCTTACACCCTCCTACAGCATCCTTACACCCTCCTACACCATCCTTACACCTTCCTACAGCATCCTTACACCCTCCTACACCATCCTTACACCCTCCTACACCATCCTTACACCTTCCTACAGCATCCTTACACCCTCCTACACCATCCTTACACCTTCCTACACCATCCTTACACCTTCCTACAGCATCCTTACACCCTCCTACACCATCCTTACATCCTACTACACCTTCCTACAGCATCCTTACACCCTCCTACAGCATCCTTACACCCTACTACACCCTCCTACAGCATCCTTACACCCTCTTACAGCATCCTTACACCCTCCTACAGCATCCTTACATCTTCCTACAGCATCCTTACACCTTCCTACAGCATCCTTACATCCTACTACACCCTCCTACAGCATCCTTACACCCTCTTACAGCATCCTTACACCCTACTACTCCCTCCTACACCTTCCTACACCCTCCTACACCATCCTTACACTCCCCTACACCATCCTTACACCCTCCTACAGCATCCTTACACCCTCCTACACCATCCTTACACCCTCCTACAGCATCCTTACACCCTCCTACACCATCCTTACACCCTCCTACACCATCCTTACACCCTCCTACAGCATCCTTACATCCTACTACACCTTCCTACAGCATCCTTACACCCTCCTACAGCATCCTTACACCCTCCTACAGCATCCTTACACCCTCCTACACCTTCCTACACCTTCCTACACCCTCCTACAGCATCCTTACACCCTCCTACACCATCCTTACACCCTCCTACACCATCCTTACACCCTCCTACACCATCCTTACACCTTCCTACAGCATCCTTACACCCTCCTACAGCATCCTTACACCCTCCTACACCATCCTTACACCTTCCTACAGCATCCTTACACCCTCCTACACCATCCTTACACCTTCCTACACCATCCTTACACCCTCCTACAGCATCCTTACACCCTCCTACACCATCCTTACACCCTACTACACCTCCTACAGCATCCTTACACCCTCCTACAGCATCCTTACACCCTACTACACCCTCCTACAGCATCCTTACACCCTCCTACAGCATCCTTACACCCTCCTACAGCATCCTTACATCTTCCTACAGCATCCTTACACCTTCCTACAGCATCCTTACATCCTACTACACCCTCCTACAGCATCCTTACACCCTCCTACAGCATCCTTACACCCTACACCCTCCTACACCATCCTACACCCTCCTACAGCATCCTTACACCCCCTACACCATCCTACACCCTCCTACAGCATCCTTACACCCTCCTACACCATCCTTACACCCTCCTACAGCATCCTTACACCCTCCTACACCATCCTTACACCCTCCTACAGCATCCTTACACCCTCCTACACCATCCTTACATCCTACTACACCTTCCTACAGCATCCTTACACCCTCCTACAGCATCCTTACACCCTACTACACCCTCCTACAGCATCCTTACATCTTCCTACAGCATCCTTACACCTTCCTACACCCTCCTACAGCATCCTTACACCCACCTACACCTTCCTACAGCATCCTTACACCTTCCTACACCCTCCTACAGCATCCTTACACCTTCCTACAGCATCCTTACACCCTACTACACCCTCCTACAGCATCCTTACACCTTCCTACACCCTCCTACAGCATCCTTACACCTTCCTACACCCTCCTACACCCTCCTACAGCATCTTACAACCCCCTTACACCCTCCTACAGCATCTTACAACCCCCTTACACCCTCCTACAACCCCCTTACACCCTCCTACACTTCCTTACACCCTCCTACACCCTCCTACAACCCCCTTACACCCTCCTACAACCCCCTTACACCTTCCTACACTCCCTTACACCCTCCTACAACCCCCTTACACCCTCCTACAACCCCCTTACACCTACAACCCCCTTACACCCTCCTACAACCCCCTTACACCCTCCTACAACCCCCTTACACCCTCCTACACTCCCTTACACCCTCCTACACCTTCCTACAACCCCCTTACACCCTTCTACATCCTCCTACAACCCCCTTACACCCTCCTACAGCATCCTACAACCCCCTTACACCCTCCTACAGCATCCTTACACCCTCCTACACCATCCTTACACCCTCCTACAGCATCCTTACATCTTCCTCACCCTCCTACAACCCCCTTACACCCTCCTACAACCCCCTTACACCCTCCTACAACCCCCTTACACCCTCCTACATCCTCCTACAACCCCCTTACACCCTCCTACAACCCCCTTACACCCTCCTACACCTTCCTACAACCCCCTTACACCCTCCTACAACCCCCTTACACCCTCCTACATCCTCCTACAACCCCCTTACACCCTCCTACAGCATCCTACAACCCCCTTGCACCCTCCTACAGCATCCTTACACCCTCCTACAGCATCCTTACACCCTCCTACACCCTCCTACAGCATCCTTACACCCTCCTACACCATCCTACAACCCCCTTACACCCTCCTACAGCATCCTTACACCCTCCTACACCTTCCTACAACCCCCTTACACCCTTCTACATCCTCCTACAACCCCCTTACACCCTCCTACAGCATCCTACAACCCCCTTACACCCTCCTACAGCATCCTTACACCCTCCTACACCATCCTTACACCCTCCTACAGCATCCTTACATCTTCCTACACCCTCCTACACCATCCTTACACCCTCCTACACCATCCTTACATCCTCCTACAGCATCCTTACACCTTCCTACACCCTCCTACAGCATTCTTACACCCTCCTACAGCATCCTTACACCCTCCTACAGCATCCTTACACCCTCCTACACCATCCTACAGCATCCTTACACCCTCCTACAGCATCCTTACACCCTCCTACAGCATCCTTACACCCTCCTACAGCATCCTTACACCCTCCTACAGCATCCTTACACCCTCCTACACCCTCCTACAGCATCCTTACACCCTCCTACAGCATCCTACACCCTCCTACAGCATCCTTACACCCTCCTACAGCATCCTTACACCCTCTTACACCCTCCTACAACCCCCTTTACACCCTCTTACACCCTCCTACAACCCCCTTACATCCTCCTACACTCTCTTATACCTTCCTACAACCCCCTTACACCCTCCTACACTCCCTTACACCTTCCTACAACCCCTTACATCCTCCTACACCCCCTTTACACCCTCCTACAACCCCCTTACATCCTCCTACAGCATCCTACACCCACCTACAACAGGAAGCTACCATAACAGATAAATATGTCCTTCCATCACAACACATCCTTCCCATCCTCGTCTACGGAAACACTACATAACACCTCTGTAGTGTAGGATTACAAAACAACCCACGTAGGATCCCTCAACCTTCAGGATTCTTGACCCACGGATCCTACAGCTTGTGATTCAGGTTTATAAGTGATTCAAGTTTGTAAGTGATTCAGGTGATGGGGTCTTGTTAAGTGAGTTGGCTCTGGGTGGCTCTTATAAACACTTCACCCCATCCTCCACCCACCCACCCACCCACCCACTCCACACCCACCCCACCCTCAACACCCCTCCCCACCCTTTCCTCAAACCAATAACAGCATGACACACATCTCACTCACCTTATTTGATCTGAGTGAGACTTTGCCACCGCAGCGAGCACAACAGCGGACGTTGCAGTAGTTACACATATGGCCAACACCGTCCGCGAACTTGGTCTTGAGACAGATTTGGCAGGTGGCTTCCAACTCGAGGCCTTTCTTCCTCTGGACCTCTGAGCGGAGGCGTATGGTGTCCTCCAGTACCCTGACCTCATCTTGTTTTCTCCTGTTGGGGGACAAACAGGGTCAGTGGGGAGGTGTGTGGTACTGGGGGTTGTGGTAGTGTGGTACTAGGGTGTGTGGTCGTGTGGTACTGGGGGGTGTGGTAGTGTGGTACTGGGGGGTGTGGTAGTGTGGAACAGAGAAAGTAAAAGTATCAGTTTTTTCCCTTTGAATTATTAAAACAAATTAAAGGAATTCCTCAAATTATTTTTCTCTTTTGTACATTAGAGTTACGGTGTTAATAATATACAGTGAAACCTTTAACGGACTATATAAAGAAGCAAGTCCGTTATATCGAGGGTCCGTTAGATGTAAAACCTCCATCTAGCGGATTAAGTAGAGATTAAAGTCCGTATTGTACTGTAGTCATCAAGAACAACATTACGTCAGGTGTGTATGTGTGACCCGTCAGGTAATTCATGTGTTTTAGAGATATTCACGTCATTCCTGGAACTATCGGGTATTCTACTGTGAGTATCGTAGCGTTACCCTCACTGGTTACCTCTAAGACAGCCCCTCACCGTTACCTCTACGATAGCCCTTCACCGGTTACCTCTACGATAGCCTTGACCCGGAAAGCCTAGAGCTGACAAGAGCCAACGGGCCTCTGAAATCAGAAGCGAGTCTGTATCTAACATTTGAACATTTTACAGTTCTGAGTTCCCGAGTGTCTTTCAGTACTAATTTTTCCGTCGCCTCGCCCAGAGAGAGACATTGGACGGTATTGTTATCTCCACGTACGTCTGTGTGAGTGTGAGTCAGTTTGGTGACGCCTCCCGGGGTAGGTGACGGTGATAACGAGGTCGAGAGCCCCACCACCACCACCGGACCCAGCGTACAACTGTGGAGGTGGAGGGAGGCAGCCTACCCATACCTTACTACTTCCTCTCCCCACCTCTCACTCCTTCCCTTCATCGTCCCTTCCTTCCCCTGGAGACTAGAACATGAAAGAGTGGAAAGAAAAGAGAGAGAGGGAAGGCGATGGAGAGGAAGTGAAACTGTGTTGAGGCGGCTGGCTGCTGGTAGTGGTGTGTCGTGTTGGCCGCCATTGTTACCGCTCAGCTGATGTTCACTCCTTTAAGCTGTTTACATATTACATGACACCAAGCACTCCCGGGATGGTGTACACAGGTCCACGCTCACCAGGGAGGACTAGTGGACATATTCAGCGATGGTTTATACCGAGATGTGGATCATAAATTACACGATTGTCAAGAAAACAGAAGCCTTAGAGGGAGAGTGGATAAGTTGCCAGATACCGCCAGACCAGACACCCCGTGAGACGTCCAAAAGCGGAAGATCAACAATTCAGGAATCAGTTTCTATCTACAGTTCAGGGGGTACTCAAGGCCCTCAACTGTTGCTACTGGAGACACACTACATCTGTCACCCTTCAAAGGTCACAATTAAACTTACTGAGCAGAATACACCTACATAGTATACCTACACTGCCTGTGTACATTGCCTACCTACACTGTCTTATGCACACTCAATGTAAACCTGTATGACGATTATACTGAATAATTATCTATGCCTGTCTATCGATGTGTCTGTCTGTCAAACCATCAGCGGCACACGTTACAATCACCAAATAAACAATTGCTTCTGTGAGTTGACGTAAACTATAGTATTACCGAACTGAAATGACTCGGCCTCCAGAACAGAAAAGTCCCTCACGTCACGTCACCTCCGTCAAACCTCAACTCCCAGGAAGAAGACTTGCCATATGGCCAAGCTCACTGTATAGTTTTTACTGAAGATATATTAAATGGCCTTATTTTCTATCCATCTACCTCACTTAATATGGATTTTCTGGTTCTCTCTGCTTTCCTTCCTTATTCCTTTCCTTCTTCCCTTCCTTCCTTCCGCATTTCTTTCTTTCCTTCCTTCCTTCCCCCTTCCTTCCTTCCCTCCCTCCCTCCCTCCCTTCCTCCCCCCTTTCCTTCCCTCTATCTCGTCCTCCTTCCTTTCACTCCCAAATTCCTTCGCTCCTTACCACCCATCCTTCTCCTCCCTCCCTCCTCACACCTGTCTCAAGAGCTCACTAATAAGCCAAGATAACTCAATGTCTCTTGTTTAACTCTTACGTCATCCTCTCTCTCTACCTCACCCGGTACACAAGCTTATACATCAGTACCTGAATAACGTAGAGCCAAAATAATAATGAATGACTTTTAGGTGGTGAATAAAAACGGGTGTTAAAGTGAATAACATCTTTGTATAACTTAAATAATAACAATATCGTGAATAACTATGAAATTAATAATATTTTTTTTGATCTAATAACAACCTGTTGAATAACTTTGAAAATAATAACTTTGAAAAATGAAAAACTCTTCAACAAAAACATAACATCGTGAATAACAAAAAACAACAACAGAAATAACATGAAAAACAACAAAAACAACAAATAACATGAACAACCAAAATATAAAAATAACAAAATAACAAAAATAACATCTTGAAGCAACGAAGAAGAGGAATAAAAGATGAAAAAGAACAAGAACAAGAAAGAGGAGGTGGAGGAACGAAAGAAGAAAATAGAAGACAAACAGAAACAACTGAAGAAAAGATGAAAGGAAGATAATTTAAGACACAAAAGAAGTAGAAAATAAGAAGGAAAATAAAACGATTGAATAATTAGAAGAAAAACAAGAAAAAGAAGTAAATTGACCAGATGAAAGATAAGAAAAAGGAAAGAAAAATCGAAAACAATTGCAAATAAAAATAAAATCCGACAAAAGTAAAAAATAACAAAAATCGACTACAAACTTAAATAAAAATATGACCATGAGACGGCAACACGAGTCAAAAACAGCTGATGGTTGTCAATAAACTAACAATGTCTATTTACTAATCACAACACCTGTCCCCTAACACCTGCCTGCTAATTATCTCCTCACACCTGGTCGCACAAACACCTGATACACCTCAAGCTTTTGTTATTGCTGTGTGAAAACAAGTGTGTGTGTGTGTGTGTGTGTGTGTGTCCGCCATTATTGAGCTTCAGTATGCACATGACCTCACCCTTGTCGCTCACATTGAACACGACCTACAGGAGATCCTGAACACCTACACAGATGCGTATGCACACTTCGGCCTTGAGGTGACTGTACGTACGTAAGACTCAAATTGTCTTTCAACCTGACTAAGACACACCTCCACCATCCACCCAGGTTAACGGTTAACTACACTCTCTAATGTTCGGTATCTCGGCTCCCACCACCGCGGACATCGATGAAGAGATTCAGCATGGGATAAGATGTACATCTCAAGCCTTTGGCAGACTCCGAAACCGTGTCTTCAGCTGTAGGGAGCTGAAATTATCTGCAAAGTTACACGTATATCGAGCAGTGGTCCTCCCCACCCTGCTATATGGCAGCGAGACATGGGTCACATACAGGAGGCACCTCAAGGCACTTGAAAACTTCCACTAACTTAGTCTACGTTCCATCCTCTGAGTTCACTGGGAAGACAAGATAACAAATGCCAGTATTCTCGCTGACACCAACTGTAGGAGCATCGAGGCTACCATTACCCATGAACAACTACGCTGGACTGGCCATGTTACCCGCATGGACGACAGTAGACTGCCAAAGCAGCTACTTTACAGTCACTTAACGAATAGTAAACGTAACGCCAGCGGGCAACTGAAAAGGTATAAGAATAGTAAAGACAAACCTGAAGTGTCAAATCGACCCCCTCACCTGGGAGACATTTACTCCACGCCGTAACGCTTGGAGGAGCACCACACGAAGAAGGTGTCAATACTTTCGAGTTAGCCCGACTGCATACCGAGGCAGAAAAGCGCCAACGCCAGAAAGACGCTGCCGCCGCCCCTCCCACGCTAGATGTGGCCACTGTGAACGACTCTGCCGGTCCCGTATCGGCCTCTTTAGTCACCTCAAAACTCACCAACGAAGGTGACATCATTAATAATTCGTATCATTGTATCATAGCTGGATGATCGTCATACTCGATTACCAGTGACAGCAAAGTAGTAGTAATAAGAACACAAGAACATAAGAAAGTAAGGAGTCTGTAATAGGCCGGTTGGCCTGTGCATGGCAGCTCCTGTCGAGAGTTACAACCACTCTCTACCATCCATGAATCTATCTAGCCTCCTTTTGAAACTTTCCAGCGTTCCAGCACTTACTACATAGTTGCTTAGCTTGTTCCACTCGTCCACCACCCTATTTGTGAACCAGTTCCTTCCTATCTCCCTCCTAAACCTAAACTTATCCAACTTAAATCCGTTGCTCCGAGTCCTATCCTGCTCGGATATTATAAGAACTTTTTCTATATCACCTTTATTGATTCCTTTCACCCACTTAAATACTTCTATCATATCTCCCTGCACTCTTCGTCTTTCTAGGGAATGCAAGTTTAGTTTCTTTAACCTATCCTGATATGGAAGGTTTCTAAGTCCCGGAATCATTTTCGTCATTCTACGCTGCAGTAGTGTGTATGTGTGTGTGCGTGTGGTAATCTCAACGACCCACTACCATCAGTATTTCTCCCCCTCACCACCACTACCTGCCCGGAAGTAAGCATCTGATGACTATTGATTTGACCTATAGTCTCCTGGCCCAGGTAAGTGTGTGTGTGGGGGGGGGGGGGGCCGCAACTCTCCTCCTCCTCCTCCTCCACCACCACCACTACTACCTCCACCACTACTACCTCCACCACTACTACCTCCACCACCTCTACTACCACCACCACCACCACTACTACCTACACCACCACCACCTCCACCACCACCACCACTGTCTCCACCACTACCATCACCATCATCACCACCACTACCTCCACCACCACCATCACCACCACCACCGTCTCCACCACTACCATCACCACCACCACTACCTCCACCACCACCTCCACCACCACCACCACCGTCTCCACCACTACCACCACCACCACCACCACTCCTACTTAACACCACTGGCTCCGGTGTAGTCGATATTGATGATGATGATTAAACTGCTATTACATATTATATTTAGAGACGGACAGACGGTGGGGAAGAGACAGAGACAGACAGACAGACAGACAGACAGACAGAGAGAGAGAGAGTGAGTGAGACCTATCTTAAAACGTAAACAAACCAAAACCCTACTAATATTAATCATTTATCGAAACAAAACAAATATATACACCTGTTCGTGAATCATCCCCACAAATGATTCACTGTTCACCACAACCAACTGAACGACCCACATACAACAACTGAACGACCCACATACAACAACTGAACGACCCACATACAACAACTGAACGACCACATACAACAACTGAACGACCCACATACAACAACTGAACGACCCACATACAACAACTGAACGACCCACATACAACAACTGAACGACCACATACAACAACTGAACGACCCACATACAACAACTGAACGACCACATACAACAACTGAACGACCCACATACAACAACTGAACGACCCACATACAACAACTGAACGACCCACATACAACAACTGAACGACCACATACAACAACTGAACGACCCACATACAAAAACTGAACGACCCACATACAACAACTGAACGACCCACATACAACAACTGAACGACCACATACAACAACTGAACGACCCACATACAACAACTGAACGACCACATACAACAACTGAACGACCACATACAACAACTGAACGACCACATACAACAACTGAACGACCACATACAACAACACAACCGAACAAAATCGAAACTATTTGATAATATGTATCTTAATTGTTCATCATATAATTTTAAATAAATTAATAGTTATCCTTATCTAACTTCAAATCCTCAAATATTAGTCATTTATCAAAACAGACAGAAAATGTATCTTATTTTAGACAGACAGACGACTTATTACATCACCGTCTTCTGTCTGTCTATTTCTTACGTACTCTGTTTCTGTCTGTTACCTATTCCCTTTGCCTGCCTGCCTGCCTGTCTGTCTGTAAGTCTCCATATGCCACGACCCAGAGAAACTTAACCCCTCGAGTACTATGACTTAACCCCTCGAGTATAATAACCCTTTGAGTACTATGACTTAACCCCTCGAGTACTATGACTTAACCCCTCGAGTATAATAACCCTTTGAGTACTATGACTTAACCCCTCGAGTACTATGACTTAACCCCTCGAGTATAATAACCCTTTGAGTACTATGACTTAACCCCTCGAGTATAATAACCCTTTGAGTACTATGACTTAACCCCTCGAGTACTATGACTTAACCCCTCGAGTACTATGACTTAACCCCTCGAGTACTATGACTTAACCCCTCGAGTATAATAACCCTTTGAGTACTATGACTTAACCCCTTGAGTACTATGACTTAACCCCTCGAGTATAATAACCCTTTGAGTACTATGACTTAACCCCTTGAGTACTATGACTTAACCCCTCGAGTATAATAACCCTTTGAGTACTATGACTTAACCCCTCGAGTATAATAACCCTTTGAGTACTGAGACTTAACCCTTTGAGTACTATGACTTAACCCCTCGAGTATAATAACCCTCGTCCTTGAGAAATAGGTCAGAGTGAAGATGTCGTCTTGAGATCACGTCACTCTACTCAAGAGGTTAACCAAACCTAACCTAACCTAACCTAGCCTAGCCTTACCTAACCTAACTTAACCAAACCAAACCTGACCTGACCTGACCAACCTAACCTAACCTTACGTAACCTAACCAAACCAAACCTGACCTGACCTGACCAACCTAACCTAACCTTACCTAACCTAACCAAACCAAACCTGACCTACCTAACCTAACCATAACCTAAACCCTTAACTAAACCTTAACCTAACCTAACCTTACCTAACCTAACCTAACCATAACTAAACCTTAACCTAACCCTGTGTGTGTGTGTGTGTAATTAGGATAATTTAATCTGTTTACTTTCCACAATAGGATACGTGTACCAGAGGCTAACCGATCACGCCAGGGATTACACACACAAGAGGTGAAACTCGTCGACACAAGACCCTGACACGAAAGCAATACAATCTGTCAACACGAATTAAAATCATTGCTCTAAGCTCCTGTTCACGAAAGACAATGAAAATAAAAACTTGACACCTAAATAACCCACCAAATTTATCCCAGGTTTAATTATACCATCACAGGAACGTATGATAAACAATGAGATTATCATTTTACTCGACTTGGTCTTTGATGGTCCTTGATTTTCCCGAGGAGTGTAGTTCCGCCTTTGACTAATAGATGGCGTTGGGTTAGGTTGGGTTGGGTTGGGTTAGGTTAGGTTAGGTTAGGTTAGGTTGGGTTGGGTTAGGTAAGATTAAGAACATAAGGACGGAGGAAACTGCAGCGGGTCTATTGGTCCATACTGGGCAGTCCCATTTACACCCAACCCCTATCGCTCATATATCCATCCAACCTGTTTGAAGCTATCCAACGTGTTCGAGTTAATGATGATGTTTGGTAACTTGTTCCACTCATCCACTACTCTATTTCCAAACCATTGCTACGATGGATGGATAGTTTGAGTACATTTGTTATATAACCTTTGCTTAGCCCTGACTCCCATGTATACACCTCTATTATATAGCCCCTCACTCTCAGGTAAGGTAAGGAGAGGTTGGGACAGGTAAGATTAGGTTTGTACACCTATATGTCGTCACAGGTCACATTCTTCTACTGACCCTTCCGTGAGAGTTGGTCATTAACCCAGAAAGGTCAAGGTTCAAGACCCTGGTTGACCCCGACATTAACTCCGAGAATATATGAGACAAAAACCAGACATTGAATTACCTGAAGAATGCCCACCCCAGCTGATTTCACCTAAAGATTAACCTAACCTAACCTAATCTAACCTAATCTAACCTAACGTAATGCTATTTGGGGTAATTAAATAAGGTAAGGTAAGATTCATACAGTATACAGTCCTACAGGCACAATCATACAGTACAGTATACAGTAACATAACCCCGAATTATACAGCGTCATCACCCAACACCCTGATCTCTGGCTCCGAGCGTTAATTCCAAGTTGTCTAGTAGATTTACAGTTCAATTTCCCGTCTCCAGTTATTTTCATCTGGTAACTGGTGCTATATAACTTTTCCAACTGTACCTAGAGTGGTAACTTTATTTGTACTATTGTTCCTGAATAAGTCCTTGATATTAGAATTAAACTAATTTTTTTTCTTTAGGCGGAAATATGAACTTCGAAATAAACAGTGTTGCCATATGGTTGATTTATATTTTTCGGGTTAATGAAGTTGAAAAATTAATACTTCTTAGGTAAATTTTTAAACAATACTGGTTAAATATGTATTGAGTTACTCCTGAATGGTATATAAATAATGTTTTCTCTTTAAACTAGTAAATGATTGATATTTATATGTATTAAAAAGCTGCCACACAATGTTCAGCCAAGAAGTATTATTATTATTATTATTATTATTATTGCTGGAACAGCTATTTCCATATTATTATTCATACATTCATTAAAACTATTATTACTAGTAGTAGAACTATTACATGAAGTACTATCATCACTATTACTATTAGGAATAATATTTTTAACACAATAATAATAATAACAATAACAATAATAATAATAAATAAAGTTGTTTGCAACTCTCACAAGAAAGGCATAAACTAACTTCTCTTTTCAACAATAACGTGAATTAAGAAGACACCCTTTTCACCTGAGGGATGGCGACCACAGCCCACCACTCTAAATATTTGCGGGTTAAATCACGTCCAATACATGTTCAATACAGGTTATACTCCATGTTTTCATCCCAGTTTCTACCTTCCCTTGGCTCTCCTACCCTTAGTAGCTGTAACAACCTTTACCCTTAGCGCCACAACAACAACAAGAGCCACAGCAAGAACAACAATAACAGTATTACCATAAGAGCCGCAGTAAGAACAACAACAATATCAACAATAACAACAACAACAATATCAACAATAACAACAATATCAACAATAACAACAGGAGCCACAACAACAACCACAAAAAATATTCACAAGAGGAACAACAAAAACAATAACAGTCCAAAGAAAGGGAGGAGCAACAACACAAATAAAAACAAAAACACGTCAACAAAAACAACAAAAGCAACAGGAGTTTGAGTGACTGTTGCATGTTAGACCAGCGACCTCCCTGGTTATGATTATACCTCCCTACCTCCCTCCCTTCCTCCCTCCCTACCTCCCTCCCTACCTCCCTGCTTGATCCTCTCTCACCCTCTCTTTCCTTCTCTCTTTCACCCTCTCTTTCCTTCTCTCTTTCCCTCCCTCCCTCCCTCTCTTTCTTTCCTTCTCCCTCTCACCCTCTCTTTCCTTCTCTCTCTCCCTCCCATTTATCCTACCCTCCATCCCTCTTTTATCCCCCCCCCCCTCATGGCCTGGGCGTGTCTTAATGACCTCGTCGCAGTAGTTGGGCTTTAATCTAAATTGCTAAATGACAGAGGCAGCGAGGAAGAAGGAGTTGTCTGGTGATAGTTGACCTGCAGGAGTTCACCCCTCCTCCCCCCCCCCCCCAGGTAGTGGAGGGGGGGAGGGGGAGGAGGGGGAAGAGGAGGTTGGGGAAAGAGGGGGGAGGAGGGAGAAGAGGGAAGAGAAGAGGAGGAAGAGAAGAGGAGGAAGTGAGAGGAACAATCATCACTTATCCTCTCCATAGAACGATCTTTTGAATCACCTGAAGATTAACCACCCCTGACACTACCTGATGTGGTTAAGTTAGGTTAAGCCTCATAAAATATACTTACGTCAAATCCTCAAGCGATCCTAATCTTCTTAAGGAGACGGCCTCTTGTTTACACGTGCCGAGGGAACATACACATATATAACAACAATAAGAGACATGTAAACAATCATCTCTTGTCCAAAGATTATAAACAAAAATAAACAAAAATAATCACGTAAATCAAGGGACCATAACGATAAAACTAAAAACTTCGTAAAAAAAAATACATATAAACCCCAGAGATTTCTTTCGGTTTTATCTATATATTAATGAAGTTATATCAAAATACATCGTTATTTTTACGAATTATAACGTACACAAGATGACCCGACAGGCAAACACAACACGGCAGGAGGGCAGCCACTAGTTCCACATCCCCCGCTTCTCGCCTTTATACAACGACGGGGGAAGAGGAATCAATACACACAACAAACACAAGACCTACAATTATTCTTATGAACGTTTCCATTGATCCCACAATCCCTCTTGGTCGTTTTTATGGCATGGACAAGTGATCTGCTTAGTCTAATCTTTATGCACACACACGCCCACACACGCACACGTACTCACACACACAAGCATTACATTTTGCATAGTGTCTCATTGTAAGGGTTTTATAGATGGAAATAAATCGTAAAAATAATATTAATATTAGTAAAGTTTACAGTTATTATTTTAGTAGTTGTAGTCGTAGGAGGCGTGGCTTTTGGGGAAAGCTGGATGCCACGTTAAAAAAGTAGTAGTAGTAGTAGTAGTTGATGTTGTTGTTTACCTTCCTATTAAAATACTAGTTTACCTGCCTATCTAATATACTATAGGACAAGGCGTGTGTGTGTGTCAGTCTGTTCTGGGCAGCCGAAACGGCACAATCGTTTTTCATCAAACTTGGTGGAAAAATCTCAAAAAATTCGTAGAGTGGAACAAACCATGTCCCATATCGATGGTTTCTTTAGGAAGGCATTAATTAACCATTTTATTTACGCTGGAAAACGATGTAAGTCTACGGACTTGGCGCACCCTCATTCGCTGTACGCTGTCAGCCCACGATTGCAGTTATCATAAGGCTCCCTCCTCCTCCCCCCACATTTTTTCTTAGCCTACTTTTTTTAATGTTGTTTGGATTAGTAAAGGAAGGAAGATGAGTAAATAAAAGAATCAAGAAGGGGAAACAGAAAATAGTTAGAGATAACAGGTGGGGTTAGCCGAGTTTCATCATGCGTCTGGATGCGCAGTTTCAATGTTTCCAGACGACCTTACAGCTACAGTGTATACTTATTCCTGTGGGTGACTGTACATGGAAAAGAGATAACAGGAATACATGGAGAAGATGACTACAATAGACACAGGGTGAATATAGACAGTGAAACAGACAGGAGGTTGACAAAAAGACAGATTTATACATGCACAAATAGACAATATGGCAACTAACATGACAGACAGACAGCTGACTGACTGGTTCACAGTAGACAAACAGGCAGACACACGCCAACAACGGGTAAGACAGACAGATTTGACGACACAAAGAGTACAGACGGGCTTACATTCAAACACCACGCAGACGAACAGACAGTTGGGATGGCAATAGACAGGACGGACAGACTTGAGACAGATTAGAAGGCATTTATAAACAAGAATAACACGAAATTGACCATAGCTGCGTCAGTGAGGGTAGGAGGTCTTACATCCACCAGCGTAAATAATAAGACGCATTGAAAACTAACACCCTCGCGCGGAAAGAACATCGATGGTCGGTCAGTCATGTGAGATGGGTCTAAAACTGACTAACGTAGATTATGACTATGATGACTTAACACAGGTGATGACTTAAGCAGATGGTGGCTAATCTAACCAGAATCAAGGTCACTTCTCTTCATAATATAATTTATCTCGGAATGATCATCGGTGATTCATAATTTTTTTTATGATTTTAACCTCTCCTTATGGTGAATATTTCTTTAATTAATTATTCTAACCTTTATTCTATTCCTTCTTATAGTATATTAGATACTGTAAGTATCACGACTACGACCTTGATTATAACAACCACGACCATGATTATAACAACCACGACCATGATTATAACAACCACGACCATGATTGTAACAACCACGACCATGATTATAACAACCACGACCATGATTATAACAACCACGACCATGATTATCTCATATACTATAGGAATAGCCGTGTGTCTGTGTGTGTGTCTGTTCTGGGAAGCCGAAACGGCACAATCGTTTTTCATCAAACTTGGTGGAAAAATCGCAAAAAATTCGTAGAGTGGAACAAACTTGGTCCCATGTCGAAGGTTTCTTTAGGAAGGCATTAATTAACCATTATAGTTACTGTGTAAAACGTTGTCGCTGTACGCTGCCAGCCTTCCGGCGGTTGCGCGCTAGCCAAGCACGAGCGTTCAAACTTTCACGCTTTGGTAAACTGTACAGCCGGACTCGCCACCGTGCACGAAGTGCCCATGATCACTTGTTAATATACTAGTTTACCCGCCTATTAATACACTAGTTTACCCGCCTATTAATACACTAGTTTACCTGTCTATTAATACACTAGTTTACCTGTCTATTAATACACTAGTTTACCTGTCTATTAATATACTAGTTTACCTGTCTATTAATACACTAGTTTACCTGTCTATTAATATACTAGTTTACCTGTCTATTAATACACTAGTTTACCTGTCTATTAATACACTAGTTTACCTGTCTATTAATACACTAGTTTACCTGTCTATTAATATACTAGTTTACCTGTTGAATATCACTATTTAACCTCAATTTTAATATACAAGTTTATTTACCCAATTAAATGACTATCCAATTATGTGCGGTTCATTCACTATATGTTTTATCTAATTACACCTCGAAAAAACCATAGCTTTACCTTAAAATAAAACACATAGCTTTACCTTAAAATAAAACACATAGCTTTACCTTAAAATAAAAACCGTAATTTTACCCTAAACCCGTAACTTTATTCTGTCGATTATTTGTTTCACTGATTTAGGGAAAATTTACGTTGTTGGTTTATAAGGGAAGACTAATTGAGTGAGGTGAGTTATGTGTTACGTGTGTGTGTGTGTGTGTGTGTGTGGGCGTGTGTAACCCACCTCACCAGCTCGTGTGTGTGTGTGTGTGTTAGCGTGTGTGTGGGCGTGTGTAACCCACCTCACCAGCTCGTGTGTGTGTGTGTTAGCGTGTGTGTGGGCGTGTGTAACCCACCTCACCAGCTCGTGTGTGTGTGTGTGTGTTAGCGTGTGTGTGGGCGTGTGTAACCCACCTCACCAGCTCGTGTGTGTGTGTGTTAGCGTGTGTGTGGGCGTGTGTAACCCACCTCACCAGCTCGTGTGTGTGTGAGTGTGTGTGTGTTGCCGACCTGACCAGCTCGTGTGTGTGTGCGTGTGTGTGTGTTACCCACCTGACCAGCTCGTGTGTGTGTGCGTGTGTTGCCGACCTGACCAGCTCGTGTGTGTGTGTGTGTGTGCGTTTAATCGTTATGCAACGAGTGTGTACATACTGTATGCACATGCAGTACTCTGAGTTTACCCATGTGGGCATGCATGTGTGTGTTTACATGGATGTGCATGTGTACGGGTGTATTTATGTGTTTATACACGTACATGAATGTACACTTGTACATATATGTATGCATGGCCATGTGTGTGAGGGGGTCGGGAAGCTGGTCGATGTGGCCATAAGAGATAATGTGGGTCAGTAGTGTGTGTGTGTGACACAGCTGACCAGTTAGTGTGTGTGTGTGACACAGCTGACCAGTTAGTGTGTGTGTGTGTGTGTGTGTGTGTGACACAGCTGACCAGTTAGTGTGTGTGTGACACAGCTGACCAGTTAGTGTGTGTGTGACACAGCTGACCAGTTAGTGTGTGCGTGTGTGTGTGTGACACAGCTGACCAGTTAGTGTGTGCGTGTGTGTGTGTGACACAGCTGACCAGTTAGTGTGTGCGTGTGTGTGTGTGTGTGTGACACAGCTGACCAGTTAGTGTGTGCGTGTGTGTGTGTGTGCCACTAGCTGACCAGCTCGTGTGTGTGTGTGTGTGCCACTAGCTGACCAGCTCGTGTGTGACTCACCTGACCAACTCGTGTGTGACTCACCTGACCAGCTCGTGTGTGTGTGTGTCACTAGCTGACCAGCTCGTGTGTGACTCACCTGACCAGCTCGTGTGTGTGTGTGTGTGTGTGTGTGTGCCACTAGCTGACCAGCTCGTGTGTGACTCACCTGACCAGCTCGTGTGTGTGTGTGTGTGTGTGTCACTAGCTGACCAGCTCGTGTGTGACTCACCTGACCAGCTCGTGTGTGTGCCACTAGCTAACCAGCTCGTGTGTGACTCACCTGACCAGCTCGTGTGTGTGTGTGTGTGTGTCACTAGCTGACCAGCTCGTGTGTGACTCACCTGACCAGCTCGTGTGTGCGTGTGTGTGTGTCACTAGCTGACCAGCTCGTGTGTGACTCACCTGACCAGCTCGTGTGTGTGTGTCACTAGCTGACCAGCTCGTGTGTGACTCACCTGACCAGCTCGTGTGTGTGTGTGTGTGTGTGACTCACCTGACCAGCTCGTGTGTGTGTGTGTGTGTGCTACCAGCTCGTGTGTGTGTGTGTGTCACTAGCTGACCAGCTCGTGTGTGACTCACCTGACCAGCTCGTGTGTGTGTGTGTGTGTGTGACTCACCTGACCAGCTCGTGTGTGACTCACCTGACCAGCTCGTGTGTGTGTGTGTGTGTGTCACTAGCTGACCAGCCCGTGTGTGACTCACCTGACCAGCTCGTGTGTGTGTGTGTGTGTGTGTGTGTGACTCACCTGACCAGCTCGTGTGTGACTCACCTGACCAGGTCGTGCGTGTGTGTGTGTGTGTGTCACTAGCTGACCAGCTCGTGTGTGACTCACCTGACCAGCTCGTGTGTGTGTGTGTGTCACTAGCTGACCAGCTCGTGTGTGACTCACCTGACCAGCTCGTGTGTGACCTGACCAGCTCGTGTGTGTGTGTGTGTGTGTGTGTATGTGTCACTAGCTGACCAGCTCGTGTGTGACTCACCTGACCAGCTCGTGTGTGTGTGTGTGTCACTAGCTGACCAGCTCGTGTGTGACTCACCTGACCAGCTCGTGTGTGACTCACCTGACCAGCTCGTGTGTGTGTGTGTGTGTCACTAGCTGACCAGCTCGTGTGTGACTCACCTGACCAGCTCGTGTGTGTGTGTGTGTGTCACTAGCTGAACCAGCTCGTGTGTGACTCACCTGACCAGGTCGTGTGTGTGTGTGTGTGTGTCACTAGCTGACCAGCTCGTGTGTGACTCACCTGACCAGCTCGTGTGTGTGTGTGCCACTAGCTGACCAGCTCGTGTGTGACTCACCTGACCAGCTAGTGTGTGACTCACCTGACCAGCTCGTGTGTGTGTGTGTGTGTGTGTGTCACTAGCTGACCAGCTCGTGTGTGACTCACCTGACCAGCTCGTGTGTGTGCCACTAGCTGACCAGCTCGTGTGTGACTCACCTGACCAGCTCGTGTGTGTGTGCCACTAGCTGACCAGCTCGTGTGTGACTCACCTGACCAGCTCGTGTGTGACTCACCTGACCAGCTCGTGTGTGTGTGTGTGTGTGTGTCACTAGCTGACCAGCTCGTGTGTGACTCACCTGACCAGCTCGTGTGTGTGTGTGTGTGCTACCAGCTCGTGTGTGTGTGTGTGTCACTAGATGACCAGCTCGTGTGCGACTCACCTGACCAGCTCGTGTGTGTGTGTGTGTGTGTCACTAGCTGACCAGCTCGTGTGTGACTCACCTGACCAGCTCGTGTGTGTGTGTGTGTGTGTGTTACCAGCTCGTGTGTGATTCACCTGACCAGCTCGTGTGTGTGTGTCACTAGCTGACCAGCTCGTGTGTGACTCACCTGACCAGCTCGTGTGTGTGTGTGTGTGTGTGTCACTAGCTGACCAGCTCGTGTGTGTGTGTGTGTGTCACTAGCTGACCAGCTCGTGTGTGACTCACCTGACCAGCTCGTGTGTGACTCACCTGACCAGCTCGTGTGTGACTCACCTGACCAGCTCGTGTGTGTGTGTGTGTGTGTGTGTGTGTGTCACTAGCTGACCAGCTCGTGTGTGACTCACCTGACCAGCTCGTGTGTGTGTGTGTGTGTGTGTCACTAGCTGACCAGCTCGTGTGTGACTCACCTGACCAGCTCGTGTGTGACTCACCTGACCAGCTCGTGTGTGTGTGTGCCACTAGCTGACCAGCTCGTGTGTGACTCACCTGACCAGCTCGTGTGTGTGTGTGTGTCACTAGCTGACCAGCTCGTGTGTGACTCACCTGACCAGCTCGTGTGTGACTCGCCTGACCAGCTTGTGTGTGACTCACCTGACCAGCTCGTTCTCACGCTCCTCCTCTATCTTCTGTCGCCTCATAACACTCTGTATGATGGAGCGCTCCTCCTCGGTGAGGTGCGAGAGGTCGGGCATGACGTCTGGCCCTCCGTCTGCCGCCATGGTGGGGGGGTGCTCTAGTGTCCCTGGGGTAGTGCGCAGGGGAGCCACGCCCCGCGGGGGTCGGCCATGCCCAGGCGGGAGCAGCAGCACCACCTGCCGCCCCAGTACTTCAGGTGGGGCACGTGGTGACGGGGGCCGCGCTGGCACCTGCAGCGGCGGCAGTAGCAGCAGTTGCTACAGTGGTCAGCACGAGCAGCAGCGGTAGGGCAGGGTCGCCGGCACGGGGGCAGCAGCGGGGCAGTGCCTACCTGCCTCCGGCGGGAGGGTGCCGCCCCGCGGAGCCTGCCGCTGGCCCGCTGGCCGCCTCCACCAGCACCTGGGCACGCCCCATGCCGCGCCCCCCGCCTCACCCGCCCAACACCGCCGCCCGGGGCCGCCCAACACCACCCGCCGGGGCCGCCCACTTCACTCACCACCAACACCACACCAACAACACCACCAACACAACGCCAGATTATTGCGAATCGTATGAGTGGCCGGGAGGCGATACAGACACCCCAACTGTGGCTACTCCAGATCAATAGACACAAACACCGAGCCAATCTCACTCACTACACACTCTAGCTCGGTTCTTATATAATCAATACACAGCTAGGTATGTTCTTACACTATTAGTTCACTCCCAGTAGCTATTTCCAAGGTAAACTGCGGCCTGTGGCTCCGACATTAGACATCACTAGCTACCGGAAGGGGCTCCATAAGGCCGCGGGATTACTGGAACCCTGGCGCGGAGGGATACACGGGACTCAGCACTCCGATCCCGCCTGGAATGTTGCGCCGGCGTCAAGTAGTGCGCTCTCGTTCTCATAAATAATGGGATGCTATCACTCGCCCCATCAGCCAATAGGATTCTGGCTGGCAAGTGACGTCATTGGTGTGGTGTATTGATCTCTGAGTGGCCGCTCGTAGCGTGGCTGTGAATGAAAATCAGAGTCAGTCAGAGGCAACCCCGCAGTGGTTAGGTCTGCTGATGACTGAGATGAAATGATTTGGAATTCTGACGCAAGTAAGCTGGACCGCTAAGTTCATTTTCGTGCAAGTCTGCCCTAGTCGGCCACCCTCGCCTGACCTGAGCTTTAAGACTGAACGGCAAATGACCTAAAGTGGTGCTGGGGGCGGCAACAACTTGTGTACACGAGTGCCTGGGAATAGTGAACCATTAACACTCTATGACCAACACTTAGTAGTTAGTTTACAGCTCCAGGACAACAACCACTTAACCTAACCTAACACTACTTGACCCATCTTAACCTCGACTGACCTGACTACTGTAGGTGACCTATTATATAAGACTTAACTCATCCTAACCTAACCTAACCTAACCTTCCTCTCATTATCTTCTCCAAAAAATTTATACATAAACAAACCAGTTAATGTTTCACCGTCAGGTCAGGTCAGGTCACGTCAGGTCAGGTCACGTCAGGTCAGGTCAGGTCAGGTTCAAATGGGTTATGTTAAAACTGGATTAAGTTAAGTGTTAGGTTAAGGTACATTAGATTACGTTATCCTACAAGTCGTTAATCTCCAGCTATCGTACCGTTATCCTACAGCTATCGTACCGTTATCCTACAGCTATCGTACCGTTATTCTACAGCTATCGTACCGTTATCCTACAGCTATCGTACCGTTATTCTACAGCTATCGTACCGTTATCCTACAGCTATCGTACCGTTATTCTACAGCTATCGTACCGTTATCCTACAGCTATCGTACCGTTATCCTACAGCTATCGTACCGTTATCCTACAGCTATCGTACCGTTATCCTACAGCTATCGTACCGTTATCCTACAGCTATCGTACCGTTATTCTACAGCTATCGTACCGTTATTCTACAGCTATCGTACCGTTATCCTACAGCTATCGTACCGTTATCCTACAGCTATCGTACCGTTATCCACATTCTCAAACGACTCAAAGTAACAACAAACTAAATAAATACAGGTAGAGTCTCACTGTAGTTTGGATGACTCAACCCCGAGAGTATGATGACTCAACCCCGAGAGTATGATGACTCAACCCCGAGAGTATGATGACACAACCCCGAGAGTATGATGACTCAACCCCGAGAGTATGATGACTCAACCCCGAGAGTATGATGACTCAACCCCGAGAGTATGATGACACAACCCCGAGAGTATGATGACACAACCCCGAGAGTATGATGACACAACCCCGAGAGTATGATGACTCAACCCCGAGAGTATGATGACACAACCCCGAGAGTATGATGACACAACCCCGAGAGTATGATGACACAACCCCGAGAGTATGATGACTCAACCCCGAGAGTATGATGACTCAACCCCGAGAGTATGATGACACAACCCCGAGAGTATGATGACAACCCCGAGAGTATGATGACACAACCCCGAGAGTATGATGACTTAACCCCTTGAGTTATTGGGTTATCATCGTACTCCAGGGGTTGTCATCGTACTCCAGGGGTTATCATCGTACTCCAGGGGTTATCATCGTACTCCAATGGGTTATCATCGTACTCCAATGGGTTATCATCGTACTCCAGGGGTCATCATCGTACTCCAGGGGTTATCATCGTACTCCAGGGGTTAGTATCGTACTCCAGAGGTTGTCATCGTACTCCAGGGGTTATCATCGTACTCCAATGGGTTATCATCGTACTCCAGGGGTTATCATCGTACTCCAATGGGTCATCATCGTACTCCAGGGGTTATCATCGTACTCCAGGGGTTATCATCGTACTCCAATGGATTAGTATCGTACTCCAGAGGTTGTCATCGTACTCCAGGGGTTATCATCGTACTCCAGGGGTTATCATCGTACTCCAGTGGGTTATCATCGTACTCCAGGGGTTATCATCGTACTCCAATGGGTCATCATCGTACTCCAGGGGTTATCATCGTACTCCAGGGGTTATCATCGTACTCCAGTGGGTTATCATCGTACTCCAGTGGGTTATCATCGTACTCCAGGGGTTATCATCGTACTCCAGGGGTTATCATCGTACTCCAGGGGTTATCATCGTACTCCAGGGGTTATCATCGTACTCCAATGGGTTATCATCGTACTCCAATGGGTTATCATCGTACTCCAGGGGTTATCATCGTACTCCAGGGGTTATCATCGTACTCCAATGGGTTATCATCGTACTCCAATGGGTTATCATCGTACTCCAGGGGTTATCATCGTACTCCAGGGGTTATCATCGTACTCCAATGGGTTATCATCGTACTCCAGGGGTTATCATCGTACTCCAGGGGTTATCATCGTACTCCAATGGGTTATCATCGTACTCCAGGGGTTATCATCGTACTCCAGGGGTTATCATCGTACTCCAATGGGTTATCATCGTACTCCAATGGGTTATCATCGTACTCCAGGGGTTATCATCGTACTCCAGGGGTTATCATCGTACTCCAATGGGTTATCATCGTACTCCAGGGGTTATCATCGTACTCCAGGGGTTATCATCGTACTCCAATGGGTTATCATCGTACTCCAGGGGTTATCATCGTACTCCAATGGGTTATCATCGTACTCCAATGGGTTATCATCGTACTCCAGGGGTTATCATCGTACTCCCCTTAAACGATAACACAATATATCTGACTCATCAAGCTACGATACAGAGACGATATCCACAATGGCGTCGAGTACACAGAGGGCGCGAGTGACCCCCCCCCCCCCCCCCCCCCCGTACGTATAGACAGTATTCTCGTCTCTTATGGACGGGCTGGGAACCGTACGTGTATGAGGCCTTGTCCTTAGATCAATGTCCGTGGGATATTATCTGTGAGCTAAGACCAGTGACCCTCAGTCCTTGATCCATGTCCTATGCCAACACGAGCCACGTCTTATGCCTACAAGAGCCGCGACTCAGGGTATAAGAGCCAGGTCACCCAGCTGAGGCGGTATGGCTCCCTAAAATAGAAAGAGTTCAATAAATACGACGACCAGTACTGTCTCTCTCTCTCTCTCTCTCTCTCTCCTGGGGAAGAAGGAGGCGGAGGAATGGAGGAAGGAAGGAGAGGGTCGCCCGAAGCATATATTTATCTCTACTGAACACAACATAAGAACCCAGCTACAATATTCACCATTTTAGAAAGATTTGTCGATGTTTGTAATTGAATCATATTAATCTGATCTATGGTGGTGACTGACAGTTTATTTTGTCAGATATACACAAAGCGAGTGACAATAATACTATCATGGCTGAATCGTTCGAGTACTGCAATTCTCTTCAAGGCATCGTACCCATTTTTCACCATTCGTCTCAAATTGTGACCAAAAGTGCCCATGACACAGAACATCGCTCATATACCCAACCATTTCCTACTGTTGGATTTAAGAGTTATATAAGAAGCTCTCTTCTTCCCTGGTAAACTCTTTTTTATAACTTCTACAGCCGTTATGAATCTCAGTCGCTCATCAAGTCACCCTAAGTGTAGCGCCGTAGCCTAGTGTAAGGGTGTGAAAAGAACGGCGGAGGCGGGCAGTTATACGCTCTTGATTATATCTCTACCAACACCAAGAATTTAGGGATGATTCTCGTCACCTTTCATTGATGTGTTCCGCTCAGAATCTGGTGTTGGAGGCTGACGAAGGGAGTGAAGTAGAGATTACCGAGGAGGAACTACAGTGTTGTCATTTATTCGGCTTAAGCCAACAGCTCCTCCTTTGTTGACGGTAATACCTTAGTTCTCTGTCTACTCTTTAAAAGTCTCCAGCGACCTCCTTCCTCCGCTCTACACTCTTGTACACACAAGTGACCACAATAAGCCCATTCTAAAAACAGACGTTGACTAATTCTGACCCTTTTCCTTTATTCTCCTCTCCCGCTTTATGTTCCAGGACTCTGTATGGCTCCTTACCACGGTTTGGGTTGCCGAGTCATTGCTCATTATTTCTTTTCCGCTCAAATCACATATCATGGCGCTTCCTACTCATGGAGCTAAAACTTAAAAGAAACTGTGTCCAAGTTTTGTCTCCTCGTAACTCCTAATGACGTCACACAGCATTACGTACTACAAACGCGTCTGGTGGTCGTTATTATTACTGTTCTTCACAAATAACAATACAGACTAGAGCATCTATTGTTTACACATTATACTAATGAATAATCTTTCTGTTTATTTATATAGTTAATACGCCCCCTTTTGTGTTCTTAAATTTTAATCAAACCGGTAATATTTACACTTTCTTATCTATTCCCTAATGCAGTGTTACCACACAAGGGAGAAACAATACAAACGTTTACAATCTTCTATCTAATTATCAATTACTTTATTTTAAAATTGTAGTTTGCTAAATGCCACTAAATTTTTAAGTTATTTTAGGATTACTTATTTAACACCCGGAAGAATTATTATGCCATTATGCCGAATGATTTTCCAGATAATGATGCGAGAATAGTCAAATATGGCTCTCCTCGCTAGATGCCACAGGTAGACTCACATTTACTGATACGGTATTTTAATATTTATCGTGGCTATTAGGAAAGACCATTCACTATCACAATTATTCTTTAAGGGTCGTCAGGGGTTACAGCTTTAAATGGTTCATGTCACGTCAACATATTGTTATGTCGAGGCATAATTTTGTATTATAATTTTTGTAAACTTTTTATTTCCTGTCCCAAGCAGCTGTTATTTTGGCAAGTTTAGGGAGATTTTATTGTATATATTGATGTATTACTTATATAAGATTATTCTATAATGAATTGCATCATTTATTTTTTACTTTTTACTTTTATCCTCTTCGCCACTGATCGGCTTGTTAGCCGCCCGGGCGATCGGTCACGTCTCTGTCACGCACTGTTGGCAAATACTGGGCATGCACCGGCTCCTGAATGTACCTGAACCCGCTCCAGTCTTGGTCAAGTCTTGTCTTGAAAGAGCTCACACTCGGTGCCGTCACAACACTCTCTGGTAGATTGTTCCAAGAGTTCACAGCTCTCACTCTAAAAAAGTTTGCCCTCACGGTTTTCTGGACTTGCGGCTTCTTCAATCTTGAGCTGTGACCCCTTGTGGGGCGAGCGTCCGCCAGCTCCAAGTAAGGACACTCAACTGAGTAGTGCCCCCTGAGATGCTTATACACCTCAACTAGGTCCCCCCTTGCCCGTCTGTAGTATAAGCTAGGCAAGTTCAGGCGCTCCAATCTCTCAGGGTAGCTGAGGTGCCGAAGTGCAGGCACCAGTCTTGTGGCCCTCCTTTGAACATTTTCAACCAACTGACAGTCCCTAGCATATCTCGGGGACCAGACGGGGTGACAGTACTCCAGATGGGGAAGCACTTCACTCCTGAAGATCGTCACGAGGGACGGACCGTCTAGATATCTGAACGACCTTCTTATAAGACCCAATAATTTATTTGCCTGATTTACCTTCTTCTCACAATGGCCCGAGAACTTCAGCTCATTGTCAACATACACACCTACGTCCTTCTCACACACAGTCTCAACTAGTGCATTTTCTTCATCCCGTTGGGACATATGATACGCCTCCTTACCGTTGGTACGCCCCAGGTGCATCCTCTTACACTTCGTGACATTGAATCTCAGCAGCCATTTCTTCGACCATTCCTGGAGCCCACAGAGGTCCTTCTGCAGCTCTTCACAGTCCGCTTGGTTCTTAATTTCCCGAAATAACTTGCCATCATCGGCAAACATTAGTATGGAGGAGTGTACAACGTCAGGCATGTCATTTATGAAACAAACAAACAACAGCGGGTTATGATTTACTTCTTATTGCAAGTCTCGATCAGAATAAAACAATCTACTTTCATCCTCTTCGCCACTGATCGGCTTGTTAGCCGCTTGGGCGATCGGTCACGTCTCTTTTCATTTATCTTCTTCACCAAAAGATCGGCTCGCTAGCCGCCCGGGCGATCGGTCACGTCTCTGTCACGCACTGTTGGCAAATACTGGGCATGCACCGGCTCCTGAATATACCTGAACCCGCTAGGATCGTCTGACGTGAACAACTGAAGATAAATGCTGTGCAAGTATTGTGGAATTGTTGTGAACAATATAAAAGTGAAAAGACTAAGGAATTGTACACCGGTAGTGTGCTGACTATATATTAGAAGTGAGAAGTCCAGCTGTGAAGACATTACCCTGTTAACAGTGTTGTGAAGAATTAGTGATTATTAAAGAAGACTACAGTGCACGAGTGTGTTTCTGTGACTGGTGGAAGTCTACCTGCCTGTTGTTTGTCTGTACACTGATACCGATCGTCGGGGAATTACCAGACACTGGCGGGACAGCCAGTGGTAATACGACGACATTTGTTCTCTCTACTGCGTCTGTACATACGACCCTGGCCTCTGGTAACCTGTGGTAGGCGGTGAAGGGAGGGTCGTAACAAGACCAATAGGAAATAATTACTTCCCATTGCACATTGTCGACATCTGGAGCAGGTTGGCCCTCGAGAAAAACTAGACAAACACTGGGCAAATTAAGAGTTCATGTTCGACTATATTTTTAAGTAAGTGTTGAAAAGTCACCACTAGCGGCAACAGCCCTCCGCTACAGCACCAACCTATGTCAGAGAAGCTGTTTAAACCTACAGCACAAGCCACACAAGCGTTCAAGCAGGCCAAGGGCAGATCCAGGGGTGTCATGGAGTTCAGACCCCCCCCCCCCTTTTCATCAGAAAATTCCAATGCATTTTCTTCTATGCAGTACTGTACTCAGGCGTTTTTGTATAGTAAAAAGTAATTACTATTGACCTCAGAATATCTCCCAATATCAATTGCACATGGCTTCAATATGGCCTAAATATGCCCACGACAATGGTCAGATTTAAAAAAAAAAGTCTGGGGGTTTCAGCGCCCCCCCGGCTGAGTGGGCTCGTTTTGTTCGCCTGTTTCCCCATCCAACACTTCTTGGACCCCCCCCCCCCCCCATGATCCGTCCCTGCACACTAGCCAACTAAAAGACGAACAACAGAAAACACCATGCTGCAATCTGGTCGAGTCCTGATTCTTTTAACTCTACCGCTTTATTTATAATTTCACCTCTAAATATTCACCACAAAACTACTACGTCTACCTTAACTAAACACAAAGTCAAAGTAACCTTATGATCAGGAGGAGTCACAGAGTACACTGGAACGGGAGAGTAACACACCTGAGCCTGGGTAGGTTGTGGTCACGTCACTTGTCTCTCTCTCCTCCTTAACACACTTTATCTTCTTCGCCACTGATCGGCTCGTTAGTATCTTGGGTTGTCGGTCATGTCTCTGTACACACTGTCGGCAAGCACTGGGCATGTACTGGTTCTCTTACGCTCTGTTGACCAGTACCGGCTCTCTGTTACACATTGTTAAGTACTGACAATATATCTGTACCCAACTCCGAAAAAGTTTGGCCTCGCAATTTTCTGAACCTGTGGCTACTTCATCCTTAAGCTGTGAGCCGCCGTAGTGGGAAGGTCATCCACCAGCTCCAGGTGTAAACACTCAACTGGGTAATGACCTATTAAGTCACCGGCTCCACTGAACTGCCTCTGCTCGAAGCCCAAGTCGACCATACAGTGAAGCAAACTCTCTCGAAGGGAATCACTTACGACATGAATTCGATGATACCAAAAAATATCTTACTTAAATAAATTGTGAAGTAGATTATTATTTTTAATATTTTCCCTTTAAATGGTGGAAATTAAGGGACAATACTGTATTTGTTTACAAAGTCGCCGGAAGATTGAGTCACTACCGAGCGACAAACTACGTAACTGCTCAATTACACCTCTCACTAACTATATACTGTATGTTTACAACGTATACTGTAGTACTGTATCGTAATACTACTGTAATGTATGAATTAATTTATATATTGATAAGAAATGTATATACAACAACACAGACCTTAATGCCTCACTCAAACTGAAAATATGGCATCACTTATAAATAAAATTAAGATTTATTGGAAAAAATAGACTTTAATAAAGGATATACAGAATTAGGCTTCTATAGGTATAAAATCTTTACTGGGAAGAGGTAGATATTTAATGATAAAATTTAAATTATCAAAACAAAAATTATCCGAAACTGCTTTCTCAGGTCCACCAACACCCCCCCAGCGCCACCACCAACACCCCCCCAGCACCACCACCAACACTCCCCCAGCACCACCACCAACGCTCCCCTATCACCACCACCCCCCCAGCGCCACCACCAACACTCCCCCAGCACCACCACCAACACCCCCCCAGCACCACCACCAACGCTCCCCCAGCGCCACCACCAACGCTCCCCCATCACCACCACCAACACCCCCCCAGCGCCACCACCAACACCCCCCAGCGCCACCACCAACACCCCCCCAGCGCCACCACCAACACTCCCCCAGCTCCATCACCAACACTCCCACAGCGCCACCACCAACACTCCCCCAGCTCCACCACCAACACTCCCCCAGCACCACCACCAACACCCCCCAGCGCCACCACCAACACTCCCCCAGCACCACCACCAACACTCCCCCAGCTCCACCACCAACACCCCCCCAGCGCCACCACCAACACTCCCCCAGCACCACCACCAACACTCCCCCAGCGCCACCACCAACACTCCCCCAGCTCCACCACCAACACTCCCCCAGCACCACCACTCCCCCAATGCCATCACCACTCCCCCAGCTCCACCACCAATACTCCCCCAACGCCATCACCACTCCCCACCAACACTCCCCCAGCTCCACCACCAACACTCCCCCAGCACCACCAACACTTCCCCACCACCACTACCCCAGCATGATGGAGGCTGATCAACTCCACAGGCCTTATTATAGATCTTTATACTCAAAAAATACCTCATATGGTTTCCAAAATATTAATACCTTTAGTTTAATATTACTTGTTCATTTTTTTTTTCTTTCATCAATATTATACAGTTCTTCTACACGTTCTGCCTTACTTATTTCCTTAAAATAAAATTACAGTTCTACACATTCTGGCAGCTATTATTTTTTCCTTTATTAAACTTGATTTTATTAAATTTACTGTATTATTCTACCTTATTTAATATTCCTTTAATTATCCTCAATTTACATTCATATATAAAGATAAGGTAAAAATAGACCACCTGAAGAATCTCCATCCCAGCTCATTTCACCTAAAGATTACCTACCCTAACACTATTTGGGGGGGTGAGGTTAAGTTAGGTAAAGGTTAAGTTAGGTTAAGGTCAAGTCAGATTAGGTTAGGATAAATTAGGTTAGGTTAGGTTAGGTTAGAATTTGGGTGGTTAGGTTAGGTTAGGTTAGGTTAGGTTAGAATTTGGGTGGTTAATCTTTAGTTGAAATAAACTAGTGGTCCTTTCCTTACACAGTACTCACGTCCCACAACAGAATCAGCAAAAAATATTGATCCCTAAAAATTTTTACTCGACTTCAAACAAAAACATAAGTTAAGGATAAATTAAGCACAATAAAACACAAACTTCCTTTATATAAGATTTTGTCACATTTCCCTTTATCTTTAACACCAGTTGAAGTTAATTTGACATAGATTCAGTAAGAGTTTGTTCCAGATCTGCTTCATCACTTTCTGCAGGTGAGTTCTGATGATGCATTCTATGTTGACAGCAGCTTGTGTTTCATCTGATTTCACTCATTGTCTATTGGGTTTAGGTCCAGGGCACACTAGTACTCAAATAGTCCTGTATACACTTAATAAGGAGTGGTGTTGATACATTATTGGGGGAAAGAATACAAGCATACAGGTACTCCTTGACTCAAGACCTGGTCGGCGGTCCCTAACCCCATCGTTAAGTCGAGGACTGACTCTACTATTGAATCATCATATAAACATTACTATACATGAGAAAATAAATGAAAATATGGATCCACGGGTATATTGCCTATGTACTATCACAAACATATTAGCTCAGATAAGTTGTAATTTTAACCAAACACTCGGCAGAAGGTAGTATCAAATGTTTATAAATTCATCATATAAAAAACATTAATCCCTTCACTATAAGGATGCCGACTTTAGTATTTTAATTGGCAAACACCCAGACCATTTTATTCAGCACAGAGGAGGCCCCGTACACAAGAGGTTAATCATTATCCAAGTACAAAAATAAACTTATGTTAAATCTAAGTTAAATCCATCTCAAAATACAAGACCAAACTGTGATAACATTAACATTTCACTGCAACATATTTCTTTTCCAAACAGGTACATTGGCAGAAGATCAATCTGGCCTCCTCATATGAGTGTCATGTTCTGAACCAACACACTATGACACATCAACAATAATGTCAAGTGTTTGGATAAATTTGGTTATGAAAAGACATATTATGCATGATGAAAAACCTCAAATTTCAATAGTTATTTCATATAGCAACTGAAACATTATATCTTTCTCAAAAGTTTTATGTATTAGTTTTAAAATATGAATTGAATTTTTAAAACTATGGTAAATAAAGTACAGTAAGAGCCTGCACGGAATCCAAGCTATTAAACCTATTCAATGGGGTTAAGTTCAAGATTTCCGCTGTATTTCCACGATCATACTGTCGACCACCTGCATGTCTTCTTTGAGAACAACAACTACAGCCTGAAGAGCATTATGCTGCAGTGACACATATTGTGAAACGTCTCTCTCTTTATCACTAATGAGGCCATACCGTGGACCGCCTCGACAACTCCCTGGCTTCACCGACATCTGGGCCATCAGTTCGTTCAAACATCCCTGTAGTAATATTAACAATTATTAGTTATAAATAATGAAATGAAATATAACCTACCATCTTAACAGTTAACATTCTCAGCAAGTACTGTTCTGTATATTGGCTCCTTGACCTCTTAGCTCCGAGAGGTCCATATGGCCCTAAACCACCAATCAGAGGTATCATATTATTTCACCTGTACAGTACTTGGCTCAAAATGTTTTAAATCTACATTATATTTCATTATTATGCTTGAATGTTGTATTTCCCTCTTTTCTTTTTATTTCTCAGTGTATATTTACAATGTATACTTTGCTCTGAGATAAATACAGTATTCAAGGTAATACTGTAAGGGAAGGGAACGTGACACTGGAAAAAACCTCACTTTTTTTTCCACCGTTCCTGACTGTTCCATGCAATAACTAGTGTGGTAAACTGATGCACTACTGTACTCTACAACATAACTCACCCGGTACTGTGTGGGCTGCATCAGCTGCAAGTACAGGTCCTCAAGTCGCATTCGAATCTGTTCTTCCGTCTGGTCCAGCGGCACCCCTCTCTTCCTCTCAACCTCTTGTGCTGACACCAACTAAACATTCAAATAAAACACAAGGTGATATATTCATTTATTAGTAAGATCTTGGTGACAAAAAACACAAAATTAAATAAGAATTACTTATATCTTTGCCTAAATAACAGATCAACTCCATGACTTGTCAGATCTTAAAGGATTTATGAACTAGCGGCCTAACTAGATGTGGGATAACAAACTATACCACCTGCACAAGAAACTGGGTGTACTGTCTTGCCACTCTGAATCATAACAAGAAAGGACATGGAAGACCGACACAGAAACAAAACATCACAAACCTTGAGAACTCTACGGGTGAGACTGGCCTGTTTCCACTTAGCGTTCTGAATGGCAGCCTTCACCATGGTTTGTTTGTGTCGTAGTTGTGTTATTTCGTCCATAATGTTGTTCATGCTTGATTGGAGGTTTGCTGCGTGTTCTTCTTGATACCTGCAAAACAACAACTTAGATGTACTGTATGTAAATGGACATATTGGTATATACAGGAACATATTGGTATCTTGAGGGATATATTGGTATCTAGAGGGGCATATTGGTATCTTGAGGGATATATTGGTATCTAGAGGGGCATATTGGTATCTTGAGGGATATATTGGTATCTAGAGGGGCATAATGGTATCTAGAGGGGCATATTGGTATCTAGAGGGGCATATTGGTATCTACAGGGACATAATGGTATGTTTTTGGTAGTGGTCACAGGTACTCATATAGAACCCAAGTCTACACAGAATGCAAGGTACATCACTCACTTGAACTGTTGCTGTAGCTCCTGGAAGCCAACTTTCACAACAGGGACAAACTTGTGAGGGTTTGGATTTTCCCTCTTGCCCTGTTCCCACAACGCTGGGTCAATACCTACCAGGAAGGACATGACATCGTTAACCCACTATTCCTTGAACATTTCCCTACAGAGGTTCATATTTAAAGATGAAAAATCTATAGGAAGAGTTCGGTGGATTTGTCTATTTTTTCAGGTACAGTATAGGAACAAATATGATTTAAATTCTGGAGGTATATTTGTTAATGTGACTCCTTGTAATGCACTCTGACACTCCTGGTAAGTAACTCACTCTCACACTCTTGGTAACGCACTCTCACACTGCTGGTAACTCGATCTCACACTCCTGGTAACTCGATCTCACACTCCTGGTAACTCGATCTCACACTCCTGGTAACTCACTTTCACACTCCTGGTAGGTAACTCACCTCTTTGTGGAGTATCAAGGTATTCTTTCATCTGTACCTCCGTCAACATCAACATCGGAGTCACCTGCTCGATACACAGGTTCTGCAAAGAGAAATGACCCACATCACATCTAGGGGAGGGGGGGGGATACAAAGGAAATTGGACCTACTGCAACACTAAACACATGTGGTTATATTCTCTCCACACTGAACTAACATTAAACATGACTATTATCTCTGTATCATCATCATCACCATTCAAGGCTATATCCCATTCTTCTACAGGTTAGCCTTCAGAGATATAACACTTAATCATGTACCGACAATAGCCTAACTTTATGACAAATTCAGTGTGACTTAAGCAATATCTTAGATATGACAAATCTTTGTTTTATATAGGAAATAACTCACACATAGCTATTGTACCTTTAATGACTGGGCATAAGCCGGTCCCAACATGTGGCGGGAAACGTCAGCAGCGGCCGCCCTCTGTTTCTCTCCTGTAACAAAATTGTAAATAAACTTTCCATCTAACGTCAACCGAGTTCTCTATAAGCTCTGCGTTATGGTCATTTATGGATTGACTTTGATAAATTGGACGTTATAGATTTCCTAACCTAATCAAATCTAACCTAACATAATCTAACCAAATTTAACTTAACCACCCTCCCACCCCCCATAGTATTAAGGTGCTTGATCATCAGTTAAAATTGCTGAATGTGAGGGGGGGAGGGGCTAAAATCTTCAGTTGTTCAGATATACTCTTTTTTAAATTGTAAAGTTTGGATAAAATCATAAAAATACTAATAACAACATAAACATCAAATATAATCACCATTAGGGAGAGGCTGTTGGACGTAAAACCTTATGTTAGTCTTATCGGGAACATCAGCGTTGAAGACTTCATCGATGACGACTTCGGCACCGCCAAATATAGACGACAACGTTGACACGATCTGTTGTTTGTGGGGCCTGGCCGGGATAAACGGAAACAATTAACCAATACGTATTTAATTCACTTCATAACAAAATGTAAACTAAACAATAGACTATAACAAATATGTGAAATTCGTACAGGTTAGATTAGATTAGGTTAGGTTATGAGTCATGTGAAAACCAGCTTAATTATTTGTCCTGGTGGCCTCTAGGTCCTTAAACTTTTCAAAGAATTATTGGATTACGATGAGGTTCTTCTCTTATTAACTCTTTCACTATGGGGAAGCCACTTTTAATATTTTACTTGGCTAATGACGAATGATTTTATTCAGCTCAGAGGTGAGCCCATACACAAGGGGTTATTAGACTAACACCTTCACTACATTGACGCCACTTTTACTCTAATTGGCTAACACAGGACTATTATATTCGGCACAGAGGGGAACCCATACTCAAGTTGGTTAACGAGCAATCCAACATGAAGTTAACCATTTATGCAACCTTAATTACTGATCAGTTTAGGACAGTGTCTCTACTAAGGACACAGTAGAGTAAAGAGGAACGGTTTAGAAGATTGTACTTACTCTACCGCTGAGACTCCCTTTCCTAGGATGATCTGCACAATACCATTTTCATTGCGGTAGTTGGGTATCCTGGCGTAACAAACTACCTTGAAGCGACAGTATGGGTTTTCCGCTGTGAACTCTACCGGGGGCATGTTTGGGGCGTAATAACCTGAAAGACAATAAATAAATAAATTAATAAATACATACATAAATAAAAAGGCTTTAAACTTCAAATTACCATAAGATTAGACTCTCAATATTAACATTAAACACAGACAACAAACACTCATTAAATCCTTTCTTCAAAAATTACAAATATTCTTCTAAGAAAATTATTTAAAAGAGATCGTGAAAGGCTTTATTGTGTCATAAGATAATTAAATAAATAAAACAGACGGCAAAATGTGGAGCCACATATGAGACAACCAATCAACGGGTGAATGACTGGACTGAGGTGTGGACCCTGGAGCCCCCCTTATATATCCCACTTGGGTCGCAGGGAACACACAGGAACACAGTAATACAACTATCTACACTCTCAGTTCTTGCTTTTGGACACTCACTGGTGCTGGCCAATAATCATAAGGGCTGTGGATAAACTAAGGAAGATCCTATCTCTAGATTTTTGCAGTATAGACCAGTGGTAGAGTCACACACAATAGTCCTGTCATCTCTCCTCCTGAATCATGAACCCTGAGATTCAGATTCGTGAACCCGAAGCATTTAAGGATAGAATAATGCATCGGTCTACTGCTTCGGGTTCGCGAGTCAGAATCTCGGGGTTCATGGTTCAGGAGACACGACGGGACTTTTGTGGATGACTGCACATATGAATCATCCCTGGGAATCTAATTAATAAACCCCCAAACCTTGTCAGTACAGTAGGAGTCACCCAATCCATTACATCAATTATGAAAAAAAATCTATATTCAAAACATTGAATATTATGAAAAAATTTAAATAAACATTTTACCTTTCCCAGAACCCCAAAATGCTTGTAGCTGATTCCACTTGCGTAACACCTCGTCATTCTCATTGTTGAAGTAAGAGGGGGTACAGATGGCAAGGTGCAACGCTAAGGAGGGATCAAGTTGACCCAATGCTGGCAGCTGGCATACATCTGAAAAGAAATGAGGAATATCCTGTTTTGTACAGTTGTGGACAAAAAGAAATTGGCAGAGAGAGAGAGAGAGAGAGAGGTGGTATATAGGAGGGTAGAGGTGTAGGTGGAGACTTGACAATGTTGCATTATCGATCCTCACTACAAATTGATTTCTTTATTTTAATTATGTCACACTGGTTTACAAAGGTCAACTACACACAGTACACCTGGAGGTTGTCAGATGTTACATTATACACAAACACATACAGTACCTGAACTCTGTGTTCCGAACGCTGAAGTCGTTTTTGTTCTGAAACAAAAAGATTTCATTATATTCCAATACTGTACATCTGAAATTCAGGGAAATATCTAATTAACTGATATTTGAAGTATAAATTGTTGCTATTCTTTCAGTAAATTTATATGTAATAATAATAATAATAATAATAATAATAATAATAATAAACTTATATCTTCCTAGAGAAGTAACTGCAAATCAAATCTGCATAAAGGTTGTCATTATATTGATCACAGTATTGTACAGGTCCACCACTTATTTTCCAGCACCCTTGGTTCCAAAGCCTTGCCAGATTATGTTTTGCCAGACCAACTGAGGTCAGGTAATTATAATTCAACAGTACACCTCTGACCCACTAATTATACACCTCCTGTGTCTCTAAAGCACCATGGACTGCTAGAAACTTAAATTAAACGAATATTAAATGTAAATTAAATGTGAAAAAGACATAATTTTGAGCAACATTACTGGACACACTTTGTAATCAAATGTACTGTACTACACTAGACTAAAATGTTTATCTCTTGTGCAAACTATGTGATGTTTATACTCAAATTAATCAATATCTTACAAGGATTCCAGCAATGTAATTTATATTCTGCTAAGTCTGGTCAGCTACATTTTGTAAGATAAAAACTTTAAGCCTAAAACTACCATCACTCAGGCAGGGAGGGAGGGAGGTTAAGTGCCCTCTCATAGTATTGTCCGGACTAAAGGAGGTGCTGGACCATCAGTTCCCGGTGGTGTACCTGTACTGTATTAATGGAGATACATTCCTGACAGCAATATATCTTATATATGAAGGCTTCCTTAGTGTACCAGCAATAGAGCCAATAATAATAGAAATGGTCAACATGATATAGCAACACCTGTTACTCACAACCTACCCAAATCCAGAGCCCAGCAGAAAGCCTCCAGATGTGCCGCCAGTAGATGTACCAAATCCAAACGGTGTCTTGGCTGGTTGGCTGGTATTTGTCCCGAAGCTAAAACCTATAAGCAATAACCAGTGAGAATTAAACAATTACAAATAATAACACAAAAAAGGCGATAAAAGTATCTTTGTCATTTGCACTGAGTTCCAGCTAAATATAATCTACATAATCTAATATATACGCTGAAGTTTATTGTCTTCTATAGATATAACAAACAAAAGGACACATTTACCTATAACCCCATGAGGATTAGGAACACATAGTAAGGCTCTCCAATGTTCACTGTCTTCATTACTGAGGCATCAAGCAATAAAATACCTAAACAGATACATACCAGAGAGACAGAAGGCCATACCCACTCCTGTATTGAAGTCATGGAAGCATTGAAGCACTATTATCTGGCCTGTCAACTGCTGTATTAAGAGTATAGGTGTCAGTGTGCCAACATGATCTTCGTCGCATTTTTCTTTATCTCATTTGTGTCCTTAAATCTCGAAACCTTCAGCGGCATCATCTTAATTTTAGAAAACAGCCAAAAGTCGCAGGGAACCATGTCGGGAGATGAGTCTTGGGTGTATGGATACAACCCAGAAGCGAAAGCTCAGTTGTCACAATGGAAGTCACAGACATCACCAAGGCCAAAGAAGGCACGGCAGGTTCAGAGCAAGGTGAAGCTCATGCCGACAGTTTTTTCGACTACCAGGGTATTGTTTATTACGAGTACGCTCCAGAAGGCCAAACAATCAATAAAGAGTACTACCGGGGAGTTCTCCGTGCAGTGCGTTGTAAGATACGAGAGTTGTGGGAGGCGGAGGACCACCACAACAATGCTCCAGCCAGCCCACTCATCATCCCATCTTGTCCAGGATTTTTTTGCCAAACACAGGATCACACAGGTCCGGCAGGCTCCCTACTCTCCTGACATGGCTCCCTGCGACTTTTGGCTGTTCTCTAAAATTAAGATGATGCCGCTAAAGGTTTCAAGATTTGAGGACACAAATGAGATAAAAAAAATGCGACGAAGATCATGTTGGAGATCCCAAAAACTGACTATACAAAATGTTTCCAGCAATGGAAGGACCGCTGGGCTAAGTGTGTTCAGTTCCAAGGGGCCTACTTTGAAAGGGATTAAAGTCTCAACTCAGTAAGTAAGCTTGTTTTTTTTTTCACCTGCTAAAGGTCGGATACTTTTCGATCAGACCTCGTATAAGGACCTTTACCCTACAGACAGATATTGAATAAGTGTGTCTTTCCCTACAGGAGGTGACAGTAAACACTTACCCTATTGAGTTGACAACATGATGAACTAACTCCACCATCAAGTACAGTCCCCATCACTAGTGCACTTACAGAGGCTAGTCATACAAACATTCCACAAATAATTATCTTTGATATGTTTGTTTTAATATGATTCCATAGTACCGTATGTTTAATATTGTGAGTATCCTCCTGTCGAATATAAACAGACACACGGCTGACACACTGCACAAAACCTGATGAGCCCCTGTAAACACACCAGTGAAGGGGACTGTACATACATTATGAGGAGAAACGCAGAGGCATGAAAGCAGTAAATTATAATGTGAAACTGAAATAAGTAAAGCAAACTATTAATCTTGACAGGACAGATTAAGCATGATGTGTGATGGTCCCTACTGGAAGCTGAGGTATTGTTAATACAGTATAGGAAAGCATTAATTATCAGGAGAGTTAAGGTAGTTTATTACGTATCTTTATCAATGGTTTTAACTCCACAGGCATACTAAGTTCAAGCTTTGTTTCTTACAACTGCAAAATTTGGCGATTCATAACAAATCGCAACTAGGCCTTCACATCATGACAAATCAGAACAAAGCGTCCACACCAGCAATTTTTAACATAATCACAACACACCTAGTCTTCCTACCAGCAGTACTCATCACGACCATAACACAACACAGCCAACACATAAATCAGTACACAAGTATAGTAAACCATGATAGTGCTGTACTCACTACTTGTTCCCGGCATTGTGATAGTTTTCCCTCCAAGACTGCCAAAGCTAAACATAGATGGCTTGGGAGCCCCTCCACCAGAGTTAGACAGAAAACCAAACCCTGGTAATTGTATAAACTAGTTAAGGTAGGCATCCACACAACACTTCTCAGATGTTAATAACTAATATTGTCTCTATAACAACAAGATCACAACCACATGATGTAAAGACAACACCAGTGTCACCAATGACCATTATTGTGTTGTACTGTATAATGTAGTAATATATTCTGACGGTAATTAATCTCTCCCTCATGGAACTGTCTCCCTTAATAAAAGGTGAGGAAAGAAACAGCAGTTCTAGGAGACAGTGAGTCAGGCACCACAGAGGACATGTGTGACTCAGGCTCAGCCAGGTTACACAGCCAACACTTGAGGACTGTGTGGCTGTCGTCAATACTGCATGTACGAGCTGATCATAATGTCAGAACACGCACAGAACAGGTCCTCACCGCGCAACCGTGTGACCGGCCTGAAATATTGGTTCTCGTGATGTCATCCGTAGCCAACGTCACCAAAAGGACACCGGACTGTACTGTATAGAGTAGGTGGAGCCAACATTCTGTCTCCCCTCCACACTTTGACACCAGAGAACATCTCAACAATGTATCCAGAGAGATGTGACAGCCTGATAAAAACTTACAAGGTAAACACTGCTGATAAACTGGCATGCTGTTTGACGAGAGTTCTTAAAACATCTACAGATAAAATGAAGTAACTAAATATCTTAGTCAAAATTTGGGAGATTTGTTTATAAAGGAGAAGCACAAGCACTGTAAACCCTGAACTATACGGCAAAAGTAATTCAGAATTAATCATTTTTAACATAACTAGAACCAAAATCTGAAAAAATATAGATAAAAATCACATTAAAGAAACAACACCACCACTTCATACTCCATCCATGCCTCACCTGTACCTGAACTGGACACTGCCGGGGTAGGTGTACCAAAAGGTGTCCCAAAGGCTGTAAAAGCAATGGAACAATAAATATAACAACATTCTATGCACTTTTATCTGCATTACAGTACAGCAATCCATTACCGTACACCGAGCAACATAATCAACAGACGTGATTGATGTATGGTAATTAACAAGCGTCTTTGTTTGAGTTTACCAGATGATACTATTACTGGTAGATGAACTGTACCCTGTGCTATAACTACTGAGGCCAAATTTATCTTCTTTAATACTAGGACATCTACTGTTTCAGGCTGTGATAAAGAGCTGCCCTGGTGTATATTACTGAACTGTACCTCCACCATATCTGAATACTCATTCTCTGGTTTCTTCCTGTACTAACAATGGCCAATAAAATTCATTAATAACAAAGATCAGACCGACCGCCCAAATGGCTCTTAAGCTGAAAGGTGGTCAAATGTTAGATCAATATGGGCCAACTTTCCAAGGTAGAGAAGACTCAACTCACATCAAGACACAGACATATAATGGGATAAAAAGTATTATGTCAGTATTTCACTTTATCACCAAACATAGAGAAGACTCTTACGTGTCGCCATGGTTGCGGTGCCTCCGGTCGTGCCTCCGAAACTGAAACCTGCAATTTATATCAACTTACAGTTTTGAAAGGATACAGTACAGGGCAGAGTACAGTATATAACAAAACTACATATAACCTGTTAACTGCTCACAGGGATGTTAACAGAAGCAGTGTTGTAATAAAATATATCATATCTCCCTCATCACAGGTTAGATATCAGAAGGTCACACACCAGCTCAAGAGAACCCACCTCAACCGTGCTGCAGGTACAGTGAAGGAAAGGTGATATCCCCAGACAAGGTACGTATCATGCATGAAACTATATCCCTATATGACTGCACAGGATGACTCGAAGCATGATCCACGAGACATTAATCAACCGCCCCCCCCCCCCCACTCATCTCTACTACTGCGATGCTTCTGCCACATCTTAACTGGGGGTATCACAATGGATATAAAGACACCTTACCTTCACTGTACCTGGCCAGCAATTTATTAGGATCACCTAACCTAACCTAATCTCCAGGGAGCCATAGGAAACAGAAAGTTTTACCCCAACTTTTGCTGAGACGAACATAACCTTTATATTCATATGTTTCTCAGTACAGTACAGTGTGTATCCGGCGTACAACCTCAGAGAACGTTCCCAAGCTCCTCCTAGATATAAAATCACAGCTGCTGTAGAATCCACTCCACTTAAAACATGAAATCAATCACACTGTCATAGTCCTGAGGTTGAGTACGGTTAAATAAAGAGTTCAGCTTACAATAATCACCATAACTAGTACAAGAACCAGAACTAACCAGAGTGTTTAACCCATATACACAATTGGGGAACTTGGAAACTTTACCCTAGTGAATTATCTACAATGAAGAGAAGAGTTATAGTCAGCAAAGACACATCCCATCACTTAATATACAATACTGCAATGACTTGTCCACATAACCTTGAGAATATCCCCTGCCTACAGTACAGGTTATGGTGTACGACAACCCAACAAACAACCTATGATGCAGCCAGAGCCACACTGTAGTGCTGCACAATAACACACAATACATCACGAAGACTCCCTCTAGACACGTTGGGTGAACGGTTGCTAAGACTTGGCCAAGAAATAATCTGTTTTATAAGTAATCTACATGTAGGCCTATGATAGTAGGGTGTGTCATAGGAGGGAAGATCAGCTAAAACTAATGGCCCATCACTTTTTTGGTAGATTTTAGTGTATATAAACAGAAAATAATTTCAGTTTCAATATTTTGCAACCTTTTGCTAGGTAAATTTTAGCGTGAAATTTATCGAAAATCTAACGTACAGCTGCATTAGTGCATTACAATTAAATAGTGAACATTGCTTTCTGACTTCATTCTTTAACAACCAAACTAACAATATTTTTTTCTGTTTCAGATTCTGATGCATTTATAAGTTGATAATACTTGCGATGGCTGCTTGTGTCAGGACGAGGAACCAAAAATCCAGCCATCTCAGTCACTATCTTGGGTCTGGGAGAGAGCTCCTGAAGTCGGAGTTGCCTACATTGAGAGATGCTTTGAGATACGGTGTTTTAATCAGGCAAATCAGTGAAAAGAACCAAAGAACTTACACAAACAAAGACATTGCCAGTGATATGACCAAAGCTGTCTTGGCACAGTACACTCTGGCTAACGCTCAGTTCAAGCCTCCAGTCATAACAAGTCAGAAGAAGATTAGTGAGAGACTGCTAGCCAGTTGGGAAAAGGCAAGAGATATCTCTCTTGGGAGAGTAAAACTTGCAGTTAAGGACAGCTTTGCCAAGCAACTGGACCAGTTATTTGACATAATTACTTGCAAGTGCCCAATTGTTCTCTGTCCTGAGTTTGGATGCGATCGTGACTGTAAATCCGGGGCCCACATCTCCTGTATTTGCAAGCGTGAACTGAAGATTCCTGTGATCGAACTGGCATTTGTCAAAGCACAGAGAGAGAAGACTGGCAGTATAGGGGCTCTCATGATTTCTAGCCAAGATATTCCGGAGTCCAAGAGACAGGAGGCTGCCACAGAGAGACAGAAGAGGAGAAGAGTTGCCGAGGAAAAGAGACTTGAGAAGGCCCAGGGTGAGGTAAAAAAGGCCGATGATTGGAGTCAAGCTGATTCAGAGTTTAATGACTTCCCCATGGCTGATCCGAGTGCTGACCAGGAGAATGGTGACTTTGTCCCTAACCCAGAAAATAATGATCCCAAACCTTCCAGGCATAAGATTCGAAATAGGAAAGATATCCCGAGCATAGCTCTGGCCAGCATGCGACACCACACTGGTCTCAGAGAAACTGCAGAGATAGCAACATCTGCCTGGATTGACGGTGGTTTGATAACACCTGATGATGTTCACCTGGTGATAGATCATAACAAAATAAGGAGAGCTCGGGAGAAACTTGTCAGTAACCTAGAAGAGGAGTTTGATAAGGGGATAAGAGAAAATGGAATCAATTGTTTGTTCTTTGATGGGAGAAGGGATGACACTAAAGTGTTCAAGAAAGTTGGAGATTCTGACACGTTGTTCCCTGCCATGGTGAAGGAGGAACACTACTCCTGCTGCAGTGAACCAGGAGGGAAGTATTTGTGGCATTTCACTCCAGAGAAAGATGACATCAGGAAACCAGCTGAGATAGCGGCAGATAACATTGTGAACTGGCTGAGAGAGAGGAACGTAGACCAGACCCTGCAGGCCATTGGAGGGGACAGCACCAACACGAACACAGGGTGGCAAGGGGGGGGTCATACAGTGGATAGAGCGGAAGATTGGGAGGAAGCTGGTCTGGATTGTTTGTGACCTCCACACCAACGAGTTGCCACTCAGACATCTGATCCAGGAGCTGGATGGCAAGACTCTTTCAAACAACAGATGGTCTGGTCCTCTTGGCAAGATGCTGGACTCTGCCACTGAGTTAGAAATAAATCCGAGCTTTGAAAAAATCACAGTTGGCCCTCCACTCGTTGAGCTTGCACATACTGTCATTGACAACCTGAGTACTGACCAGTACTATGGTTACATGATTTGCAGTGCCATCAAAACTGGGGTCATGCCTGATAGACTTGCTTACCTGCAGATAGGTCCAGTCTCACATTCTAGGTGGCTCACAACGGCTCTCAGGTTCTGCAGAATTTGGGTCGCTCATCATAAACTGAAAGGGAACCAGCTTCACAACCTGAGACTTATTGTCCAATTCATCGTGAGTGTCTACTTGCCAAATTGGTTCAACACCAAGGTCAAGTCATCGTTCTCCGAAGGTCCGAGGCATGTTCTCTTCCAGCTTGAGCTCCTGAGGAGTCAGCCAAGGAAGGTTGTTCAGATTGTGGAGCAGACTGTGAGGAGATCTTCCTGGTATGCTCATCCCGAGGCAGTTCTGCAGACAATGCTCTGCAGTAAGGATGAGGAGGAGAGAAGAGTGGCAGTCAAAAAGATCTTGGATATGAGACTTATGAGAGGATCTGGGCATGACGAATCAGTTGGTGACGATTCCTTCAGGGTCAGGAAGACTCCTGAAGTCAAACCAGGTGCCAAGACCCTGACTGATCTCATAGATCTGGATAACATCCAGGCTGGCAGTGAGCCCCCTCTTACCTGCAGCCTCACCAATGTTCAAGTCAGAGCTTTCCTGGACAACCCCATGCATGTCCCTGCCTGGCCCTCGCACACCCAGAGTATAGAGCGTTGTGTACAGCAAGTGAGCGAGGCCAGCAGTCACGTGTACAGCCAGGAGAGGAGGGAAGGCTACATCCGAGCTCAGGTGGTCAGCAGGGAGGTGATGAGTAGTAACAGAAGCAAGAAAGACATGTTCTCTATGGTGTGCAGCAACACCGGGTCGTAGTAGTAAAACCGGTTTTTGTATTTGATGATTTTGTTTTCTAAAGGACTATTAAATTTAATAAATGTGTCAAGATCATTCGTTTCATTATTCTGGATCATTTTCATCCTAATAAATTAATCTGATACATTTACATTACTTTAAATAAGCTATTTAGTGGTGTTGGTAAAAGGGTGGGAAATACTGAATTTTCATTAGATTTCAAGTTAAAATTTACCTAGCAAAAAATGAAAACTTTTCAAATCTGAAGATATCACATGATTCTGCACATAGAACTACATCATTAATACCATGGGCCGATTTTTCAAACTCAAAAAAAAAAAAAAAAATTCGCCTCCGTATGACACACCCTACTATGATAGTAATTATCCACTAGGGTTATTGGATACCCTTTTTAAGTCAATATAGTTGTTTTAATACCCTTTATGCTCACCTCCAGTTCCTGTTGTAGCTCCACTGGGGGCAGGTGTTCCAAAACCAAAAGCTGTGATGAAAAAAATAAAATAATAATAATAATAATAATAATATAAATTTGAGTAGCTTCAGTAATGACCAATAAACAGAGAATTATCAGCTTTACCCCACAAGTTAAAAATAAAAGATTAATTCAAATACAGTATCTTTTCATAGTCCGACCCCACACTAGGCGGCTCTGTTATAATGTACATACTAAGCCTCTGGACTCATGACAGTAGTGACCAGGTCGGACAGACAGACAGAGGATGGGAAAGTCTGCCTTACCATAGGTCACATTTTACCAGAACCTGACTCTTACCATTGTTATGTATATATTTATAAGGTAATGTATTTATAAGACCAAAATAATCTTGTTTTATTTTACTACTTCTAACATTCATCACTCTGGGGTACAGCTGAATAAGTTGAAGCTTACTACAGTACTGTACTTCAATAATGAAACATATTTAAATACAATAATTCTGTACTAAATCACCACTTTTCCGATCATACCACTACAGTATTTCTACACCTGACATTCTAATACCATATTATCATTAACAAGCTGGGTTAAGACTCCAATAAATTAGTACCTGTAATAAGACTTCATGGCAACTGTGCGAGTCATCCCAGGTGTCTTCTAGATCTTTCCTGAAGGCACCAGATAAGATCCACAGGAAATGGCTTAACACAACCCTTCCACACTCTGTACCTGTATTCCCCACTTTACTTGTTGAAGAGCCTACACAGTTTATACTTAACCTAAATACACCCAATTTATAATCTATATAATGACCATAAGCTTTAATTAATCAAATCAATTAAAAGATTAATTACACTAAGATTCCAAAAACACTTCATAGTTAAAGCAGAGACACAAGATGATGATGTAGAATCCAAGACTCACATCCTGTTTATAAGAAAAGGAGTCAGTCTCATGTACAGTATACTGGACAGTATTTCCCAGCTTCGAGTTGCTCTCAGTGTAATTACAAAGTGCATCGTCTCAGGAGCTCAACATACAGTAAATGAATATTTCTCCTATTACCCTGAAACACCTAACAGTCTGCATATATCCAGGTATGAGTGAACAGTTCATATTTAGCTTTAACTTAACATATACAGTAGTGACAAGGAGGAGAAGTAAGACCAATTCTCTCTACTTCTTTTTCTTTTCTTTTAGGTCTTGATATAAAGATTGAATCGTCATCTATTACAGTGATCCCTCGGTTAACGAACGCCTCGGTTAACGAAATTTCGGTTAAGGAACGCCTCGGTTAACGAAATTTCGGTTAACGAACTGCCTTCCATAAGGATCTTCAATTCGGTTAACGAACAAAAATTCGGTTAACGAATTTCTTACGAACCGACCTCAACATGTTTTCGCTTGCACTGACTGGGCAACCAGCTTTAGTATCAGTCCGCCAATACATTAATCGGTTCTAGGGTTTAAATTCCTTACTATTTTAGTAAATATCAAGAAGTTTATACTATCCAATAATTTTAAAAGTTTAATATTCAATTTTTTAGTCATTTTAACAATTATTGAACATAATTGAAGGTAAAGTGACTAGTGTAATGCGTGGCATCCAGCCTCTTAACACAGCAAACAGGCGTTAGTCTCTCTCTGTTTTCACTGGAGGTAACATCTTGCTTGAGACTCTCTTCAACTAAATGCTTTTTTTCTGTTTCCAAGCAAATTATTGGTCATTTTGAAATATATTTTACATATTGACAATATATAATGCAGTGCAGTGTTGATTTAAAGAAAATAATCTTGAAGTACACCAAGAGGGCTAAAATTTTATGGGTGAAATGGCGCCATGGGGTGACTTCTCTTCCACCCCAATGCCTTCTCTTCTTCCTTCTCCTCCACCCCCATTCTAATTCCCATCATCATCATCCAGGAGCCTTCTACATACACACCTCAAAGTAAGTGAACTTTTCTACCATTTTTGTTGAATTTAGGAAATTTTCGGTGAACTGGAACCAATTACCCAATACCCCATTGAAACATTGGTTTCGGTTAACGAAATTTTCGGTTAACGAACGACCTTATGGAACGGATTGAGTTCGTTAACCGAGGGACCACTGTAATACTATGGCAAATAATATTCATAAGAAAAAGAAAGACAAATCAATTGGTGATCTTTAGGAGGAATGAAAAATGTGGTATTAATGATGAGCTGAATATTGTATTGTATATAATTTGATGATATTCATGATTTTTACAAACTATCTCATTACAAGAACAATACTGTACAGTGGTCCCTCGGTTAACGAACAAAATTCGTTCCATAAGGTCGTTCGTTAACCGAAACCAATGTTTCAATGGGATATTGGGTAACTGGTTCCAGCTCACAGAAAAATATATACAAAGTAAAGCCAGAATATAATTCACATTGCTGGAGTTCTTATAAGATGGTGATTAATTTGAATATAAACAAGCTAAAATTTGCATTAGACATACAGTACAAATTGTAGATCTACAAGATGTTTAGAATTTTATTAGGGAGAGCAAAAATTGTATCTTTTGTGCAAAATATATGAAGTTTATATTCAAATTATTCCCTGTCTTGCAAGGATTTCAGCAATGCAAATTATATTATCCTAACTTTAGTCTGAGATATTATTTATTTTTAAACCTGTAAACCTAGTCTTTTTCCCCAAACGTTTCTAAGGAAAGTGGGGGGTGGGGGGTGGGGGTGGGGGGTAGGGAAGGAGGGAGGGGGGGAGGGAGGGAGGGAGGGGTGACAGTGACATGTTTGACAGTTGGCGCCTGTGGTGTGAAGTATTTAATTGTTAATTTATGTCCTTTAGATTGACTTTTTGTGCTTTGCTTATAAAATTTAATAGAAGTGACATAGGTGAATTTAATTTGCATTGCTGGAATTCTTATAAGATAGTGATAAGTTTGAAGAGATCACTGAATTGGCTGAGTACCTCCTCAGCTTATCAGCTAATGTTCAAAACAAAATGTGATTTTCGTAAGGATTTCGTTAATCGAATTTTTTTTCGTTAACCGAATTAAAGATTCTTATGGAAGGTAATTCGTTACCCGAAATTTCGTTAACCGAGGCTTTCGTTAACCGAGGGACCACTGTACTGTAATAAGAGGTTAACAGCTATAAACTAGTGTGTGAAAAGTTTTTGGTCTGCAGCAATTTCTTTACTATATTTTTTTCACTTCACGGATACCTAATACTAGCGTGGGGTCGGCCCTCCGAGTCCTTAATTCCTTCACTATGGAGGGGATGCCACGTTTTGTATCGTGGTTGGTTAACACCATCATTCAGCTAAGAGGAGACCACTCACAGTACACGAGGGATTAACCCGTTTGGTGCTCTGGACAGTTAAAGATATAATCTTGCTACCTCCACGCGATATTATTCAACTGAGAGAAAACCTCCAGCACTGAGAGTTAAAAACCATTACAAACACACGAGCCAGACTGTTGGGTGTTCCTGACTGCCACATCCACTACCCCCAGATATTATTGTTAACTTACTACAACATGAGAGAAAGCTGGTACAAATAAATTCTTCCCATACATAACAACATCAAGAACTGTGTAGGACAAACTAAAGAGCCCAGTGTCCAATATATTTCAGAGCCAAGGAACACGAGCTTCTCTGACAGACAAGAGACACAGGTGACATGTTCCCTCTAAGGTGTTGGCTGGTGGAGTGGAGGTTGTGGTACTGTACTGTGAAACATACAGTACAGTACAGTACATTATAATGGATACTTCGCTATACTGTATTATAATCTGAATTTATATCCTAATACACTACTGTATTTATTTAGCATGACACCATTTTGCTCATCAGTAGTCACGTCAATATTTCTTTAACAGCAACAGGCCATGAAAGGTGTAGTGCTGGTGGTCTGTAGCCTCATTGTGGCCATGGCCTACTGCAACCCTGTTGAGTGTCCAGCCAAGTGTGAATGTGACATTCCAAGGATCACATGTGAGGGAGGAACAATATCCATACTAGACAAGAGACTCACAGCCTTGGTGATACAAGATGCTGATCCACCCATCACTACACTCAACCATGCCATAACTCAGCAACTGGAACATCTTGTACGGAAGTTATTCTCTTTTATCTATTTCATTACCTTATGGTATTTTTATATTATTAGTTACAGTTCTAGAAAATCTTAATATACTAAGACTCCAGAGATCCCTAACTCGCATGCAGCCTCTGAACCCCTGAACCATTTATTTGCAGCCTTCAAACTTTCCAGTAATAGACTAGTTGCTTGTAAGTGTGGTGGAAGAGGTTTTTAAATGAAGTTCAGAACAGCATACAGTATTAATATAAATGACACTATTTAAACAATAAACAGGGAGAATAAGGACTACTAAATATGTTGGCTGGTGGACGGAAAGTATTGTTCAATGCAGTACCGTAATAGTGTACACAAGATTATGATTGTCTTGATACCATTAGTGTGTATGTATCTAATGTACACACACATGCATGCATGCATGCATGTGCACATACATACACACACACAAAGCTTCTATGTATATACAGGTACACTAATCACTACCAAGTTTTTTAATTCCAACAGTAAAGATTACTCAAGCAAAATTAACTGTACTCTGGACTCTGTGAGTACTCTAGGCTTTATCAGGAGGTACTCAGCATGCTGGAGTGTAATCTATCACTCACTCACACCTATAGTACTCTTCAAAGGATTCATAACTCTTCCTCTTGAATGAAATTTCTGGAAATATTATATTAACTTAGATTAACTTGATCACTATAACACACCCTCCGTGCACTGCTTTACTGAACAGGTGAAGCTACAGCTGGACTCGGTAGGCCTGACAGAGATAGACCCCGGAGCACTGGCAACAATACAACGCTTGGAGACTTTGGGGATAACCAACAACCGCATCGCTACGATTGGACCCGCCACCTTCCGAAACTGTAGCAAATTAATTTACCTCAATCTTGAAAATAATAATATTGAAGTGAGTATAATTATTACTGATCTATCTATAATCAACTAAATATAATAATCACTGATCCATCCACCTGACTTCCCAATTAGATGACTATATACTGAAGCTATCTCAGTATATAACACTGATCATATAGCCATGGTATATACTGTACTCTATTTCATCATTAACTTATTGGTTATATGTCTATTATTCAGTGTATCCTAGATCACTACTGTCTATGGAAAACTGTTTGTCATGTTACCGAGTGGAAGCATTCATGCACCTGACCTGACCCAAACTAAAGTAAACTTAACTAACTTAATATAATCCATCTGAACCTAACCCAACCTAACTAAACTTAACCCAACCTAAACCAAACTAACTTGACTTAACCTCACCTAACCCAACACAACCTAACCTAACCTTTATACAATTTACGTCATCAAATAAATAACACTCACTGTCATTTACCATAACAGACGTCTATAATCTCTCAACAGGTAATTGAGGAAGGGACATTCACCTCGCTGGATAACCTCCATCACCTCAATCTGTCTCACAATGCCTTAACCACTCTGCCGAAATATTTACCCACCAGACTCCAGGTTCTTGACGTGGAGTATAACCGGATAAGTGAAGTCCAAGATTTATCCTCTGCTAGTATGACATCACTCAACCTGTGTCATAATGACATCTCCCACATTGACCCAGACCAGGTATGATGCTGTAGTGTACTGTATGTGGCCAGTTGTCAATTCTCTTTGTTTGTTTATTGTCTCTTTGTATGGGCCCACATATGTACGTACATGTAGATATCTCACACTCAGGATTGAGTTAAGATAGAAACTCACAATGCATTTTTTGTATATATTGTATGTACAGTGCAGTGCTAGGGAGTTGCCATGTGGTGAGAAGCTTGCTCAGAGGTCCTGTTGGGTGAGGAGCTTGCTGAGAGTCTGGTTGGTGAGGAGCTTGTTTGGAGGTCTTGCCGGTTCAGGAACGTGGAGTAGAATGGACTTCAATGGCGAGACTGAGAGCTTATATACTCGGCCACCGGAAGTAAGACCGGATGTAAGCTGAACTCCGCCGCTATGGCATGCGGCTAGGCTTGTCAGTTGTAGGGGAGAGTATCCACTACAATACTCCCCCTCCCCTCCGAGCGCTGCAGGAGACTTGTTGTCGGCACGGTTGTATACCACTTGAGAGACATGTTAGGGTTTGCAGAAGACTGGTGTGGGACCGCTGGTAATGCGTCTTCAGAGCATCCCACAGGGCATCGAACTTGTGTGGGGAGCTTCTGTGCGTGAAGCTGATGCAGGACAGTGTTGGGAAGCCTGTCCGTGTGCCTGAAGTTCAGTCTACACATCTCGTCCCAGAGACGTGCAGGCGTGGAGTTGCCGAGGGAGAGAGGGAGAGAAAAGTCTCCGGGTAGGCGAAGGGGCTCGCCTAGGGTGAGATCTGCTGGGCTGCAGTCCATGTCCTCCTTGTGTGATGCACGGATGCCGAGGAGCACTAAGGGTAGAGCATCCGTCCAGTTGTAAAGGTCGTGCTGTCCTTGATTGCATCCTTCAGCTGCCGGTGGAACTGTTCTACCAAGCCGTTTGATTGAGGGTGGTATGAGGTAGTGCGGTGCCTAGAAGTGCCGAGAAACTGTAGGAGGCTGTGCCAGAGTTGTGACTCAAACTGGGCTCCTCGGTCAGTGATGATGGTCGTGGGGGGACCAAAACGGAAGACCCAACCGGACAGGAAGGCGCGGACGGCAGACTCTGTTGTAGCATTGGGCATGGGAATGGCTTCTGTCCACCTGGTGAAACGGTCGATGCAGGTGAAGATATAGGTGTTACCACAGGATGATGGAAGAGGTCCCACGATGTCGAGGTGTACTACCTGGAAATGTTCCTGTCAACAGTACACCGGTTGGCCTGTGCATGGCAGCTTCTGTCGAGAGTTACTACCATTCTCTATCATCCATGAATCTATCTAGCCTCCTTTTAAAACTTTCCAGCGTTTCAGCACTTACTACAAAGTTGCTAAGCTTGTTCCACTCGTCCACCACCCTATTTGTGAACCAGTTCCTTCCTATCTCCCTCCTGATTCTTAACTTATCCAACTTAAATCCATTGTTACGAGTCCTATCCTGCTCAGATATTATAAGAACTTTATCTATATCTCCTTTATTGATTCGTTTCACCAACTTAAATACTTCTATCATATCTCCCCGCACTCTTCGTCTTTCTAGGGAATGCAAGTTTAGTTTCTTTAACCTATCTTGATATGGAAGGTTTCTAAGTCCCAGAATCATTTTCGTCATTCTTCGCTGCACCAACTCCAGTGAATTGATATCCATTCTATAATAAGGGCACCAGAACTGAACCGCATAATTGAGGTGCGGCCTGACTAGTGCAAGATATAGTTGCAATAAGACCTCTGCACTCTTGTTCCATTAAAGTACTGTTTTCTAGGCCGTAGGTCCGGGCTTACAAGTACCCCTAAGTCTCTTTCACAAGTCGACTTCTCTAGGTTGATGTTGTTAAGTCTGTATACATTGAGAGTATTTGTTCTTCCAATATTAAGTACGCTACACTTGCTGGTGTTGAATTTCATTTGCCATTTTTCTGACCACTTCTGCAGTACAGTACAGGTAGTCGTCGACTTACGACCTATGCGACTTACGTCTGTTCGACTTTACGACCGGCGGTACGACAGTTTTGGCCCCAGCCTCCTGGCGCTGCCGGGAGCTGGAGCCGCGGGCATCCCCGCGCTCAATTACAAACACGCTCGCTGGTACAGCACACTTCCCTCCGTGTCTGTTTGCCTTGTGCCTTTCTCTTGTCTTGGAAATTTTTCTTGAACCACCACCCCCCCAAGATGTCTACCAAGAGGAAACTTAAAGATGATTATATTATCATTACACATTATAATATACGTAAGGTAATTAAATTGTACTGTAGTATGCAGTGATTTACTTAAACCTGACGACCGTAACAATAATGAACAAAGAAAATGTTGATAAAATAAGACTTAAAGATGATTATATTATCATTACACATTATAATATACGTAAGGTAATTATAACATAGGCCGACTTACGACCAGATCAACTTACGACCGGGCGGCCGTAACCAATCTAGGTCGTAAGTCGACGACTACCTGTATATTTAAATCCTCCTGTAGTGCATTTGCATCCTGCCCTGAATTAATCTGCCACCCTATTGTGGTGTCATCCACAAACTTGCTTATGTCACTGCTGATCCCAGTATCTAGATCTACACTGACCCTCTGTGTTCTATCGGTGAGCCATGATTTTATCCAATTTAAGACTTTCCCCTCGATACCATGAGCCTTAACTTTTCTCAGAAGCCTCTGATGCGGTACTCTGTCAAACGCTTTGCTAAAGGCTAAGTAAATAACACTGTAATTTTCGTCATTATCTACTACCTCAAAGACTTTCCTAAAAAAGTCAGCAGATTTGTTAGACAAGATTTTCCCTTAGTAAACCCATGTTGAGGGTCGTAGATTAATTTGTTTTTCTCTTAATGTGATCGGATGCTATTTGCTATAATTGATTTAAGAAATTTCCCCACTACTGACGTCAAAGTAATTGGCTGGTAATTTGACGCTGATGCTCTGTCTCCATTTTTTAATATGGGTACTACATTTGCCTATTTCCACAAGTCTGGCACAACTCCCATGTCTAATGATTTTGTAAATAAATTTACGAGGGAATCCGCTAATCTGTTCCTTACACGCTTTCAAAACTCGAGGGAAGATTTCATCTGGCCCTGGTGATTTTGTCTTCTATAATTTATTTATCTTCTTAAGAACATCCTCTTTTCTGATAGTGATTTCTTTAATTTTTCTTCTTCATTTCTCCTAAATATCAGTTCCACCTCTGGAATTTCCTCGTGAATTTCTTCTGTGAAAACTGATAAGAAGTAGCTGTTTAATGCTTTGCTTATTTTCTCAGTATCATCGATCACTTCTCCTCTCTCTGACATTAAAGGTTCCACTTTTCTCGCCCTCTCCCTGAATCATCTCAAATCTCGCATATACACCGCACAACGAGAAGCATTCGACAAAAATTGGACACACCTGAAACAACGGGGTAGCGTCACACTATGCCACTGTGACGCTGTACCGGTGACGACAACCGCCACCACAAAGCGTATCAATCCCAGACTCGATGTCAACAGATTATGTACATGAGACTGAGCCTAGGGTACAGGTACCTATGGGAGTACATTGGCAACCCTGAGCCTGGCCGCACTGTTTATAAACTTTGTGGCCAACCCGACTCCCACACCCTCCGTCACTACATCCTCACTTGACCTCCTCCTACAGGTCCCCAGCAGTTATCAACACCTCTTCCCTCCCTGACCAGATATCCCTCCTCCTAGTGACAGGCCTGGCACTTGACATTATTAGGGACCTGCTACGCTTTGCCATAAACAGATGAAATGTACCGGGAACTTTTCCCCCACACACTCATCAATCCGTCACTTTATGTAACTTGCTGACAAAACCCATGACCCTTCAGGCTTCCACACCCTTAATGCATGAGTCATAAAGGCAAACATGAACTTAGCATGCTTCCCAGTCGGGCACTGTAAACGCTTCTGCGCTTCACCTAGCGCAGGATGTAAGGGGGTTCCCAATAAACTAGCCCCCTCCAGGGCAATCAAATCTTGCTATCCTGATTTCGTAGTCCCTCTTTGCCTTCCTTACATTTTTCTTAACATTCCTAGTGTTGTAAAAATCCTCGGTCCGTTGTGTTGTATTGTTTCACACAAAATCGTTTAAGATACTTTTTGGACAGAGTATACAGGGATCCATCAGTATACTGTACTGTACTAAAAAAGGGGTTCCATTTTTGAAAAACCCATAGGTAAGTTGAGCAATGCCTGTAAGTTTTGTTCAAGTGTTATCTGTGTTTAATAAGTAATGTTCCAGATGTGATTTTTAACTCTTCTGTGACCTGAATCATTGACATATACACACTTGAATTAGGTTAGGTTAGGCTAGGTGTAATTATGTATACTGTACTGTACTCAGATGAAGGTTTATTCCACCATCTTATCAACACAATGATGGTGACCTTTGCTGCCAATGATGGGAGATGTATAACCAGCAATTACCATCGTCTCAGTAAAATATCTGACAGGATAACTATAGCAGGCCATTACCAACGTCTCAGTAAAATATCATTATTTTTTCTCAGATTGAGCTGAAGAATCTCAAGTCGCTCTGCATTGGAGGAATAAAGTTTAATCTGAGCGATGATCTGGTAAACCACAACAAGCTTCCAGTTCTTGAGAGTCTACAGCTAAAAGGAGATCCAGAGAATAAACTGAGAGTTACTAACAAGATTCAGGAAAATATCCTCAACATGACAACACAATCACTCAAAAACCTGGAGCTGTCCTATTGTGGGTAAGAATGTTTCCAGTCTCACTTAACCTATACAAGACTTTGGTGTACCTTTCAGACCTCAGTGTACCCTTCAGACCTCAGTGTACCCTTCAGACCTCAGTGTACCCTTCAAAGAGGCCACAGAGTTTAACAGCATATTCACACTTCCATCTCTCCAGTTCCTATTGATGTTAAATTTAAGTCACATGAAGATCAGCACCAAGCTTATTTCACCTTGATACTAACCTAATATAACCTAACCTTAATTTACCTGAAATCCAAGTACAGTATACAATAGAGTACGGTACAGTATTGATAAGTTTGTACATTTTGTATTAACTAAAATATATCTAACATTTACTTTTTTCTTTCAGACTAGCAAGTCCAAAGATTTTCACCCAGGCCAACAGCAAACTTCAAAACCTCAAAGCAACAGATGTAAAACTGGTCCCGACAAGACTAAGCCTATGGCCTAAGTTTGAACTTCCCAAAATAGAAATACTTGAATTGTCAGGATCCCCTTATCTGACAAAACTCTTCTTAACCTCAAATGCACCAACAACCTTACCTGACCTTAAAATTCTTAAAATGTCCCACTGTTGGATTAGGAACTTTCCCGAGTCTCATTTTGAACAGAAAACACCAAACGTCAAACAGCTGGACATAAGTCATAACCCACTTGATTGTACGTGCTATGGAATCTCTTGGATCCCAAATTACGTGAGATACGGGAAGCTTATTCTCCTCAACGAAGAGAACACAATCTGTGCTATCCCTAAACACCTCAAGGATATCCCACTGTTAACAGCTTCTCTCTGTCCCATCATTCCCACACCAGACACCACTTGTACCCCAGCGACCTACACTACGTCCCTGGTTACTTCAGTTGACACAACAGGTGAGCAGCATAATTACTGTGCACATGAGATCTTAACACTGTACTATTTATCTGTAAAGGTACGAGGGAAAGTCAAAACGTATCTAAAGCTTCTGGACAATAACAGCTGAAGTTCCCCACCAACCTGTGAGCTCACTGTAGGTTATGTTAAATATGGTACAGTACACCACAAGACCATCCCTGAGCCTTGTAGTTGCCCACATGACCAGTGACAACGACCAATGATTCCTTCACACCTTATAATTAGATGTGTAAATAGAGTATGGTATTAAATATCTTTAATGGTGGTTGAAGTGATTCTATTTCAGTACAGTATCACATAAGAGGCCCAGCCACTAAATCTTCTGTTCCATTTATTTTTTTAACTTTGGATAAAGGTGATTGGGGTTGTGTAGGTACCAGGTACAGTATCTAATATAACACCTAACAATATTCCTCAGTAAACAAGAGCTAACATGACCCAACAAGTTCTTAGTCTACCATAAACTCACATTTTCATAACATAATATGAAAAATTTGGAAACTAATTTCCTGTTAGGAACAACAAAACTACAGTGTTAAGTTTGAACAAAATCCACACGATTGATGCCATATGTGTGTCTTTACTCCCACCTGTGTAACTAACAGAGTACAGTACAGTACAGTACAGTACAGTACAGCACAGTACAGTACAGTACAGTACAGTACAGTACAGCACAGTACAGCACAGTACAGTATTTCATTTCCAACTTGGTGGATAGAACAAGTGCACAAAGCTTCATATAAAGATATTAAAACATTCCTTCTTTCAGTTATACCTGAAGAGTCACATTCATCAAGCCCTGGGATGACTATAACCAACAAAGGAAACCTGCTGCTGGTTCCACGTGCGATCATACTGATTTCTTTGATCACACTGTGCGTGTGCCTCATTGTTTGACACTACAAGAATAGCGCATTCAACGTTAAAGAAAACAGCAGCAACACAGAAGAGGCCGGAAAAAACAATGTTGCTACGGCTGAGAGCAAAGATCAAACATCATTAACGCCAACTGACACACAGAATGGTCAGCATGACAACCTGTTTAATGAGGGTTACACCGTAAGCCCCAGTGACCCTGAGGAGAAACTTTAGGCAGATGCACAATACCAGTGTTGCAGCTTCTGTAGGCCCACCTGGGTAACTCAAGCCTTCCTCACCAAACTTAATATCTCACAGCTTGTGTTGCAGCAACAAGTATTCTCATAATATCTGCACCAAGGAACATAAACTTTTGTTCATCCAACTGCATAATTAGGCTCGTAGGGATGCTATCATACAACAATAACTGCATTAGTGGCTTATTGTAATGTGTGTGTGTGTCACAGGCACTACACTTGGGCTACAGTACAGTACTGTAAGGTGAATGTTCTGAGACAATGCTGTACTGTACTGGATTAAACTACACTACAACAGAGTCCATATTCATCTTACTAAAATTTATCCAGAAATCTTCTAGACTTACAGGCCAAAAACTTATGGAGATTATGACTAGTCTTGCCTGACATGTACTGTACAGAGGCAGCTCATGTGTCATGCTGTAAACAGTGCTGAAGGGGACTGCCTCACCCACCTACTATACTCACTACAGATCAATAACTTGTGATGAGTACAGTAACAACTTTAAGCACTATATTGTCATCATCATCGCTGGTTTACTGCTATTTTCTGCACTTTAGAGGGTCAGCTGATGACAAGGTGTCGTGGCTGCCATCAGGTAAATGTCAAGCAAGTTTTACAGCTGGATGTCCCTCCTGTCACTCACCCAGTTGTACACTCTAAACATCCTTTAATATATTTTAACGATATACTGTCTATTAAAATGTGAATACATTTTAATATTCAAATTTACTGGATGATGCAGGTCTAGATCAAGTGATGCTCTGTGGTCCAAGTCAGTATTTTGGACAAACTAAACCACTCAGAAAAAACTCACCTCATAAATATCCTCAACTATGACATATACAGTATAATTAAATACAAAATGGCCACAAGTCAGCCATTTTTCAATATAGATTCATTGAGGACTATTGTCTTCTTACTCTTTACATTTATACAAATTATAAGAGGAAAATATCTCCAGTTGTTCCTCGAAAGTGAATGGTAAAAAGTTTAACAGATGAAAATAACTTCGAGGCGACAATTATCTTCATCAACCAGAATATAGAGATTAGTCACGTCGTCCCTTCCCGTGAAATTCTTAAGTGACCAACATGATGAGTTACTTACACCTGAACAACCATAAAACATAATAATTCCAATTCAAGAATATAACACCCATCTACCCTTTCTCTTTACTCCTTTCCCATTTAAAACAAATTTACAAACATGTGAATACAGTATATTAATACTGAAAATTATTCCCCAATAATTCAATTCATTCACGTGGTAAGTCAAAACACGGAGATTCATAAATAAATAACGACACAACATACCGGACTGGCACGGCTACAGAGCATCAGTCGGTACACAAAATAATAACTTACTCGACATTGTGAATTAAGACGAACAACAACACTTCTCTTGTAGGACGTCGGTAAGGATGTCTGCCGTCAATACCAATCCTCTGGGGTTGAGAACCTAAAAAATAAGAAAGGGTTTTAGGAGACCAGGCGCCCCTCTCGGTCGTAATTATCATGAGCTTCACGTGTAAATCATTTATTCCCTCACGTCGAGAACACCACAAATTAGTTACAGGGTTTACAGTTTTTATATTATTAATTTCTCAATTTTTTGGGGGGTTCTCAATATGGATCTACGTTCACCTACAATGTGTCATTAATGTACACCATTTTTTTTCATTTTAATACAGTTGCTTTCAATAATTGTTTCATACACAATAAAGCTTCCATCAAATACTACAATATATTGTATGATTTATTCTACACAAGATGAACCTTACCTAAATAAAATACAGTTAACCTTAGATTTATGTGAATTCATCTCAGAGTTAAAATACAACAATAGGTTACTGTATCATCTTCTATTATCTATAATTATATAAAAAAAATTGTTTTCTTCTTCTATAAAAACAATTTTTATTACACCCTTCACCTGACCCCACTAGGCGGCTCTGTTATAATGTACATACTAAGCCTCTGGACTCACGACAGTAGTGACCACGTCGGACAGACAGACAGAGGATGGGAGTCTGCCTTACCATAGGTCACATTTTACCAGAACCTGACTCTTACCATTGTTATGTATATATTTATAAGGTAATGTATTTATAAGGCCAAAATAATCTTGTTTTATTTTACTACTTCTAACATTCATCACTCTGGGGTACAGCTGAATAAGTTGAAGCTTACTACAGTACTGTACTTCAATAATGAAACATATTTAAATACAATAATTCTGTACTAAATCACCACTTTTCTGATCATACCACTACAGTATTTCTACACCTGACATTCTAATACCATATTATCATTAACAAGCTGGGTTAAGACTCCAATAAATTAGTACCCGTAATAAGGCTATATGGCAACTGTGTGAGTCATCCCAGGTGTCATTCTAGATCATTCTTGAAGGCACCAGATAATCTCCACAGGAAATAATATGCGTATATACCTTTACACTGTGTACAGCTACATAGTGCCTCGTCTCAGGAGTTCAACATACAGTATATATGAATATTTCTCCTATACCCTGAAACACCTAACAGTCTGCAAATCTCCAGGTATGAGTGAACAGTTCATATATAGTTTTAACAATGATGCTGTACAGAATAATAGGTTCAGAGAGTTATACAAAAGGTAAACATAAGTGTCAAACTATACTACACAGCAGTGACAAGGAGAAGAAGTAAGACCAATTCTCTCTACTTTTTTTTCTTTTCTTTTAGGTCATGATATAAAGATTGAATCATCATTTATTAATACTATGGCAAATAATATTCATAAGAAAAAGAAAGACAAATCAATTGATGATCTTTAGGAGGAATGAAAAATGTGGTATTAATGATGAGCTGAATATTGTATTGTGCAGGTGCTCCCCAACTTACGACGGGGTTAGGGACCCAAATCCAGGTCATAAGTCCGATTGGTCGTAAGTTCGACATAGATAAAAAAATAAAATAAAAAATAAAAAAAATTTCAAAAAAAAATAAATAAAAAATCTACAATGAAATACAGTACAGTCGGCCCTTAACATACCTTACGCGGGTTTAGCATACACAGATTTGCAAATACGCGGATTGCCCCACAGGAGGAATATTCTGTACATTGAAGTAATTGAAGTACATTCAAATCGCGCGCCATTCAACTCGCGCGCGGCACCGAACACGGGACACCGCCTGCTCCCGCAACCTCACACACACACACACGCATAGCTCTCCCTCACTCAGTCAGTCTCGCTGTAACCACGCTTGTATTGACATCAGCATTGTAGTTGCAAAAATATTACACTTCAGTGAACGTATTATATCAAGCACAGTATGAATAGAATACCACTAATATAACAGTATTTTAACCGAAAACTATTAAAAAAACGAGTAACATATCTTGAACATCAGAAGGTTAGGTAAAGTCTTTTGTTTTCATGTAGTTTATCCTAATTTACATTGAAATAAATTACGTTTCAGCAAAACTACTATTTATTTCTGAGAATATGGAAATGTACATTAATATTTTTGCTGAAATGACGTACGTATTACAGTAGAAAGTGACGAAAGCAATGACTTTCGCTTTCTTTCGTTCAAAAGATGTTGCCATAAGCGCTTTTAGAATGGTTTTCAGTTAAAACACTCTTGTATTACAATAATATTCTACCCTAATTCACTTGTGATGCAACAGTTTTTTTTAACTGAAAACCATTCTAAAAGCGCTTATGGCAACATCTTTTGAACGAAAGAAAGCAAGTCATTGTTTTCATCATGATTTTATCCCACTTTCCACTGTAATGCGTACGTCATTTCAGCAAAAATATTACATTTCCGTGAATGTATTATATCAAGCACAGTATGAATAGAATATCATTGTAATATAACAGTATTTTAACCGAAAACTATTAAAAAAATGAGTTACATCTCTTGAACATCGGAAGGTTAGGTAAAATCTTTTGTTTTCGTCATGCATTTTATCCTATTTTACATTGAAATACATCATGTTTCGGCAAAACTACTATTTATTTCTGAGAATATATTCATTCAGGCGCAGTTTAGGTAAACTATACATGTGATGTAACATTTTTTTAACTGAAAACAATTCGAAAAACACGTACCCTCTAGCCCTGTTCAAGGAGAAGACTGGGAGGAGCTGTTTGGTGCTGAAGACGATGACAAGGAAAATGATTTTGATGGATTTTAATGAAAATATTCAGAAATATGGTATCGTAGTATTTATTCAAGTGAATTAGGATAGAATATTATTGTAATACAACAGTAGTGACGATGTGGAGGAGGCGGAGGGATAGAGCGGGGAGGAGTGTTGACTAGCGGGAGCAGGGACGAGTGGAGATGCCAGCCAGTACATTAAGGGTGTACAGTATTAATTGTTTTTATAGCTCTTTTTGCATTTTAATATTAAATACTGTACATTACTTTTCAACAAAACTACTACTTATTTCTGAGAACATGGAAATGTAATATTTTTGCTGAAATGACGTACGTATTACAGTGGAAAGTGACGAAAGCAATGATTTTCGCTTTCTTTCGTTCAAAAGATGTTACCGTAATCGCTTTTCGAATGGTTTTCAGTTAAAAAACTGTTGTATTACAATAATATTCTACCCTAATTCACTTGTAATGCAACAGATTTTTTAACTGAAAACCATTCGAAAAGCGATTACGGTAACATTTTTTGAACAACGAAAGAAAGCGAAAGTCATTGTTTTCGTCATGATTTTATCCCACTTTCCACTGTAATATGTACGTCATTTCAGCCAAAATACTACATTTCCATATTTATTTCTGAGAATATATTCATTCAGTCGTTAAGGTAAAATATGATTGTGATGTAATATTCTAATGAAAATACGGTATCGTAGTTTTCTTTTGTTTCAAATTTAATTAACAAAGATTGATGTTTCAAATGTAATGAACAAAAATTTATGTACAGTATCTATAAATAAACTTTAAAAAATGAATACTTTGTTTTACATCGTCCTGTGCTGCCATACCAGGCATTTGGCTATTTTGGGCTTGCTATGATGACGCAAGAGATCTGCCCTGGCAACTGTACCGACACTCACAGCTGGTGGTGCGTTGGTGCGTCATTTCCATTGTTTACTGGTAGTTACTGGTAAATATTTTTCAACCTAACGAAACTATTACCAGTTTAGAGGTCGACCCCCAATTTTTTGCCAAATAATTTGGTCTTAAAAACTCGAACTACACACAGGTATATACAGTAAATAAGGACAAGGGGGGCCAGGGTTTTTTTTGGGGGGGGGGGGGGGGGGGGGGGGCAAAAGCACACGGATTTTTAACATTCACGAGTATCTCTGTTAACTAACCCCCGCGTATGTTAAGGGCCGACTGTACAGTAAAAATAATAAATAATGAGATGTGGATACAGTGTGACTGAGCACTTATCTTTAATGTAGTCAGCTGAATGCACACGGGGCCCCCATAATTTTCTATTTACAGAATACATGGAGACTATATTAATTGGATGAAGCAGAAGAGGAGACAGGGCTGGGTGGGTCATCAATGTCGCTTTCTTCAGACAGGTTTATGTACTGTGGAAACTTGCTGGTTGAAGGTATTGGATCATCTTGAGGGAGTGAAGAGGCAGCACTGGTGGGACGTGAGGAGACAGCACTGGGGGACTTCTTAAAATAGATGTCCAATTTAGACTGCACAGTTTGTTTTTTCTTTTCATAATAGATTTCTCTGTAGCAAGCAAGTGTATCTTGGCTCATTCTGTCAACTGTGGCATAACGCTCATAATTTTGATCCATGCCATCAAACAATTGCATTGCTTTATTAATTGTAGCAAATGCCTCTGCCATATGTTTCACTGAAAACTTTTTGGGGGGTGCAGGTTCTTCTTCTACGTTTTGTTTCTCTTCTTCCTCTGCAATTTTCTGTGCATCTAGTTCAATAAGATCCTCGTTACTGAGCTCTTCTGCTACACTTTCAACCAACTGTTCAACATTTTCATCATCAATTTCTAACCCCAGCTATTTACCTAACTCCACTATCTTGTTACTAATATCCGAAATAACTTCATTTTCATTAACTCCTTTGAAACTCTCTGTCCGCTCAGGCATGCGCTTCCACAATAATCCAGTCTCATCCACATTGAATATTTGCTCAAGCAAATAATTCCCTTCCACAATCACTTCATCTAACTCCTCCTTAAAAGCTTCGGCAGCACCAACATCGGCACTAACTGCCTCTCCACTCACCTTAACATTGTGTAGACTGTAGCGTTTTTTAAATCTATCAAACCAGGCTTCTTGTTCTAGCCTGTATGGTTACAAGGCTTAAGGGTACACGCTTCTGTATCTGGTCTTCTATCCATATCACCAATAATTTTTCCATATCGTGAATAGGACCTTGTCTTTTCTTTGAAATTATAGTTCCCTTTATAGGTGTTGTTCCTTTCACTACATCACGAATACATTCCTTGTCCTTCAGAATAGTGGATATGGTCGAGTGTGAGTTATTATGCTGAGTTATTATCTTCATTTTCATCTCAAAAGTAATTGCCTGTCTCCTTTTCTTTCGAGCACAACCAGCACTCTCACTTTCACGCTTTCCAGTCATTTTAAAGTCAATTAAATACGATAATAACGAAAGTTCGCAGAGCGATCAGTATAGGATACGATAGCCAAACACCAACTAAGCGCTCCACTGAGTGTACCCACGCAGCGACCCGAGCCTCGCCACGCTCTTGCCCGGGACAGAAACATTTCGGTATAGAAAATGAGTGCGTCATTTGAAAATATTTTTGGTCACGACTGCCGCGGTCGTATGTCCCGACTGTCGTAAGGTCAGAGCAAGTCGTAAGTACCGATGGACGTAAGCCCAAGTAGTCGTAAGTCGGGGACTACCTGTATATAATTTGATGATATTCATGATTTTTACAAACTATCTCATTACAAGAACAATATTGTACGATAATAAGAGGTTAACAGCTTCTGTATAAACTAGTGTGTGAAAAGTTTTTGGTCTAAGGCAATTTCTTTACGATATATTTTTCACTTCACGGATACCTAAAGTACTAGCGTGGGGTCGGCTCTCCGAGTCCTTAATTCCTTCACTATGGAGGGGATGCCACGTTTTGTATCGTGGTTGGTTAACACCATCATTCAGCTAAGAGGAGACCACTCACAGTACACGAGGGATTAACCCGTTTGGTGCTCTGGACAGTTAAAGATATAATCTTGCTACCTCCACGCGATATTATTCAACTGAGAGAAAACCTCCAGCACTGAGAGTTAAAAACCATTACAAACACACGAGCCAGACTGTTGGGTGTTCCTGACTGCCACATCCACTACCCCCAGATATTATTGTTAACTTACTACAACATGAGAGAAAGCTGGTACAAATAAATTCTTCCCATACATAACAACATCAAGAACTGTGTAGGACAAACTAAAGAGCCCAGTGTCCAATATATTTCAGAGCCAAGGAACACGAGCTTCTCTGACAGACAAGAGACACAGGTGACATGTTCCCTCTAAGGTGTTGGCTGGTGGAGTGGAGGTTGTGGTACTGTACTGTGAAACATACAGTACAGTACAGTACATTATAATGGATACTTCGCTATGCTGTATTATAATCTGAATTTATATCCTTATACACTACTGTATTTATTTAGCATGACACCATTTTGCTCATCAGTAGTCACGTCAATATTTCTTTAACAGCAACAGGCCATGAAAGGTGTAGTGCTGGTGGTCTGTAGCCTCATTGTGGCCATGGCCTACTGCAACCCTGTTGAGTGTCCAGCCAAGTGTGAATGTGACATTCCAAGGATCACATGTGAGGGAGGAACAATATCCATACCAGACAAGAGACTCACAGCCTTGGTGATACAAGATGCTGATCCACCCATCACTACACTCAACCATGCCATAACTCAGCAACTGGAACATCTTGTACGGAAGTTATTCTCTTTTATCTATTTCATTACCTTATGGTATTTTTATATTATTAGTTACAGTTCTAGAAAATCTTAATATACTAAGACTCCAGAGATCCCTAACTCACATGCAGCCTCTGAACCCCTGAACCATTTATTTGCAGCCTTCAAACTTTCCAGTAATAGACCAGTTACTTGTAAGTGTGGTGGAAGAGGTTTTCAAATGAAGTTCAGAACAGCATACAGTATTAATATAAATGACACTATTTAAACAATAAACAGGGAGAATAAGGACTACTAAATATGTTGGCTGGTGGACGGAAAGTATTGTTCAATGCAGTACCGTAATAGTGTACACAAGATTATGATTGTCTTGTTACCATTAGTGTGTATGTATCTAATGTACACACACATGCACACATGCATGTGCACACACATACACACACACACACACACACACACAAAACTTCTATATGTATATACAGGTACACAAATCACTTCCAACTTTTTTAATTCCAACAGTAAAGATTACTCAAGCAAAATTAACTGTACTCTGGACTCAGTGAGTACTCTAGGCTTTATCAGGAGGTACTCAGCATGCTGGAGTGTAATCTATCACTCACTCACACCTATAGTACTCTTCAAAGGATTCATAACTCTTCCTCTTGTATGAAATTTCTGGAAATATTATATTAACTTAGATTAACTTGATCACTATAACACAGCCTCCGTGCACTGCTTTACTGAACAGGTGAAGCTACTGCTGGACTCGGTAGGCCTGACAGAGATAGACCCCGGAGCACTGGCAACAATACAACGCTTGGAGACTTTGGGGATAACCAACAACCGCATCGCTACGATTGGACCCGCCACCTTCCGAAACTGTAGCAAATTAATTCACCTCAATCTTGAAAATAATAATATTGAAGTGAGTATAATTATTACTGATCTATCTATAATCAACTAAATATAACAATCACTAATCCATCCACCTGATTTCCCAATTAGATGACTACAGTAAAAGTCCAAAAATCCGGATGCCAGAAATCCGGACCACCCGAGAATCCGGACTTTTCGAAAAATCAAACTGGTTTTTTTTAGCTGGCTTTTGTGTGTATGTGCGCATGAGTGAGCGCCACAGCTGCACAGCGAAAAAAGCGACCACGCGGTTGCCACTTTAAAACGAGCAATCAAACTGTGACAACGTACTGTACAGTGAGTTCTGCTATAACGCGTGTTTTGACAACGCGAATTGGCTCTAACGCGATTTATGAATAGAGGAACGATATTTGTATAACGCGAACGCTTGTTTGCTGTAACGCGATTTTTGCTTACTATTTCTCCAATTTTGTGGTATTAACTGTGAATATGGTAAAGAAAAATATCTCCAAGAAGCGTTCTGGTGATCGCATTCCCGGTGATGATCGTAAAAGAAAGGCTATAACCCTTGAAGAGAAGCTCGATGTTATCAACCTCAAAATCACCCTTCTCCCCCATCAAGTTACATTCATATTTTTTCAAGGTAAAGTGTTACATTTACTGTATGATTTCATTATTAGATATGAATGTAACATTTATTTAGACTGTGCTAACCTTTGTGTCAGGCTAACTACTAAATTTTTTTCGATTTTGAGCAGTAATCTGCACCTAACCCTATTTTCTCCATAAGCCCTGTTATTTCTATTATGTGAATTTCTATGGCACGATGTTTTACAAGAACACAACTATCGCGTTACAGAAGAACCGACTGTATGCAATTTTGAGTCCTACTCTTTCCATTCACAGAGTACTGTACAAGCCCATAATAATGGCTCCTAAAGTAGATAAACTTCGTTGTGTGAAGAGAAAGAAGAACACGTTGAAATTGAGTGACAAACTTGAAATAATTAAGAAACTAGAACGTGGTGTGAGCAATACTGTTCTTATGGAAACATACGACACTGGAAAGTCTACAATTTATGATATAAAAAAGGCAAAGAAAAAATTCTAGAATTCACAGCTTTTTCTTTAAAACGGCTCGTTTTGATAAATGAAGCATGCTATATTTGCTAATGAATAAACAATCAAAATGTACCTGTTCATATCTTCTTTATTCCTCCTTAAATTTGAATTTTAAAAGTACTGCCTGAGAATCCGGAAAATCCGCACCGACCCAATCCCCAAGCAGTCCGGATTTTTGGACTTCTACTGTATACTGTATACTAAAGCTATCTCAGTATATAACACTGATTATATAGCCATGGTATATACTGTACTCTATTTCATCATTAACTTATTGGTTATATGTCTATTATTCAGTGTATCCTAGATCACTACTGTCTATGGAAAACTGTTTGTCATGTTACTGAGTGGAAGCATTCATGCACCTGACCTGACCCAAACTAAAGTAAACTTAACTAACTTAATATAATCCATCTGAACCTAACCCAACCTAACTAAACTTAACCCAACCTAAACCAAACTAACTTGACTTAACCTCACCTAACCCAACACAACCTAACCTAACCCAACCTAGCTAAACTTAACCCAACCTAAACCAAACAACTTGACTTAACCTCACCTAACCCAACACAACCTAACCTAACACAACCTAACCTAACCCAACCTAGCTAAACTTAACCCAACCTAAACCAAACAACTTGACTTAACCTCACCTAACCCAACACAACCTAACCTAACCCAACCTAGCTAAACTTAACCCAACCTAAACCAAACAACTTGACTTAACCTCACCTAACCCAACACAACCTAACCTAACACAACCTAACCTAACCCAACCTAGCTAAACTTAACCCAACCTAAACCAAACAACTTGACTTAACCTCACCTAACCCAACACAACCTAACCTAACACAACCTAACCTAACACAACCTAGCTAAACTTAACCCAACCTACACCAAACAACTTGACTTAACCTCACCTAACCCAACACAACCTAACCTAACCTTTATACAATTTACGTCATCAAATAAATAACACTCACTGTCATTTACCATAACAGACGTCTATAATCTCTCAACAGGTAATTGAGGAAGGGACATTCACCTCGCTGGATAATCTCCATCACCTCAAGCTGTCTCACAATGCCTTAACCACTCTGCCGAAATATTTACCCACCAGACTCCAGGTTCTTGACGTGGAGTATAACCGTATAAGTGAAGTCCAAGATTTATCCTCCGCTAGTATGACATCACTCAACCTGTGTCATAATGACATCTCCCACATTGACCCAGACCAGGTATGATGCCTCCTCCACCTCTCTTGGTAACCTCTTCCACCTTTTAGTAACCTCCTCGACCTCTCTTGGTAACCCCCTTGACACATTCCCAAAAAACATCTTATTGAGAGGTCAGATGAATTTCACAATGAACACTACACCTCCTGTTGTCGGTCCATTGTGTCGTATTGTTTCACACAAAATCATTCACGATACTTTTTGGACTGAGTGTACAGGGATCCATCAGTATACTGTACTGTACTGTACTATAAAAGGGTTCCATTCCTGAAAAACCCTTAGGTAAGTTGAGCAATGCCTGTAAGTTTTGTTCAAGTGTTATCTGTGTTTAATAAGTAATGCTCCAGATGTGATTTTTAACTCTTCTGTGACCTGAATCATTGACATATACACACTTGAGCTAGGTTAGGTTAGGCTAGGTGTAATTATGTATACTGTACTGTACTCAGATGAAGGTTTATTCCACCATCTTATCAACACAATGATGGTGACCTTTGCTGCCAATGATGGGAGATGTATAACCAGCAATTACCATCGTCTCAGTAAAATATCATTATTTTTTCTCAGATTGAGCTGAAGAATCTCAAGTCGCTCTGCATTGGAGGAATAAAGTTTAATCTGAGCGATGATCTGGTAAACCACAACAAGTTTCCAGTTCTTGAGAGTCTACAGCTAAAAGGAGATCCAAAGAATAAACTGAGAGTTACTAACAAGATTCAGGAAAATATCCTCAACATGACAACACAATCACTCAAAAACCTGGAGCTGTCCTATTGTGGGTAAGAATGTTTCCAGTCTCACTTAACCTATACAAGACTTTGGTGTACCTTTCAGACCTCAGTGTACCCTTCAGACCTCAGTGTATCCTTCAGACCTCAGTGTACTTTTCAGACCTCAGTGTACCCTTCAGACCTCAGTGTACCCTTCAAAGAGGCCACAGAGTTTAACAGCATATTCACACTTCCATCTCTCCAGTTCCTATTGATGTTAAATTTAAGTCACATGAAGATCAGCACCAAGCTTATTTCACCTTGATACTAACCTAATATAACCTAACCTTAATTTACCTGAAATCCAAGTACAGTATACAATAGAGTACGGTACAGTATTGATAAGTTTGTACATTTTGTATTAACTAAAATATATCTAACATTTACTTTTTTCTTTCAGACTAGCAAGTCCAAAGATTTTCACCCAGGCCAACAGCAAACTTCAAAACCTCAAAGCAACAGATGTAAAACTGGTCCCGACAAGACTAAACTTATGGCCTAAGTTTGAACTTCCCAAAATAGAAACACTTGACTTGTCAAGATCCCGTTATCTGACAAAACTCTTCTTAACCTCAAATGCACCAACAACCTTACCTGACCTTAAGATTCTTAAAATGTCCTACTCTTGGATTAGGAACTTTACCGAGTCTCATTTTGAACAGAAAACACCAAACGTCAAACAGCTGGACATAAGTCATAACCTGCTTGATTGTACGTGCTATGGAATCTCTTGGATCCCAAATTACGAGAGACACGGGAAGCTTATTCTCCTCAACGAAGAGAACACAACCTGTGCTACCCCTAAACACCTCAAGGATATCCCACTGTTAACAGCTTCTCTCTGTCTCATCATTTCCACACCAGACACCACTAGTACCCCAGCGACCTACACTACGTCCCTGGTTACTTCAGTTGACACAACAGGTGAGCAGCATAATTACTGTACACAAAAGATCTTGACACTGTACTATTTATCAGTAAAGGTACGAGGGAAAGTCAAAACGTATCTAAAGCTTCTGGACAATAACAGCTGAAGTTCCCCACCAACCTGTGAGCTCACTGTAGGTTATGTTAAATATGGTACAGTACACCACAAGACCATCCCTGAGCCTTGTAGTTGCCCACATGACCAGTGACAACGACCAATGATTCCTTCACACCTTATAATTAGATGTGTAAATAGAGTATGGTATTAAATATCTTTAATGGTGGTTGAAGTGATTCTATTTCAGTACAGTATCACATAAGAGGCCCAGCCACTAAATCTTCTGTTCCATTTATTTTTTTAACTTTGGATAAAGGTGATTGGGGTTGTGTAGGTACCAGGTACAGTATCTAATATAACACCTAACAATATTCCTCAGTAAACAAGAGCTAACATGACCCAACAAGTTCTTAGTCTACCATAAACTCACATTTTCATAACATAATATGAAAAATTTGGAAACTAATTTCCTGTTAGGAACAACAAAACTACAGTGTTAAGTTTGAACAAAATCCACACGATTGATGCCATATGTGTGTGTCTTTACTCCCACCTGTGTAACTAACAGAGTACAGTACAGTACAGTACAGCACAGCACAGCACAGCACAGTATTTCATTTCCAACTTGGTGGATAGAACAAGTGCACAAAGCTTCATATAAAGATATTAAAACATTCCTTCTTTCAGTTATACCTGAAGAGTCACATCCATCAAGCCCTGGGATGACTACAAGCACACATCTGGATCTGCTGATAACTATAGTCATAACTATACTTGTAGTCATAGCGCTAATTGTCATCATAATGTTAGTGGTATTCACTGTTCGACACTACAAGTACAAGAATAGAAAGTTCAACGTTCAATAAAACAGCAGCAACACAGTAGTAGGCTGAGAAAAAAATGTTGCTACGGCTGAGAGCAAAGATCAAATATCATTCATGCCAACTGACACACAGAATGGTCAGCATGACAACCTGTTTAATGAGGGTTACACCGTAAGCCCCAGTGACCCTGAGGAGAAACTTTAGGCAGATGCAGGTAATAGAAAGGAACAATACCAGTGTTGTAGCTTCTGTAGGCCCACCTGGGTAACTCAAGCCTTCCTCACCAAACTTAATATCTCACAGCTTGTGTTGCAGCAACAAGTATTCTCATAATATCTGCACCAAGGAACATAAAGTTTTGTTCATCCGACTGCATAATTAGGCTCGTAGGGATGCTATCATACAACAATAACTGCATTAGTGGCTTATTGTAATGTGTGTGTGTGTCACAGGCACTACACTTGGGCTACAGTACAGTACTGTAAGGTGAATGTTCTGAGACAATGCTGTACTGTACTGGATTAAACTACACTACAACAGAGTCCATATTCATCTTACTAAAAATTATCCAGAAATCTTCTAGACTTACAGGCCAAAAACTTACGGAGATTATGACTAGTCTTGCCTGATATGTACTGTACAGAGGCAGCTCATGTGTCATGCTGTAAAGAGTGCTGAAGGGGACTGCCTCTCCGCACGTTTCATTTTTGCTTTCGTTTAGTATTTTATGTTAGGTTTGCTTAGATTATGATGGATTAGGTTTGTACAAGTTAGGTGAGGGTGAGGTTAGGTTAGGTTAGATAGCTTTGTTTGATTAATTTCCTTAACAATAAACTATATAACATAATTATCTGGTAATTCTGAACACGTCGGACGTAAACAAAGGAATATATAATTTTATGTCGTTAAACACAAGACCACTGCCAGCATTGTCTCTGTCCTTATAAATTTATATGACGATGTTACAGAATAAATATCATTAAAATTATCGATTCATTCATGCTCCTACTTGGAAGTCGTTCAAAACACACATAAAAAACTTAAAATCCTTAAATTCGCTGCAAGACCAAAATTATAATAATACCTAAATACTGTTTCCAGCTTTGTCGGTTATCCTTGGTGAAATTGCCTTACAGTTTACCAATGTCTTATACCTGCACTGTTGGGTATACATAGTAAACTGTATACTCCCAGGTATACATAGTAAACTGTATACTCCCACAGCCTAAGAACATACACCAAGTAGCCACATAGTAAACTGTATCTACATTACTGTATCTGTATCCCTCCATACATGCCTCTCCAATTGTAAACCTAAATGACGAGTTAAAAGAATAAATTGTTTAATTATTATGTCTCTAGGGGTCAAACTTTATACCACGTCACACTCTTCCACACATTAATCCCTCACAAAAACTCACTTAATTAATAATAAAAACAACAGACAACACACCAATTAATCATCTTAATCAACCTGGGTGTATTTGATAGGGAATTTCTATATAAAATACTCACTTAATGTTAGAGAGGAAGTTTTAAACCTTCACTCCTGATGGTCTCTCCCAGCTGACTGTCTCCCTTAACATCCACTACACAGTCTAATACCTTCTATACTCCTTTTATTTATTAATTTAAGCTTTATAGTTATTTAAACCTTTTTATAAATCTTGTGCTTATCTTTCTTGGCGTTTATATTGATGGTATTGGTGGTTATGTAGGAATTATTGGAGGTTTCTGCTTTTAGTGGATGACAATGAAGGTATAGAAGCCTAACACTGGGTTAAGATAAAATAGATTATTTATTTATATATTCATTTATTAATTTATTCGTTTATTTATCATTTCATCCCTTATAAGTTAAACTTGGAATGTTATATTTTCTTTATGAACTTTAATGTCCAGTGTTAATAAAAGAGGAACTAGACCATGTGAAGCCCTTCCCTCCCACGTGTGTACCGGGTGAGGAGGAGGACTCGAAGCCTGGCAGTGGTGGTGAGGGGGACCTGAAGAAAACGGAGTGTGTGTGTGTGTGAGGGAACCCAAGTGTGTGTGTGTGTGTGAGGTAACCCAAGTGTGTGTGTGTGTGTGTGTGTGTGAGGTAACCCAAGTGTGTGTGTGTGAGGTAACCCAAGTGTGTGTGTGTGTGTGTGAGGTAACCCAAGTGTGTGTGTGTGTGTGTGTGTGTGAGGTAACCCAAGTGTGTGTGTGTGAGGTAACCCAAGTGTGTGTGTGTGAGGTAACCCAAGTGTGTGTGTGTGTGTGTGTGTGAGGTAACCCAAGTGTGTGTGTGTGAGGTAACCCAAGTGTGTGTGTGTGTGTGAGGTAACCCAAGTGTGTGTGTGTGAGGTAACCCAAGTGTGTGTGTGTGAGGTAACCCAAGTGTGTGTGTGAGGTAACCCAAGTGTGTGTGTGTGTGTGTGAGGTAACCCAAGTGTGTGTGTGTGAGGTAACCCAAGTGTGTGTGTGTGAGGTAACCCAAGTGTGTGTGTGTGTGTGTGTGTGAGGTAACCCAAGTGTGTGTGTGAGGTAACCCAAGTGTGTGAAACATGCACACAAAGGTTAGCAATAATAAAGGAAATGACTACTTGGACAGGAATTTCCTGCTTTGTTGACTAGAGGCGACATAGCCAGGATGTTAAGTCAGGTTGTAAAGGTCATGATTGACTACTGTATTACGGTAAATAAATATTATACTATATTTGCCGTAATATATTTTGGAAAAACTTAAATAATCTTATTATGATAATTAATCGCCACCTATAGTTTTTGAATGGTACTTTTTGGTGTTATTTTTACTTTTTACTTTTATACTTTAAACTTCTTTGCCACTCCAAAAGTATCAATCACATTCCAGTGCATTGTTTGGTACTCATAGAATGATGGGGTGGTGATTAATTATATAAATAACTGTTCCCCATCATTATTTATGATGTGAGAACGTGTGTTGATTTCTCCCCTACAAACGCTGTTTGTCGCTGAGTAGCTGACCCCGCGAGTTCCCCAGTGTATGCCTCGTGGTCTGGGTCAACCAGCGCCGCCATACATCACGGAGCGGGGGTCAACTACTAAGCCACGCCTACCCCCGTTATTTAAGACCTGACCTCGTGGTGACCTGTCTTTTTTCTACCTACACCAACCAGCCAGCAACACCTCCTCCTCCGCCTGCCCGGCGGTCCTCGCTCCCGCCGGCGAGCATGGCGACCCACAAGCTGTCCTCCTTTGAGCACCCTCACCAACCAGCTCTCTCTACATCACGCTTGTAACCACGCTGCCACTTCCCAGCACCAAGCTGCATTGTACATCCAATACAACATGTGTATAGAGAGCACATTGTGAGTTTCCTTCTCCACCCCATCCTGAGTGTGAACCAAACATCTCGTACCCCACAGTATCTTTAAGTCTAAAACAGTACTGCCTCACACAGCTCAATACTGTACCACTGTTTCATAGGCCTTAGAACTGGCAATTATTACCCTCACAAAACCATAACATTGCAAATATTGTTACGTTTCAACCTGTACAGTACATAAATATTTATTAATAAGGAAGCAATAATACAACAAATGTTTTAATGTTTTTATAATAAGAATACAGTATTTCTTCATTGTGAAAATAAGTTGTAAAAAAAATGGGTATGTTTTGATAACATTTATGATTGGATGGGAGAAAGTGGGTGACCAAATATGTCCACTAACCTAACATGTACGCCAAGATGATAGAATTGAACCTGTGCATCGTAAAATAACTGAAATAAATATACAAAGCACAGGTCAAGGAAGCACCTGGAGGCTTGAAATATTATGTTTATTTTAACATTCTCACTGATGAACGGCTTGTGGGGTTGTTGTATGTTTTGGTTCACACTCAGGATGGGATGGAGAAAGGAAACTCACAATGTGCTCTCTATACACATGTTGTATTGGATGTACAATGCAGCTTGGTGCTGGGAAGTGGCAGCGTGGTTACAAGCGTGATGTAGAGAGAGCTGGTTGGTGAGGACGCTCAGAGGAGGACAGCTTGTGGGTCGCCATGCTCGCCGGCGGGAGCAAGAACCGCCGGGCAGGCGGAGGAGGAGGTGTTGCTGGCTGGTTGGTGTAGGTACAAAAAAAAGAGAGGTCACCACGAGGTCAAGTCTTAAATAGCGGAGGTTGGCGTGGCTTAGTAGTTGACCCCCGCTCCGTGGGCGGCGCTGGTTGACCCAGACCATGAGGCATACACTGGGGAATTTGTGGGGTCGGCTATGCAGCGACAAACAGCGTTTGTAGGGGAGAAATCCACTACAGGCTCACTCAGAGGAATGTTCCAACATACAAATATACTGAATATTTGTCATTCACAATAACTCTGTATACATTCACATCCTCATTCTACAACAGCTACTGTATCTTAATCTTACTACCACTATCTCCTTCATTAACTCCTTGTCTTACTACATAATGTACACTCACTCTAAAACATATCTTTACTATTTTGTGTGAGACAATATGACAATTTTCTCAACCCTGCCGAGACAACAGGAGTCGCAGTGCTCATTTTGGAATTCATCGATCACCTCCGTAAAGATACTTTTTGGAGTGAGTACCCGATTGTACCAAGATCACTTACTGTTGTTGTATTATTTTCACCTTTCTGATACTTTTACCTTTATCCTCTTCGCCACTGATCAGCTCGTTAGCCACGTGGGCATAGGAACTTAACCCCTTCACTGTGGGGACGCCAAAGGGAAGCCCAGACACAAGGGGTTAAACACCATAAACATGAATCATCAAGGACTAAATAAATAAAAACAATAAATCTTTTCTTTCTTATGAACATGCAGTAACTCCAACAAGCAAGTCAATTTACCTCAAATTCTCTGAAAAAAATCAATGAATCCAGGTAAAAATTATTTCCCCAAAACTGGAATAAAAAAGTATCCAATATACCCCCCCCCCCCCCCTTACACACATACTCCTTCTCATGTCATATTTGGCAGATTTGTTTACATCTCACAAGGGTAATCCCCTAAATATCTGAAGTCATCATGTCAACAACACCAAACCAAATTGTCCTGAACAAGCAACAAACACCTCATTCACCCCGAAGAGCTTATGCCATTCTCAAAAGGATTGAACTTTTAACTCATAATTACAAAATCTACTTTGAAGTTTTTATGAAATCTTAATTCAAAAACATTATGCTAATGACATACATTACTATAAACTACAAAGTAAAAAATCACATTTAGATGTTAAAAAAATCCAAGACAAATTAAATATAAGATTTATGCTAACTTGATCAATGTTTTAAGACCATTTTAAATGTTCAGTATTATTGTACAGTATGTATAAATCTGACACTGAAAGGGTTAGAGAAAAAAGGGCTTAAAGTGTTAATGATGAGATGTGTCAGGAAAAAGTTGGGTAAATCAGGAGAAAACAGAACCAGAAACACAGTACTGTAGTAAGACAAATGACCCAGACAGAGGATGACACTAAATCAAACACACAAGACAGATTCCTGAAGCTGGTAACAGAGGGAAGAGTCTGGGGAAATAGAGACAGAAGAAGAGATGGTATAATGGTGTCAAGAAGGCGAGGGTGTACAGGGGGTGGGGAGAGGGGCTGTGTAGCAGAGGTGACTACCATGAGCAATGTTTCGACCACAGATGCTGGAGGAGGTGGCCGGACAGTCAACGCATTGGTCTCGTCACGGCCCAAAGTTAATAAGTCACTGTCCAAACCTATACTAAATGATATGCTGTATTGTACTGTACTATACATTATATCATGACATTTGAGAAACTGAAACCGAAGAACCTATATGACTTTGAACAGACACATGATAACTCAGTAGTACAACCCTATGTGTCCAACAGAACATATGAGACTTATTCAAGAAACATTCTGAAATCTGAAGTCCAAACAAGTACTTTCAAGCATGCAAATTCCCTTAGATCTGATAACTGACTTTAACATGGAACCGTCACAGGATTAACTCTTACAGCCGACACCAAAGGAAATCACTATGACTTATTCCTCGGTCCCGCACACACAAGGTGAGGTAGTTCAAGTCACATCAACATAGAATATCAACAATGTGGAAAAGGGCTTGGGAAGGCTAATGAAGTTAAATTGTTGATAATGTTTCCTGTGTTGGGGCAGGTCATGTGCACTGTGGATTTGGGGTTAGCCATATCACCACTAGTCATAATAATAATAATTTGGAAACGATTCAATACACTTGATCATCTACAAACAAGGTGACGACATGAAACAGAAATATTGTTTAATTTTAATGACAATTAATATAAAACCTAACTTTATAATGATGTCTTTTCTTGTCACATTATTAACCATTTACCAAAACAAAAATAACACAGATCCCTGACCATTAAGCTGGATGCCTGGGGATACTTGATGAATCAATGGAATGTATGGAAATATTCACCCAAGAATCCAGGATTAATTTTAATACTACACAATGCACTGTTGCCTGAACTACACAATGCACTGTTGCCTGAACTACACAATGCACTGTTGCCTGAACTACACAATGCACTGTTACCTGGACTACAGAATTCTCTGCTATCTGAACTACAGAATGCACTGTTGCCTGAACTACACAATGCACTGTTGCCTGAACTACACAATGCACTGTTGCCTGAACTACACAATGCACTGTTGCCTGAACTACACAATGCACTGTTGCCTGAACTACACAATGCACTGTTACCTGGACTACAGAATTCTCTGCTATCTGAACTACAGAATGCACTGTTGCCTGAACTACACAATGCACGGCTGTCTAAGCTACACAATGCACTGTTACCTGGACTACAGAATTCTCTGCTATCTGAACTACAGAATGCACTGTTGCCTGAACTACACAATGCACTGTTGCCTGAACTACACAATGCACTGTTACCTGGACTACAGAATTCTCTGCTATCTGAACTACAGAATGCACTGCTGTCTAAACTACACAATGCACTGTTGTGTGAACTGCCATAACTACAGAAGAATGTGATGCACCACTACACAGTACTCCAATAATACAACATAAAATCTACCATTAACTTTTGATCATCGTCAAACTACAACTTAAACAGAGACATGACAAAACATATATTATTTCTTGGGACAAAACTCTGCCTAATTAATAAAATATATAACACTTAAAGTACATATAAAATCTACTGACCAACAACATTATTTAAAACATATCTTAAAAATTGTTTACCAATAGTCCCCAGAATCCTATAATGAAGCACCAGTTTGGACCCAATATATAAAATAATTTACCAAGTGAAATGGAACACAGTTGCTAAGACAGAATCAACCACTTAACAAGGAAAGAAATTGATCATGTAACCTGAAAAACTTAAACAGTCCCACAAATACAGCAGCCTCGGGTTATTTCGCAACATAGGAGCCATAAGCGAGATAAAAATATACATATACAGTATACAGTAATTCAATACAAAATACAGTAAGGAGTTAGGGGCAGCGGGCCTAAAAAATTCCCTAAACATTGCTTAATAGGTTTATTTATTCATTTAAAATAAGCAGGAAATAGATAACGTTCAGGTACACAATGGGTAAATAAAGAGAGCTGTAAAAAAAAAGAGAAGAATATTGCAAAATAAAAGAAAGAAAATTGCACAAGACATCGCTGCCTTTGATCGACCAAGTGACCCAATGATTCGACAGCAATACTGGATGATGGTAAGACATGTCTACCTGCTACTTATGGAAATTTTCCCATGGAAGATAAATATGTTCCTGTCACATGATACACCCTTCCCCCCCCCCCCCTAAAAATAAAAGGAATACCAATGCAGCTGCAGAAGTGTGCATTAGGGTAGTTATAATTGACAGAGCGGTTGATTTAAAATACTTTGAGTCTGGCTTTTCTCTCATTCAGGAATATGGTTGTGATTTAGGTAGACGCAAAATAAAAAAATGGTAATATAAAATCGCAAAATAACCCGAGGCGTCCAAAGGGAGTTTCCTTCCTCTTGATGTAAATGAATGACTCATAACACACACAGAGTATGATGACCTTGCTGGCAGTCAAGCAATACTCTTGGGACAACTAGGATAACCTAAACATTCACCTGCAAGCAACACACAAAATAAATGTTGTGCACACTGTACTGTATCCCTTTCACATTGTGTTTTACATCCACTTAGGTCTAACCATAGCTATAATCATCATAGAGTACAAGCTGGAACTAAATATGCATGTCAGGTGTTTCATTACACATAGTTCTGCACTGTACAGCGGATGTCCTTCAGTTCCTACCAGTATCTATCTTTGGTCAGTACTGTATATTTATCAACACTAAGTGGAGGCAATATGACAACAGCTCCTAGTGTGTCCAGGTGAGAACTATGACTTTGGTGTCACAATAAAATAATACAATAACATATTCAGATATTGAATGTTGATCTGTCGCCTTCATGTATCTGGCTGACCTTTGGTGCCATATGCTGCTGGACCTTCATATAAATCTGTTGTATAGACACCAGTAAGGGAGTGGAACTCTTGTTCTTCTTCCCAAACATATTGAGATATATCCCAGCAATTACCAGCAGTCCTCCCCACACATACCTGCAACACAACACACTAACTCATGAACAATCTGGAAATTTAATAAGTTCAAGAAATTAAAACCAAACATAAATTTTATTCCAACATAACATAAAAGTATAATTGTGCTGCAAAGAAAATATATACAGTACAATGTAACTACTGTGTCTGCTGCTATAGTAATACAAGAAACAACTCTGAGGTTTACATAATCTTTATTTGTAAAACTTTAAGACATTACAGCACATAAGAGGATACTGTCTGTTAAATTCAGCTTTCAACAATTCCAATAATTCATGAAATACATCAAAATAATGACCTACAATATTTCATATACTCACAATATTCAGTCAACACAAACAGCCCTGAACTTACTGTATAGTGAACATACTGTATGGTGAACTTATTGTATGGTGAACTTACTGTGTGGTGAACTTATTGTACGGTGAACTTACTGTATGGTGAATGGTTTACTGAAGAGTATGAAAGAGAGGCAGATGGTGATGGCCTTGCGGAAGGTGGTGACCGTGACAGCAACCAGGGCCCCGTAAAAAGTCACCAACGTTAACACAACTTGCACCCCACAGAACCCCGCTGCAGAGAGCAACACAGCACGGCCATACACCTCCCACGGGAACTGACAGAGAAAAGAAATAATGAAGCATAAGTCTTAGTTAATAGTTAAAAGGATGAAGTAGGTGTTGTGAGATTCATAATACTGTACTGAAAAGGCATCTCACAGCAGAAAGATATGTTATTCTGTCCAGGAAAAACAATGCAATGTAAAATATTTTGAACATGTATCCCAGTAGGTGGTCCATTGAATATCCTAAAAAAGCACATGACATTGTTGAACATATATTTTGTGTTTACTTGAACTGTTGGACACCCAGGAAATATTAACCCTACTTTATATACAGTATAGTATTCTATTCAGTATAAAACTACTTCAAGGTTTCAGTGCCAGTATCTCACAACTCACCTGACTGGCAAAGGACACAGCTGGTATTAACTGGTCTGTTAAGATGAGACCAATAAATATCAGGAAAAACCCGATGCTGTAGGAGTAGAGGACCACGTGGGTCGTGTCCTCCTTGTGTTTCTTGATGGCTCCCTCCTGGACATTGCCGATGACAGCATCACACAGCAGCGCTTGACTCACCAGTACAACACCTGTAGAAAAATATATCTTTTAACCTTTCCGTGCATTAAGCCCTCGTGTACGGGGCCATCTCTCTGTGGTGAATATCATCATCTGGCGTTACCCAAATAAAGTGTTATAAGTGGCATCCCGGTAGTGAAGGGATTAGGGCAAATCTTTAACAGCATTTTAACGTAAATAATGTTCAATCAAGGTAGGACAGAGGTGTACAGGCAACCCTCCACCTACCAGTGTTATGGCTGCCCAACTAAAACTCCATCATTAATTTATCATATATTAAATTGAATCTCTCCATTGATTACCATTAAAATTTAGGAGACATAAAAAATATTGCCACATGTAATAATTGACTTGCAAAATAACAAATATTTCCATGTATAAATATTGAATATACAGTACAGATGACCTTTGCTATTCAGAGGGGCTAGGTTCCACAGACCCCAGCGAATTGTCACAATCAGCAAATAGCAAGAGTCTACCATACACAGGCAACAAACTAATGATAAAAATTTATCCACCTCCGGTAAAAGACGATAGCAGCAACACCACCTCCTGTAACCAGTCGACCAGGAGTGACCAACAGACATAAAATATTTAACACAGAATAAAGTAACAAAGAACACATTATCCTGTACATAGTTAGTATAAAAACCACTTACCAGTTATGGAGAAGTTAGGCTGGACGGTGGTGTCGGCGAGGGTGAACCAGATCAATCCCAGGCTCATACACAGACAGGCCACCACTTCAGCGAATGAATACCGTTTCCCGAGGATTAGCATCGAACCAATCATTACTGGTATCAACTTACACGACTTGAATATAACCTGAAGATGGAAGATTTATACCGGTATCAAACACGAGAAAATATATTTATAATTATATGATGCACATTATATATTATATATTTGTACAAGATTAATTAAAACAGAAGAATTATATTTTCAAGGAAGTTATAATATCAATGCTCAATATTTTTTTCTGTTTTACCTTTGCAAACCTTTTTCCTGTTACTATGCATACTGGAGACTAGTAGCAAGAGGGACCCACCCCCTGCCACACACACACACACCTCTCATTGCTTAACTCTTATCATAGATGTATCTTACAGTAGTGTTTCCTCTCTTCAACAGTAACCCAACATCACTCTCTCTCCTGTTCCTCTGTTGCATCACACATCCAAGCTCATACATCACTCAAAATGTATGTTCACTGCAACAATCCAATAAACAAACACACACACACACACACACACACAGACTACAGTAATGGAAATAATGATAATTTTTGTAAAGTAAATTTCAGTTTTTCCTGAATAATAAAATTAGTCTGAATATAGAGAAGATTATGTAGAAATTTATAATACAAAATTTAAATAAAAGGAAATCCTTATATATTACCCTAACTAACTTAACCTATCCTACCCTAACTAACTTAACCTATCCTACCCTAACTTAACCTATCCTACCCTCACTAACTTAACCTATCCTACCCTAACTAGCTTAACCTATCCTACCCTAACTTAACCTACCCTACCCTAACTTAACCTATCCTACCCTAACTAACTTAACCTATCCTACCCTAACTTAACCTATCCTACCCTAACTAACTTAACCTATCCTACCCTAACTTAACCTATCCTACCCTAACTAACTAAACCTATCCTACCCTAACTAACTTAACCTATCCTACCCTAATTGATGTATAGTTTGGTTGTGTTATGATAGTTAACGTCTTAATTAAAACAGAGCAAACTTGACCTGACGTGAACTAATTTTTATAATGTTATAATAATGAGCACAAAATATTATCGATATTGGACTAAAACATCAGTTGTAATTTTAATTGGATGATTACCCCTAAAATGTGTGATATATCAGGGTTTATATAAACATAACGAGAATAAATATACAATAAACATTTTCAATAGTTTAGGAAAGTTATCATACCTGCGTTGGGTAGTTTAGATATCCAACTGAAGAATTTGAAAACCCCATTGTGCCAACAGTTAATATAGCAATTATCACATAGGTTTTCAAAGGTATTCTGTAAAAGGAAAATTAAAAAAAAAGAGAGTTACTTCACATGACAGCAGTACAGTACAGTTACTCCCAGAGTCCGTTCGTCTCTCCTCCTGCACCACGAACTCTATTATATAATCAATGTTAAGCTCAAATTCACTCTTATGTTACAAATCATCAATCAAGTCTTAAACAATAATAATAAAGAAGTTTTCAGCCTATGTGAGACATTATACAAGTCTTCTTTTGTAATGGTCATTTTCACTTATTTTTTTAGGACACAATGTGGAAAATATTGTAGAAGTCACTCTTTTTAACATCCACACTAGCAAAGTTCATTAAAATACATATATACAGTACAGTATAAATATACACATATACTTACTTTCTGTTAATACTACAGCCAGATATAAAAATCTCCAGGAGAGCAAACAACGTATAAAATGCAAACTGCACCAGAGTCAAGAACCAACCATGAGGCTGCATCCCATCCAGGGTGAAGATTAGTTCCTGGGGACAAATAATTAGAGTCTCTACAACAAAACAATTAACTGTTTAAAATCTATCACAAACAATAAAAAAATACATTAATCTATGGACACAATACAGGTAATTATTATATAAACTAACAATTGACTGAATGCATCATGGTGATTAACTACCCCAACCAGTTCACATCCAGACTGAAACATGTCAGTGACCTCCCCTGACCTGTCTCCAATGGTCCTAACAATACTGACGATAATGCTGAAGCCGTATTTGACCTGAATACCCAAGATAAAAAATTCACCTAACCAAGAGTTTTCAAGGAAACTAACCTAACTCAACCTAGCCCATTCATAAAGCAAAGGATATCGGTTCAGTATTTCTAATTAGCCAGCATTCAAGAAAAGGTTAATTATATAATATCTTTAGCCACTGAAAGAGGAAAAAAGACATTACCCCCCCCCCCCCTCCCTCTCTTGGGTATCGACTCACCCTGGAACCTGAACTACAGGGTGTGCTAGAGGGGGTAGCCCACATTTCACAAGTTAAACGACCCATTAACCCAAACAAAATTTCTGGATTGGACGTAAGACTTAAGAGTTTGGTCTATGTTATATATTAAATTATAGCTTCATGTGTAAACTACAGTATCAAGAATAAGCTACAGCACACAATACCATTAGCCAAGATGGTTGGTAACTGCGTCCACTTACCAGTATATATCCGTACATGAGATAGAAGATAAAGACCGCCAGTGACAGGAGGATGAACCGTGAAGTGGGAGGAAGACTGGAGATGGGAAAACCGAACACTCTGACCACATTCTTCTTAGGTTGAGCAACATTCTCCTCGATGGCCACACTCACACTCTCGTTCTTACTCATATTTCAAACTGCAAAAAATCATATCATTGAAAGTTAAGCAAATATAAAGACACTAATATATCTTAGGTGAGTCAGACACTATTAAGTCAGGTACCAGGTCCAGTCAGGTGAACAAACGCCTGAGAGGAATGTTTTAGTGTATGTTTTGTGTCTTCAGTTCTGTATCCTATAATTCCTATTGAAGTATATTAAACGATATAATGAGATTTTATTTTATAAGACAAATCTCAGCCTCATTCTCATGTTGGTACAAGCACTAACGACCAATCCAAAGTTCAGGTTAAGCTCGACCACTAGACGCTCTAACTACTACACAGCTTTATAAGTACAGTAAGATATTTTCTACACATTAACATTGATCATGAAAACTATACTTGTTAGTAGACGCCTGACTAGTGGAGCTACACCTCAGGGACACCCGCCACGTCAAGTGTCACTCCGAGGTGTTTGTGTTGACTCTCAGCTGGTAGTGACGTCATCACTTGTCTCGAGCGGTGATCAACTTGGTGGTATTTATATTTTATTACTTCCACCACTTATCAGGAGAGGTAAATTGATGAAACTGATTCATGAACTGACAAAATGAAACTATATTATAAAGGTGGCTATAGCCTTGGCCCTAACCTTAGGTACAGCAGTAGAACAGTTAACCACTGACTGTCAGGAGAGGAACCTTTGGCACTCGGTGGCTCCCTCCTCACATGTGTTGGACTTAAGTTTATTGAAGTTACATAGTAAGGCCAGAGATTACCATTCTCAGCATAATAGTATATCTTAATGCTTAAAACACTGGTTTTCAGTTTCCAGAGAAAATGCGTTTTAGCGTGAAAATGACCCATGGTTTTGGCACAGGAAGTAAAAACGTGGATTGTGTTCAAAATTTATACAAGGCGACTGACTGAAAAGGAGTGTTGGTGAAATTCTGTTCTCTAATCTTTTTTATCGTTGTTTTACTGCTAATTTTTGCTTCCTCAAGTGCAGAATTTATCAGACCCAAACTGAACCCTGCTAGGATCTTGTGGGGTTCAGGTTGTTTGGTTCACACTCAGGATAGGATGGAGAAAGGAAACTCACAATGTGCTCTCTATACACATGTTGTATTGGATGTACAATGCAGCTTGGTGCTGGGAAGGCAGCATGGTTACAAGCGTGATGTAGAGAGAGCTGGTTGGTGAGGACGCTCAGAGACGGACAGCTTGTGGGTCGCCATGCTCGCCAGCGGGAGCGAGGACCACCAGGCAGGCGGAGGAGCGAGGCCCGCCGGGCAGCGGCGGAGGAGGTGGTGTTGCTGGCTGTGGCTGTATGTAGAGAGTGAGCGAGAGAGGCAGATCACCACGAGGTCAGGTCTTAAATAGCGGGGGTAGGCGTGGCTTAGCAGTTGACCCCCGCTCCATGGTGTATGGCGGCGCTGGTTGACCTAGACCACGAGGCATACACTGGGGAATAGGTGGGGTCGGCTAGGCAGCGACAAACAGCGTTTGTAGGGGAGAATTCCACTACAATCTTCATGTACAGAGTACAGGCATCACAGTAAAACAATTCTTATATGTATAAGTATGGTTAATAAAATACAATATATGAATACAATATTATTTATGAAGTTCATTTGAGATTTAAAAACATTTTCATATTACAGTAGTTATACAATAATTAAAGCTTCCATTGGACAAGAAAACTGAGATGAATCATTTAACCCCAACCACATGATATCCAAATACCATCAGTTTCACGTACAGTCGCAAACAAAGGTCCTGTCACCTCTACTGCTGCTTCACGAACCCCGCGATTCAGACTAGTGAATCCGAAGCATTTATAGACAGAATAATGCATCAGTCTACTGCTTCGGGTTCACGAGTTTGAATTTCGGGGTTCGTGAAGCGGCAGAAGGGGCAATGGTATTTTTGTTAGCGGTTGTATATATCCAAATTGAAATGGCGTAGTAATAATAATAATAATATATACCGTATCTATCTATATATGTATGTATCAACAGCTATTAACAAGGATGATCAGCACCATGGATAAGATAATTACACTTGGACTAATCACAACTTGTCACCCACAACCCCTCGTTAACATCAGCGAGAGATTTACAGGGTCACGCCAGGGCTTCATAGTTAACTGTGGTAGTGATTTTTTTGGGGTACAGTTTATAGTTAAAGGTCATTTATAGTGTCTGAACATAGGAATCTGTTTCATCCCATTTTTAACATGAGCAAAAAATAAAATGTACTGGGAAGATATGAATGAATCAGTCCAACACATTAAAAAATTTTACCTATTAAGTTGGCATATTGTTGTGGGCCACACACACACACACTGTAAATATCTTATTATTTCTTAGAGAGAGAGTTTCCAAAAACACAATCACACTCACTTCAAAACCCCTGACATGAGCTAATATTCTCTGTAGATATTTTTCATATGAAGAACAGTGATGTGATTGGTAGGTTGAGGGATAATGTGAAAACTCAATTTGTTTCTATTCAATACTGTACTTCAGTGAATAATATAGTTAATAATGTCTTTAGTTAATGTCCCCCAAATAGTTTACAGTACAGTACTACAGTTCAGGAAATATGTATAAATATCAAAAGAGAAGACGATTATGAATGACAGAAGTTGTGAGTATTCCTCCCTGGTCTATACTAAGGTTCATCATCAACAACTTGAGGCTTCTTGAACACATTATGATTCTGTTCTTCCTTATGGGATTATTTCAAAGGTGTGATATGATATTTCTATGAGCTTCCATAGAGATGATGACAGTGCTTCTATACTGAAGAACGCAAAATAACTAATGTCGGGTCAATTGTTATCTTTATAGGTGACCCCTGGTATAGAAATTATCCTGGATTGGATGCGGTGATGAGATCGAAGACAAAATTTCAAACAAGACTTTTTGTAAATTTAGCCATTATAGATCACTTGAATATTAGCCCCCCCTCCCCCCCCAAGTGCTCACCTAAAGAGTCACCCTCCCCCCCCCCCTAAGATAAACCAGATTGAAGTTTAATCACCCTAAAACTACTTGTATGGGGGGGGGGGGGCATAATTGTGAGGTGATATACAGTATAAAGACTAAATTTACATATGGTCTCGTTCATGGTTTGGGTATATACAAATCTTCCCCAACCCGGGTGAATTTGTGTACATAGGGGGTCTCCTTAAAGGTTCACAGTTAACATGGGATTTAATGATTTCTGGTCCCACAGCCACACTGATAACATAACCTGTACACACATCGGCTTAAGAGCAGGATCACGCCCCCCTTTGAACTCCTGATATAATCCTCTTAACAGAATCAAATATGGTACTTAGTCTCACACAAACTCTATTAATGAAATTTATCTACAGTCATGATTAGCAAATAACTCATAGTACTAATTAGCATAGAAGTAAACATACTAAATGGTTAATTAAAGTAATGAGAACTAGAGAGTTTTTTAGTCAAATTAGATTAATGTAATGTAGTTAAATTTATTGTCAATCTGTGGTGAAATGTCTGCTACCTCTTGGTTCTTCAAACTCATGTTAATTTATGTATCTCCACCTCTCAGGCACGCACGCACACACACACACATCAATTAGTTACAAGTTGAAAGTGAAGTACATAAGAATAATAACTTTGAGCTTAAACCATAAATATCTTCACTGGTCCTATACAAAGGCGGACATCTTTCTAATGACTGTGAGGACAATAACACGACTCTACCAGAAGCTAGAAGGAAACAAGCTATGATTCTGTTATGGTCCTAATCCATTGTATCTGCTGTTACAAGTATTCAATGTCATTTGCCAGTTCAGGGATTGTTAAGAGATAGTTTAGTCTTGTACCTCAAATAAATTCTATCATAAATTAGTCGTGTGAAGAAACAAAATGTAAAGCCTAGGAGTTCCATGTCACATTTTTCTCTAACTGGGGATCCCAGAACAGGTCTTAAATTACTAGTTTTCATCATTATGTACACCAGATTATTTTCCATTATTACTAGAAATAAATAGTTTAAGTACTTATGCTTTTGTCAAAGAAAAATTTGTATGAAATGTATAATTCCTGATTTGTTCGTAATTTAAAAGTGTCAATTCATTTAGCAGCCATTTGTTTCCTAATTATAATGTGCTGGTATGCATGGGAGCTTATCTTCAGTGGTCAGAAATAGTCTGATTCTATTCAACACAAAACAAGTGTAAAGATCCATCACTGGACACCAAGACTTTGACATTTAAGAATATTAATATTTGTCTGTCTCCCACCTTACTCTTGTGCTGATCTACTGAACACACAATGATGACTTGTGCAGATAAAACATTATTTCTTATTCTCTGTGTCCTCCACCCAGCTATTTACAGTTGGTACTCTACACTAGTCTGGTGAGAAGTCTGTATATCCAATGATTCTGAAATCTGGGTGACGATTTGGTTACAAACAATACTGAACAGGTAACAGCTATGTATTATTAACAAAAACCTGCAACATGTTTGATTAATTATATTTTTAAATCAATGTTTGGTGTTCACAGTTTGATACATTGACATGAGACACTGACACTGAGTAATGATGTATCATGGTGGTGATGTGATGTAGAAACTATAGGTTATATAAAGGTCCCTCGGCCTCAAGATACATTAACGGACAGTTTTTTAATCACCCTCTTCCGTTGACGGGGGTCATCGTGTTTCAACCAGAGTTTTAACACTGTAGAGCGTTGTCCTTTGTGACTCATTTTTATTTCTAACTCTGGTTGAAACACGATGACCCCCAAGTAATGGAAGAGGGTGATTCAACCTCCGGCCGTAAGAGGGACCACATTGGCTGGAGTTATGAAGGTTTACTCTTGCTAATGATGTTGTACAATTCTATACAGTACCTCAAGACCTCAAGAATGTTGTTTTAACAGATCATCAAGTTTGAAAGTAAATACCAAGAACATTAAAACTTTGTAACATCAATGATCCAAATACAAAATATTCAACAATTACACAGAACTATTTTTATATCATCTTTGATACACTGTGGCAGAGAGAGCATCAGGGAGCAGCGTAAGTGTCTGTCTCAAGCACCACCATTTCATATTCCCAGACTCATGCAATAATGAACGCACATGGTCAAGCTGATAATGGTATAAAGGTATATGAAAGTGGATTCCAGATAAACCCTTTAGGACAGTAGGGATAAAACACCGTCGACTAAGCCTTCGGGACACATGGAAGCACTAAACTTAACTGTCTTCCCTCTGTAAGTTACCAGATAAATATGGTACCCTTTTACAGCTGGGTCGACTGGGGTTCCCTCGGTACAAGCCAAAGACCCTTAGATTAGGAGATGAGTGCTGTATCCACTCATCCTCCATGAAGGGGAGGGGAGGGGAGCATGATGACAGCCACACCACACATATAATACGGTATTGTTCATATACTCACTGGAAATACATCATTAACACCACACCTCTCCTTACTGATGGAGGTGAGTCAGTCTGAATAATAAGGAACATCTGCAGATATTCACCAAAATGTAGGCACAATAATTTTTTTCCAATTAAATTTCATTTATTATTGTGTAGTCTTTAGTCTTAGAACATTTTATTTAATGTTTTTGATTGTTGCATTAAACATCCATTAGCATAAAATAAAATCTAGAAAGGACATGAAAGATTACCATTATAAAATCTCCGTCAACACTAATAAAATCCTGTAGCCATTGGCAGCACAGCTTAATGTGTGAGCCACAGTCTGTGCTCATAGTACAGTAGTGATAAATTATAGAAATGCAAAACTTAGGAACATCTTTATGTACCAGTCAACTCTCCATACACTGAACATGTCCACCTTACACTAGTATCCCCAACTCTATTTCCTTACTCCTCGCCCTCACAGCTGTATCAAAATTGTAAAAAAAATTACATAATGCGCTCTCCATTTTTTTACAATTAGGAAATAATATTTTTTTTTTAAAGCTCGCTCCTTCTCCAAGAACATTTTTTTGCAAATCTGAAGATGAATGAGATGTCATTTCTGTTCAGTAAAAATTAAAGAAAATAGGCAAAATATTTTAATGCTGAAAGTGTATAGCAACAACTTCTCAACAATGATCAGCTTACCAAAAATACCTTGCATAAAATGTGAAACTATATGAAGTACAGTAAGGAAATTATGAAAATAAATTCCCTTTGAGTTTAACAAGCCAGGAATAACTATCTTGAATAATGAAAGACATTATACATAATACAGTATATATATAACAGCCCTTATTAAGATGATGTTATACGAGACATTGAAGACTACGTACACGATGAACTCTGATCCCGTACAAAGGCCGACAAAGTTTCATAGAGCGCAGTGGCCATCTTGTATTCCTGACTGGACTCTGAGAGCAGGTTGAGGGCCCTTGTGAGGAGCATCAGCGTCTGCTCCAGAGGCACCGTCGGACACCGCAGACTCCCAGTGTCCTGTTACAAGAAACTCTCATCAGGTCAGGGAACAGATTGTGGCTTGGTGGAGAAAATAAAGATGTAAATTAACAGTCAAGGAGATGATACATAGTTATAAGTACAGCTGTATGTAATGTATATACTTTATGTGTTGGTAAAAATAAGGGATATCTTGTACTGCATATATGTTGACTGTGTGTTGGTAAAAATAAGGGATATCTTGTACTGCATATATGTTGACTGTGTGTTGGTAAAAATAAGGGATATCTTGTACTGCATATATGTTGACTGTGTGTTGGTAAAAATAAGGGATATCTTGTACTGCATATATGTTGACTGTGTGTTGGTAAAAATAGTTCATTAAACCTATCAGGGATGTCCATGTTTTTGATACAATGACAATGTCAAGGTGTACAGTAGGTGATTCATAAGGATATGTATGCTGAATGTACAGTATTGTCTATGCATTAGTACTTTGTAAAGACTTAACCCAAAATGTTTGAGTTTGAGAAAGGCAGCACAGCACAGTACATGTTTTTACCTCATGAATCCAGAAAAGAACAGCTTCAAAAATATAACTTTAGAGGGACAAGAATATTAACATGATAGTAGTGTAATTATGGACAGTCTTAGACAGACATGACACCAGTGATAACAATAGCAAAGACTGTGTAAGAGTATAGAGCAAAGTACTGTACCTGTCTTTATGATCTTAATTTCTATAATAACATATAACTTTATTAACTTCTTATATTATCAATTTGAACTTATATATACTAAAATTAATTCTTGTTGCATAAATTATAATTCTACCTTCATTCCTTTTCCACTTTTGTAGGGTGGATCAAAGGGTTCAGAAATCTCAAAAGAAAGAGGAGAGAAATAACCTGGAAGAATTATGCAAAACAAGTGTCAAAAGAGCAACAGAAGTGCTAACACAACAAGTAGAAATATCCACACATCTCTGCACATATCCTCAACTTACACACATAGTATAGAAAGTAAATCATGAAATAACACCTAATTTGAGTTAAACCAAAATGCTTTATACCCATTCACAGTGCATAATTAATCTACATACTAAGAATCATAGTTAAAAAAAGAGGGGATATGATTTTTTTAATGGAAATGCAACTACAGTGCTTTAATCCTGAGAACCAAATCCTTGAGAAGTATGAGGTATTGAGAGGCTTACACAGGATTTGACCCATTCAGTGATGGTGGGTGACGTCAAGGCCAGGTGGTGGGCAGTACGAGGGGAGTTGAGGAGGTGGTGGTGTAGTCGTTGGCCGGCGAGTAACACCAACTGAGACCCTAATAATGGACCGTCGTTGACTATAGGAAGAACCTGGGAAGTAGAGAGTCAAATTATCTTCTGTTCATTATAAATTTCATCATTTAGATACACACATTTCCTTACCTACACCATATCCACAATACATTGGTTGATTCTTCCTCAGCCAAAGGTAGTGAAATGCTCTTTGTTATCCTACACCCATGAAAACAAGGTACCTGTGTTCTCTCAATAACTGGGTGTGCTGTCTGGTGACCCTCAAGTGAGTATGATAACCTAACCTAACCTGTAAGAATGTCATCCAAGAGAAATATCATGATTGGCTGGCGTGTCGGGGAGTCGAGGTTCGGTACATTCTGGGGAGGGGTGTGCTGTAGGTGTGTGGTTCAAATACTCGGGGAAGAAGAATTACTGTACTATCACCATAAGTAACCATACTTGCTTCATTGCAGTGTACAGTATTACCTCTCTATACTGAAATAAGGGTATAATTAGTGAGCAGCCAGTTTGGTAGATAAAGGGAATACTATACTGGAATCTGAGAAGCAGTTCGGTATATAGTGAATTTAGGTACAGGGTATATATAAGTTTCGGTACAGAGAGGTAAAGTTTATATTGCAGGTGTAATTGTTGCTAGTATGGTACATAGGTAGAGATAGCTTTTATTATTAACCTTGTGTGTCAATATCATTATGTTAAGGGTAAGAAGATTTATCACTGGGTCTTCCTCTACACTAGTCCTCTCTCTCTCTCTCTCCTCAACCTCTCCCCCATCTCTCACCTCACCTCACCTTCCCTCCCTCCATCATTCAGTTAATAGATATAAATTGCATATAAATATAAGCAATACCACAGCTTTACACAATATAGCATCAATTTATTTTATACTTCCTCAGCCACACTATAACAATATTCTGGTACTGTATTATACTGTACATACTTCCTCAGCTGCACTATCAAAACCAGATGTGTAGAGTTCACAGATGTGGTGACGGTTCAAGACGTCGAGAGTCAGCCCCCAGGCCCTACCCAGGTCTATTGCTTGACGTATGTTCGTCGAGTTACCCTGGGAATAGGTAATGCAGAAGTTTGTATAAATGCACAAGGTCAATACTGTACTATAGAGGTTGTACTGTACAAGTGAAAGTGGGTCTCACAGGCATGCCTGTCCATTAGGGACTGTATACTAAGCCTTCAGTACACAAGGAGGCAGCATGGCACTCGACCACCTTCACTTACCCAAGTTGTAAAACTAGGTACCCATTTACAGCTGGGTGAACTGGAAGTGCCCGGGATTCGAACCATCAACCCCTAGAAAAGGAGGCGAGCGCTGTATCCACTCAACCACCATGCTCCTTGTACTGTATAATGTATATTAAAAAAATTACTCTTATGGTTATTTCTTGTGGCCTGACTCCTTTAGGTATCAAGAACAATCCAATTTGTAGAACAAACTCACCTGACTTGGACCAGCTATGTCTGGTAGAGAAGTGATGGCGGCGGTGATGACCCGACACAGGAGAGCCATACGAGCCTTGGACACTGCAGGGTCAGTGTAGCCGCCAACTGTCCAGCTCGTTGTTAGGGACTTAAATAACACACTACGACCCTGAAGTAATTAAAAAAAAGTTGCAACAATACCCAAATCACGTCTATTTTTACGAATTAGTTAATTTCTCAATATCTTGTGTGTATATTTGACACCATCGCTGGATCAGGTTACCCATCCTAAATATGAGAAAATAGGGCAGGTATATACAGTATACACTATAACACGCCAAAGTACGTACACTATAACAACAAACCCAACACACTTCTAAGTCATTTCCATACAGTGGTCTGAGTACTGTCCAGTATCCAAGAATGCCAATACTTTTTACCTTGCCATCAAAACACGACAACGGTCTGATGTTTTTGAGGTTATGCTGCGCGGTGAGGTACAGTACAGACACCAACTGGTAATGCTGGTACACGAGGTCATAACAGGTCATCTTTTGCATGATGGTCAACTCTACTAGTGCTGGGGAACCTTCTTGACCCATCCAGAACCTATCAGCTGACAACACCAATGGCTTCTCCACCTCGCACACCACATTTGCCTGTGATAATGATATTCAAGAATTAATATAAATAATACTTGTCCTGTTATCTAAAAAGCTTTCAGAACTTTTTCACAAATTGTCAGTTCACCTGATAATACCATCACTTCCCCATTTACAGCTTGATAAACAGGGAGTGCAATGGGTTCAAACTAGGGACCTTTAGGACAGTAGATGAATGCTTTATCCACTCATCCACTACACAAGGTAACCTCCTCTACTACTACCTACACACACTCACTTCCATTATTTGTTCCAGTAATCCTAAACCAGCCTGGAACATTGGTGCCAGGCTGTGTTCACCAAGTCCCAGGTCACGGCGGCAGAGTCTATCCTTCGGTAGTCGTCCCACCTTCTCCATCAGATCCGAGGCTGCCCGGACACACTGACTCACCCAGGTCTCCCAGATCATCAGAGAAACACCTGTAGATCAATACCAGGTAATACAGGTACGTACTGACTAGTATTCTACAGTGGTTATAAGATTCATCCATATTATACCAATCTATTATTATATCTGTACCCAATCTCTAATAAGTGACTAAGACAACATAGTATATAATTTATGACACCTAAATCCTAAACTACATTCATTTATATATATTTACAGTTACATGATGACATTTCAATACAGCACAGAAGAAAGAAGTTTGCTCTCAGTAAACGATTAATTTATCACTTAAACTCTCTTGTTTTTGGACAGAGAATAATGTCCCAACCAGCATCACTTACAGACTGCATGAACTTGGAAGTCATAATAAAAGTATCCACTTACATTAACCTCTTCACTATGGGGACGTCACTTTTAATATTTGACTAATGCCAACGATCTTGTTCAGCAGAGAGGAGATCCCATACACAGGTAGTTAACATCTTAATCCCATAAACAAGGTAGAGAATGTTGTATCATAAATGTGTAACAGGTACAGAAGTGTCTTACCGTGTCTAATGTGAGAATTCTTTATCTTGTCAATGTGGCACAGGGCCTGGGACAGCATACTGACGTCATCTGGAGTTTTGTGCCAAGCTGCCGCCAACTCCCAAGCCATATTTGTGAAGACTGAATCGCCAGCTACCGAGTGTGGGAACTTCGCACCAACTCTTCTCAACAGTTCTGCAAATACCATAAATAAATATTTAAATTAAGAAATATATTTTCCATCTGATAACCTTGTTATTAAATCTTACGTAAGACTTTCAGCTCATGACTTCAAGCACAAAAGTGATTCATTTACACAAACTCGCGTGACTTTTTAATCAACACTTATTTAACCTCTTCATTACCAGTCATCACCTTTAATATTTAACTTGCCCCACACCCCTGGTACAGTACTCAAGGGGTTAACACAGGCCTATGGGACCCACTTTTCACTTACTTTTGATCTCTTCATAGGTGGCATCTTCTTCATCAGGTTCCTCAACATCTACGGTCATTTTCTCATCATCGCCATCCAATATTTCTCTGCCATTATCAACGTCCATGGCCTCCTCCAGCTCTTTTGATTTTCTATACGTGTCTTGTTGCTCCAGCAGCTTCTCAACCGTGGACAAGGACAAGCCAGACCCAATAAACCAGTTAGCCACCAGCTCGGCAACGTAGCCTACACGGAAACAAAAAGTGTGGCTAAATTAAATCACATTTGGCACAACAGCTAGACAGCCTGAGTGACAGGGAATGAAAGATAATCTGCTACTGTTGGTTCTGGCTAACCTTGACCTATAATAGGAAGAAACTCACAAAACAAAATATCCTTTAAAGTTGATTACACATGAAAATGCTTCAATGTCATATTTTCTCTTATGGAGTCAATTTGTGGAATCAATTTCTGCACATGAGAGAGAGAGAGAGAGAGAGAGAGAGAGAGAGAGAGAGAGAGAGAGAGAGAGAGAGTACTGTACATACCTTTACCCTTGTCCAGTAGGGCCTTTACAGACACCTCCAGTTTGGGTCTTCTCTCTGACCCATTTGGTGGCAACAGTGACAACAGCTGGTTCAGGGGCATTAGACATTCCACTTGCCACAACACCAAGTTCCACTCCACCATCTCCATAGATAATCCTTCCCAGTCATTTAAAGAAGAATAGCCGTCAGCTGTCTGAGTTTTAGCTTCAACTTCACTTTCCTCAGTATCTTTAGCTTTCTTTATATTACTTTGTCTGCGGGAGTGTGACTGAGCTTCAAGGGTGGCATGACTACCCCTACAGAGGAGTGCCGCTATGAACGCGTGATACGGCTGAGTAGAAGCTATCAACTTGTCCCTCACCACTGTCCACCACTGGCTCTGTTCACTGATATCACACAGAACTTTATCACCTGTCAAACATTTATCATAAGAATCAAAGTCATAAATAACAACAAGAATAAATATATAGTTATTATGTATACTGTAATCATGTATTCGTTCACAAAGCTAACTTTAAACTATGACATTTAATGCAGGAATCACAGAAAGAGGAAATGCACACAAAATATATCCATCCATCAAGACTCCCTCTACTCTTATGTGGGGTGAACTAAGAGGTAAAGAAACCAAAAAGAAAGTTAGGAAATGATAGATAGTGAAAGGAAAAGGACAAAATATAATACACACACACACACACTCTGTTAATCCCAGCCTCACCTGCTAATGAAGAGAGCGTGTGTACGATAGTGCCAAAGTGGAGAGCAGCCACGGTGTCTGGGTGAGGGCTGAGTGACCAGTGTATGAGAGCAACGTGGAGCAGAGACTCAGGGTTGGTGCCGCTGGTTTTAATAGCTGTCCTAAATGACTTGACGCTCTCCCCGTGCCATGCCCATCCATACAGAAATTCACCTGCAAGAAAATATACAAATCAATTAACATAATACATAAAGAAACCTAAAAAAATATAACTATTGGAGGAATGACTGCCTCCCTACATTCAACTCTTCATCCCATCTGTTTAACAAATCCCTACTGGTAAGCCACGGTTCCCTTTATCCTCAACATCTTTAAATACCGTACCTACTGAGCTTCCTATCTAAACATTCACCAAAAACCCTGAGCTTGATTAAAATAATGAAGTGTGGTACAGGCAATAATGAAGTGTGGTACAGGCAGTCACCCATCATGGAGTCAGTTTTTATATATGGTATTCTGAATGTTCTTGTAATGTCAAAATTATTCAGATCAATTCTTTAAGTAAAGATCCCTGACTCGTTGAACTCCCTTTAATAAAATAATTCTGATCCTAAGACATGCCTATAAATTTCTGATTATTTTGACATCCAGTTGGAAATAAATGAATGAAAAGCATCTAGACATGGGCATATCAGCATACATATGAAGTCACCCTTGTATCAGTCACCCCAAAGCTGTAAGATTAAAAAAGATTACAAGTTATAAAAATACTGTACCAAGCTTGAGTTTCTTCTCTGATGGAATGTCTTCTTTCAGCTCTACAGGCAGCACAGAGGCACCGTCGGTCTTGGCTAGAGTACCCACACACACATCCCAACACCGGATAAAAGACCCAACACTTATATTTTGTGCAACTTCAAGAAACGTGACCTGAAAAAGACATTATACAAGTTAATATACACATAACTACTGTAGCTGCTGAATAAAACTTCATAATGTGTGTCGACGACCCTGTAAACGTATCTGTTTATAGAATGGTAATACAGCACAACCCAAATAAGACTCATTATCCTGTTTTGTCGTTTTATCTGGAAAATTTATATCATGTACGAACATTAGTTAAAAGCTGCCATGCATATACTAAAAATACATTGTTAGATTATTTACACAAAACCAGATATTTACAAAATAATTTATACTAATGCAACACTACAAAGCCAAATTCTTGTATGAATGTCTTGTATTTTAATGGTCCTCAGTAGAGACAAAGTACAGATCTTCAAGTGAAATTTATAAGAAAGTTTAAGTGTAGAAATAATACTTAATATCCACCACCTCCCTAAACAGACAAAATCCAGCCATCCTGTGCATGACAAGTGTAAAGTGACAGGAAAGTGGTAAGATAACTAATCTCTCTCTCTCTCTCTACCTCACACTATATACCTTCTTTGTACATGTATTTAAGTAGTTGGAGTAGCCGTTGTGTTCACAGGAAGTCAACATCTCCCCAGTCTCATGTGGAGTCAACACCAAGAGCTTTGCCAGTTCCTGAAAGAGAAGTATTGTACAGCACAGGATATTGTAAACCAGGAATATATTCTTCATTTTTAAAACTCAAAACTGTGAGTACTAAAAACATGATACAGGTAGTGCTTATATATATATATATACCGGTATATATATATATATATATATATTAAAAAACACAAACAACAACAGTAATTTGGTTTATTGAACAAGAATTAACTCTTTAAGTGGCTGAGTGAACTGACTATTACAAGGTCTTGGTCGTCTGGGTCAGGTGATGCTTCCCGCACTTTATGCAGCTGAGTCAGGGCTGTGTATAAGTGCAGCAGTTGCTTGAGGCGGAGCAGCTGTTGGCCAAGCAAGCGGCTCTCATGATCCAGATTCTGAGCCCCTTCTTCTGTAATGGAACAAATAATTACTGTACTCTCGGAAATATAAAAATCTGCATAAAATTTCAATAAAAAACAATCAAACAATAGACAATTAAAAATCTGTATAGTGTTTCCTGCTTATAATGACCACTTTCGTATAGTGTTTCCTGCCTATAACGACCAGCTCTGTATAGTGGTAGCTGCTTATATGGACCACTTCTGTACAGTGTTTCCTTCTTATACAGGCTATCTTTATATAGTGAAGAAGTTAACAAATATCTGAACCTGACTTACCATCTTGTGTGTCATCCACTACAACATAGAGAGAGAGGAAGTGATCAAGGAGACCCTGTAACAGAGGTACAGTGAGGTGCTGAGACATGATGAGCGTCAGCACAGCCTGTTTACGCACCCCAGCGGTCTTGATCTCGCACATGGTCGCCAACACCTCTTCCTCGTTACCATTCCTCAGGTGAGTCTTAAGGGTCTTGACCAGGTGGAGATCTCGCGCTCGTTTACTAGTTTTGCCTCTGAAAATATAATACCAATTAATTGATCTTATTTTCTCTTCTATATAAAAAACTTTCACCTTTCTGAAGCGAACATTTTTGTGTGTGTTGGGGGAGGGGGGGGGGGAGGGAGGGAGGGGGCACTTCTGTTAACTTTTTTTTTTATGGGGATTAGCCCACCCGGACACAGGTCACTGACCCACATCGGGGCCTGGGGGGGCAAAAATGTAATAATAATAATAATAATAATAATAATAATAATAATAATAATAATAATAATAATAATAATAATAATAAAAATAATAATAATAAATACTAGTCATAATAAGTCATAATAAATAAAATTTATGATGAATCAAACAAAAATTAAATAATAAAATAATGATGATAATAATACAGTAATGCAATATGTCAAAGAATGAGACTGTGATGCTGTGTAAGGATAAAATGGCATGGAAGTAAAGCAACACACACACACAAAACCGATATAAAAACTACTGAACAGCAGATGGATTACCCTTAAACCTATGCTCTATATACAATTTAGTTGATACTCACCCTAGTGCCAAGTGGAAAGGAATGGACACCTCACTTATCAAGCCATCTGGGGTAATGAATATCACCGGAAACACTTTACATCGAACTCCTCGGACACTGTTTACTCCCAGCATTGTATGGGGAGTGTATATCAACCTGTTCGAGAGATAATTGTCACTTAGTTCACAGCTAAATAAAATAAACTTTATGATTATTTATGATAGTTTTCAGATTAAGAAGAATTCCTTAAAGTGCAGAAGGATGTATCAGGTCATACAAGACTCCATGGTGGTATAGAGGAGACTGTTAGGATGAATAAATAAAGAATAAATATGCCTCAAGTTTATGGGAAGTGCACGGTCATGAACAAAGATCCTGTTGCCTCTTTTGCTGCTCCATGAACCCGAGATTCAGATTCGTGAACCCGAAGCCGTAGACTGATACTGTACATTATTCTGTCCATGAATGCTTCGGATTCATGAGTCTGAATCCCGGGGTTCAGTGGCTCGGCAAGAGATGACAGGATCATTGTTCATGACTGCACATATGCTTTACAATTAAATGAGAATATTTCAACTTGTTTCAGCATTTTTCTGTCACTTTCCACACCTGTCTTGCACCACTCACTTTCCACACCACACAAAAGATTAAAAAAGGAATACAATACAGAAATAAGATACTGTAAACACAAAAGGTATCCATAATTCCTGTACTCAAATAAATTACCCCAAAAAAACGCTTTACCTGGATTGTTTGGGGACGTTAAAAGCTGCCACTCTCGGTCCCTGCTGTGGCGTCCAAACCTCCAGTAAGCCTCGACGGGGAGCATAGATGAGGAGGAACGCCACGAGCCTCTTAGTCCCGCCCCATTCCCCCTCCACCTCGAGCCATCCACAATTAGCCTCACGGTAACCTGGAAATATTCAATACTTTAATAATAGAACGGAGAACTGGCTCACCACAGTCATTCAGGGGCCACATAGACACACTGAGAGAGAGATAAGAACTGGAATACAATTACTGACAGAATAACACAATAAAATATATGTAAATAAATATAAATTAATGGTATGGACAACAAGCGTATTACAAGTTTTACAAGTTGGTTCCTTTAAACTAATTCAATTCCTAGACTATTGGACAAATGGCCTGGCTTGTTTCTATGGACAACAGATACAGGAGAAGTGAAGCCAGACTCAAGGGCTTTATCTGTTGCAATGTATGATTTTTTTCCTCTCCATAATACAGCTTTAATGCATCCTTCTATTACCCCTGACACTTCATACAATAACACAGCTTTAATACATCCTTCTAACCTATCCCTCATACTTCACATAATAACACAGCTTTAATACATCCTTCTAACCTATCCCTCATACTTCATATAATAACACAGCTTTAATACATCCTTCTAACCTATCCCTCATACTTCATACAACCCAGCACCCCCAACACCCGCTCAAAGACTAAGAATATGACTAGGGCGGCATATAGTACGTACCTTTCCACACGCGCAGGCCGACACACCTGTGCACGTCTATCAGCGTCACACGGCCAAAATCATCCGTGACAACTGCTAGTCTTCGTCCCAGGGAAACACTCACCGACACACCAATTCTTTTCTTATCTGGTATAGACCATCTGTTGTAGACGGGAAGGAAGACATAAATAACAAGTGAAGAAAAGTTAATAGAACACAACAGTAAGTAGACATAGAGAAGTAGTTGTGTCTAAATGGCTTAAAACGATAATTAACTCAAATAAATTTCACACCAAATGTTTTCTCTTTCAACTATGGCTTTTATGTAACTGATTGATGATTCTCTTTGTTACTCAAGTTACATTATTTCTTCATCATCATCATCATCATCATAATAATTATCTCAAGACCATTATCCACACTAGAGTGAATTAGCTGCAAGTACCTAATGGCAGCTCTCGAGGCTATACGGTACAATCATGAATAAAATTAACCTAAAAAATATCTAATAAAACAAAAACAAACATACATACACCACACTACACCATATATAATAAAGGAACTGTTAGCTAAAAAACAAACTGACTGGATACATCTGTTATTCTTGATCTATTCAGCCTCATACTGCAACAGGTCAAACCACAAATAAACCTCTTCGAAGACTCACACAGTTACATCAGCGGCTCACCTGTAGGGTAATGGGGTAGCAAGTTCAATTTTAGGTTTCATCTTGGACGAATCCACCTCTTTTGTCTTAGCTCTCCCAAACAGCCAGCCACTAGAAGGAAACACAGAGTGATCAGAGCATTGGACATACAACCTTTTTTGAATTTTTTTTTAATAATAATAACAAGTTTTAATAAATAATGAGTAACCAGAGTAAACATTAATTTTGTTTATCATTTTTTATCATCATCATCATCACCACCATCACCATCCCTACCATCACCATCACCATCATACATCTCCCAGTGTGTTAGAAGTGGTTTTATCTATATCTCCCTTATCTCTGTAACCTTATATCCACTATGGTATATAGAGAAGGAGTTCCTATATCTCTTCTCTTACACAATGACAACCACCGCCTCATATATATATTAAGGTCTATAGATATCTAGCCAATATCATCATCATATGAGTTTATATTGATTCAGCGACCGTGTATATAAACACTGCAGGTCTATACATTCCTGTACAGTATTATGGAAAAGTTATTATACATTTTACACAAGTGACTCTGTTCTTGTACCTAATTATACTCCATATCTAATAAATCACTTCAGAGTTATTCTATTTTCTCAATTATGTTTAAAACTCTTGTATTTGTTTATACAAGATGGAACCATATGACCACAAGACCAGGGAGAGTAGGTCAAGGAGACTCAATTTATCTTCCAGCTGGTCTGAGAGGTTGATTAGATGAAGCAGTGATATGAACTTGTAAGGGTTAAGACAGATCCATATTGGAATATACCTTGATTATGAGCAGAAACTAACAAACAGACAGACAGCAAGGGTGACAATGATACCTGTATGCCTCAATCTGGGCTGACGGGTAATAAAGGAGTTGAATCTTTTTTATACGAAAACTTTAAACCTCCTCAGTATTGTTGTTACCTGGCAGCAGAGACCAGAGCATCCTTGAGCTTACTGGCGTACAGACGAGCAACATCTGCCACAAAAGGGGGAGCAGAGCCCTCTTGAGCAGTGAGGAAACCAACGAAGGGTACACGACCGACCGTCATTAACACAGAAGTAGCCGGCGCACCTGTAAAACACACGACTTACTGTGAATGATGTAAAAGACAACAATTTAAGAGAATAAAAACATCAATTTACAGTTACTGAAGATGATTTAAGAACTAGGAGGTACAGTACTGTATTGTACACGCTGGTTATAAAAAAAAACTTTTCTAGTCTATACAAACACAATACCAAAAATAACTTATGTAATAGAGTAATAAATATTCTGAATAACATAACTCACCTGAGGACACGACATGATTGAATCCCTTTGCCAGAGAAGAATGAGCCATGTGGTCGTAGAGGTACGGAGGCATCACGCCCGGAGTGGCACAGTCCTTCACCATCCCCTGGTCTATAAGGCCCCACTTTTTGTACCCAAGTGGTGGAACATTGACACTCTCCCCGCCACTGGCCGCTGCTGCAGTGTCACCGCAAACACGATGATTTAGGTCAATGATCATTACACAGTAACTATAGTGTGCTCATTATGGTAATGTTAAATAGCCCAGTCCTCTTTCTCTCGTCTTGGCTTGTGATTGACCAATTAGTAAACCCCGCCCTCTTTCTCTCATCTTGGCTTGTGATTGGCCAGTTAGTAAACCCCGCCCTCTTTCTCTCGTCTTGGCCAGTTAGTAAACCCCGCCCTCTTTCTCTCGTCTTGGCTTGTGATTGGCTAGTTAGAAAACAAATAATTAATGAAGTGCTGTAGATTGACTACGATTTGCTTCCAGAGAGGATACTACCACACTATCCCAACCACAACACTATGAATCATATTGCTGGACGGGGCTGATTGTCACATTAAACAGACTAAGTCACTAATGCATCGCTAAAAAAATAATATCTTGCATATTAAAACTTTAAAAAACTTTCCTTACATCCTGAGCTTTGATAACCACTAACTACATGTACTTCAAGGAGCTTTACATGGTGTTGTTTCATGAATTTATCTTGATAGTCAAAACACTTTTAAGAATTCTAAGACAACTTCTACCTATTCAATCACAACCCACCTAATGTATTTCTGTAATCAATAAAATATGGGTTTATCATTCCCAGTCTCCTTGTTATTTTCTTCAACAAACAAAAGATTGAATTTAAAAACAGAAAGCACGAGAAAAAATAGTAAATATAAACCGTACACTCCATATACCTTTGGCAACTTGGTTCCTACAGCCACGTAAGGTTTGAAAGAGAGAGAACCCATCTATGGTGGTGATGGAGCGAGGGTAAAGAATGACCAACTCCTCGCCCATGTCAGGGGACACTACACCGTTGACGCCGCTTGACAGAGTACGACACTTGAGACTCAGGACAGGTTCTTCCTCAAACAGCTGAGACAGTAAGACCAAACCACTCTGTTGGGAGACAAGACAACAATTACTACAAGCTGACAGGGACTTAGGGACCTGTGAGTTAGGCTAACAACCAGTTATACTGTTAGGCTGAGAAACTGTCACATTTCTACTAAGATCTTACATAATTTGGGAATAAACTTGCTACAATTAGAGACAGTCAGCTTGCCACAGTTAGACCAGGAAGGTGTCCAGTTTGAGGCAAAATTTACATTGAAAGGGCCGCAGTGTACAGGTATACCTTACTTAACCTCACCTAACCCTCACTTAACATAGCAGATGCCTAAAACAAAAACACTACATTAAATGAAACTCAGTCAAGTGAAACATATCTTCCCATATTATAAACCAAGATATATTTCAGGTATTAATTCCCCTTTGTTAAGCCTCCATCATAAATATAATAAAGAGATGAATATAAAGGCAGCACAGTGAATCAATATACCACCACAAGCCCCAAAAGTGAGTTTACTGCACTGGGTTATAGACTAGTCACAGAGCCTCAGACCATGTAGACACAGAGAAGATGAGCAGAGTGCTGTGAATATGTCAAGTTTTCTTTCCAACTTAAACAATACAATATAGAATAATGGACTAAATTATATTAATATGTGTTAATTTAAATACTTATACTGTACTGCATATACCTGTACAGTTAACATGACCTTACCTCAGTATACATAGCCACATATCCCGAAGTCAAGCCAATAATGACACACGTCCAATCTGGTCCGCCGGTGCTGCTCTGTTTCTGGGAGATCAGCGGCAGACACAGTAACGCACTGACTTCATCACTGAGAGAGAGAGACAACACCTTCTGAGGAATTATTAGGTAAGACGTATGATAATTCCACAAACAAAGTGATACTACTAATACTACTGATAATAATAAAACAATAATAATAATAAAATTGTCACATAGTTTTAGTACTTCATGAACCCCGGCCTCATAACCTATCATCTCCACCCCAGTTCATTTCACCTCAAGATTAACCCCCCTAATGCTAACCTAACCTAATTTAACTTTACATAACCTAACTTAACCTTATCCCGTTAAATAGTGTTACGGTGATTAATCCTCCGGTGAAATAAGCTGCGGTGGAGATTCTCGAGGTGATCCTAAACAACTGCTAAACGTACCTGGTGTTAAAACCAACTGAGCCGCGCCAGGTTATTCTCAACTTCATTTTTTCCTCTTCTTCCTCGGCCGAACTTTCCCAGCGACCTTAAATAAAATAAAACGCAGTGGTACGGTGTCTTAATGGCCGTTATGTAAGAGATAAGAATATTTCTGTTCATAAAAATGTTCAGATTAACTCCACCAACAAGTACGGTATCAATTCCTTTCATTAAAACCAACAGACTGTCAATTAGTAATGGAGCTAAAGTGACCACGCACGCACGCACACATGCACGCACACACGCACGCACACACACACACACAACACAGATCTGCTCATGACTTACAAGACAATATAACAATGCGGCTTTTATACGCAACAGCCATGATATCAAATGTTGGGGACATTGCAATGACACATTCTGAGAGCCAGGAAGTCTCCGGCTGAGGGGAGGACGACAGCTTGAGGCGGGGATCACCATCGCTCCCAGAACCTTGGAGTCCTCCGCCTCGGTCCACATCATTCCATTCACCCCATTCGTCAGTCCACTCTGAATCTGTAAAATAATAGTCCTAAATAATAGTCCCAAGTAATAGTCCTAAATAATATTCCCAAATAATTGTCCAAAATAACAGTCCAAAATAACAGTCCAAAATAATAGTCCAAAATAATAGTCCTAGCTAGAGTAAAATATCAGTCTATGAGTAATACTGTACTTGGTTATACTGTAAACAAAACAAAAAGCTTTCGCCCTTTATAAATAAATATGTACAGCAAACCCTCTCAATAAGGGACGTCTCTCTTTGTCCAGTGTAATTAGTGGACTCAGCCAATAAGATCCGGTAATGGGAATATTGTCCACTATAGTGTGATGGCTCTAAATGAGTATAACAATCCTTTATTTATATGAGTTAACTAAACAGATGAATAAATTGGGCTGAAAACATAATGAACAAAATTATCAATACATTTCCATATTTGGCACAACTGTAGTTTCTAGGAGCAGATTATATATTTCATAAATAGAGATAGAGTTCAGTACTAGGTTATGTTAGGTTAAGCTAAGTTAGGTGAAAATTAAGATTCCTTGAGTTTAATATGGTTAGGTTTTGCTTCAGAAACTACAATATTGCACAATATGGAAATCTCGATAACCTGGAAAAATTTTTGAGTTCGAACCTCCCAGGGGCGAGGCTTGGCTGCCACCTGTAGATAAATGTGGGCACAGGTACTGCACGAGCTCTGGTATGTTGCCAATGGCTGCTACTTGATCCAGGAGGCATGACATTTTACACTCACTGTGAAAGAAGGATTTAGTGGGTAAAATTATCGTTTCGGTGGTTCATCTATTTGGAAGTAGGTCAGAATCATTTAAAACACATCATAAACCATCAGAAAAACATAATTTCAACCTAACCTATCCTAAAGTAACCCAACATAACGGGTAACTTAAAATCCTAAAATAAGCTGGATGACCAAAACGAATAAATTATAAGTAGTTACATAATAATAATACAGATGGTATTATTTTCTTGTAGCACCGTTCATTCCTACCACTAATCTATTATCATATTCGAATAAGACGTCTAATTATAAGATAATTTTCATCTACTACATTACCGGCGGAAATGTATAATAACGGAGATAGCTCTTCCAAAATATTTTCTATTTTCTTCCATTAACATCCCGCCAAAATCCGCCAATATCCTCCACCACTGCGTGTCTCCTGCGTCCCCTTCATAAATCATCCTGCGCATGCGTTGTTGTACACGTCACGAAGCCAATCAAAAGACTGAATGTAAATATCACAAAGACCAACATTATGACCAGGCATGTACAGCAGGAATGTTCCAGATGAGGGAGGCTGACACTACCCGGGGGAACTCAAAGAAGATCTACAAAACAAGAACGAGGCTAAATCTCAGAAGACACTCGTGCCTCAGTAGGGTTGTCAACAACTGGAATAGTTTACCTGAGTGGGTACTGAATGTGGAGATGGTGGAAAAGTTTGAAGCAAAATTAGATAAATGCTGGAAAAATCAACAACAAGTATATAATTAAAGGGCACAATTATCCGCCACACACAGCCACCGTCTGAGTAGAGAAGAGGCTATTGAGCTGAGCCACAGGCGTGAGCCTCTTCCAGAAGGTCATCTGTGAGTATGTGTGGCGTTGTGTAAGAATCCCAGAATGCAACGACGAACAAGAACCAGGCCAATAAGGTAAGAAATAGGTGATTCCATCATATGGTTAGAGTCAGTTAGGTTAGGTTAGGTTTGGTTATTGTTTTTCTAGTGTTTTATTGTGTATTTGTTAGTCGCTTAGGCACTTTTTTTTCTCGGAAAACGTCAAACGAAAAAAAACCGCCAAAAAGGAAGGTCATATTCGGTCTCAGCGCACACAAATACACTAGAAAAATATATTTTTAACTTACTACAAGTGAACGGTGCTACAAGAAAAATTAGCCATACAGATTGTTCCACTCATGTTCGGAATATTATTATAAGTTAAGAATTGGCATAACAGACACAGCCAACACAAGCCACACTCCTCAACACTTACAACACCAGACATACAAAGAAATAACTATTATATAACTCCTCAAAAAATACAACAGTAAAACGAAACTCATTTATACTAATCCAGTTATGATGTTACATATACCAATTAATTACCGCCGTGACCATAACCCCACTGTCACTACCACAAGGACAGTACCACACAGTAACTGTCACTACCACAAGGACAGTACCACACAGTAACTGTCACTACCACAAGGACAGTACCACCCAGTAACTGTCACTACCACAAGGACAGTACCACCCAGTAACTGTCACTACCACAAGGACAGTACCACACAGTAACTGTCACTACCACAAGGACAGTACCACCCAGTAACTGTCACTACCACAAGGACAGTACCACCCAGTAACTGTCACTACCACAAGGACAGTACCACACAGTAACTGTCACTACCACAAGGACAGTACCACCCAGTAACTGTCACTACCACAAGGACAGTACCACCCAGTAACTGTCACTACCACAAGGACAGTACCACCCAGTAACTGTCACTACCACAAGGACAGTACCACCCAGTAACTGTCACTACCACAAGGACAGTACCACCCAGTAACTGTCACTACCACAAGGACAGTACCACCCAGTAACTGTCACTACCACAAGGACAGTACCACCCAGTAACTGTCACTACCACAAGGACAGTACCACCCAGTAACTGTCACTACCACAAGGACAGTACCACCCAGTAACTGTCACTACCACAAGGACAGTACCACCCAGTAACTGTCACTACCACAAGGACAGTACCACCCAGTAACTGTCACTACCACAAGGACAGTACCACCCAGTAACTGTCACTACCACAAGGACAGTACCACCCAGTAACTTACCTTTAATAACAGAGGTTGTGATGGAGACGAGTCATCACATGTATCTCCCTCAACCTCTATTATATCCACAATAGGGTAAAATAGGGTCAAAATAGGGTCAGAATAGGGTCAGAATAGGGGTCACAACAGGGGTCACACTAGGGTCAAATAGGGGTCACAACAGGGGTCACACTAGGGTCAGACTAGGGGTCACAACAGGGGTCACACTAGGGTCAAATAGGGGTCACAACAGGGGTCAGAATAGGGGTCACAACAGGGGTCACACTAGGGGTCACAATAGGGTCACAATAGGGGTCAAATAGGGGTCAGACTAGGGGTCACACTAGGCCACTCACTGTGCTGAAGGACCAGCTGATGGAGGTGACGTCAGGTGTTTGTTATGATCTCTGACCATGAGAGTCAACCCACCACTAAAGGTTTAACTAGAAAACATGAATACAAATTAAATAATAAAAGATACACAGATACAACTAATTTAATTATAATAACAAATAATTCCTACTACTTTTGTTTTAACAGATAATATTTAATTTTATGATTTTTATGATAGTTTAAGTTCTTCATTGGTTTACCCGCCAAATGTATGGAGGTGGACTGAAGGAGTTAATATATTCTTCTTATATTTATTGGTCTTCTAACACCTGGGGATTTATTTAACTATGGCAGAATTGGAGGATAAAAGGTCAGTGTCTAGTGTGTTGGGATAATGATGGTTTTATATGGGGTTTAGTCTTCGAGATAACATTTAATGAGAGAGGGACTAGTAGTTTGTGATTTATTGAAGGTGATAATGGTGTCCCTGCCTCTACACATTATATATACCTTATACTGTATTTTTTCTTTATGATTGATTGATTTTATTGGGAATTTGTCATATATACTGTGCAACATAATATAGTACTGTACATGTAATAAAACTATACTGGGAAACTAAATTTGGTTTATTTTTCAAGTAATAATTAATTTCTTTCCTCAGGTATTTTGTTAGGTAGCTAGTTACCCCGGGCTGCTGTCCTAGACTATTACAGGTTTAAGCAACTCTCTTGGGCTGTCTTTCTTTAGTTTGTCATATTAACTACCATTATCAGTTTACCAGTACTGTATGCTCCTCAGGGTTCAGAGCTCGTGTGGTAGGTAAGGTTTTAGTTTCGGTCATCCCTGTATATAGATATCCAAACTATGTGATTACCTAAAGATACGAGGGTCCAAATCATTCATAACACATCAAAAACCATCAGAAAAACATAATTTGTATACCTAACCTTAACTAACCTAACCTAATTCCTAAGATTCCCTGGAACATATATTTAACAGACTTTATAGGGATGAAAGTCTGTTATATCTGGGATTCATTATAAGTAGAGGAGTCCACTATATGGGGGTTTCACAATATTTCTTTTTTCTTTTATGTCTTTCAAAAGTCATATATTTTCTTCTTTACAGAGTACGAAAAGTTGTGGATTACTCTAGTCAGATGGCTTACACTCTTGGAGGTATGTTAATTCACTATTGTGTTATCCAGCATCCAATAGTATTTTCATTACTCACCTCAAACCTATCATTACCTCCTTAACTAACTAGCTGCCACTAAGTAAAATATTTAAGTTAGGTTTCCTTCAGTTAAGTTTGGTTTTATACTTAACAGGTGACAAAATCTCTCCACACCTCCCATAAGCCCTTCAGTGCCATACTTCCTTCACCATCCACGTTACATCTGTCGACGAATCATGACACAGTAATAATAAACTCCTCCTCTTCCAGACGATGACGATTTTCAAGAGTTTCAAGGTTTCGCTTCACCAGGAAAGAAGAAAGTACTCGTCGCTAAATCTGTCTCGGCGGTAAATGACGTCAAGGAGAGGAACGCCAGTGGTAACTGTTTGGATAATGAGAGGAAGGATAATAAAGAAAAGAGTAAACATGATAGAGAAAGACATCGGGAACATGAGAAGGACAGGGATAAAGATAGAAGAAAGGGACACAAAGATAAGAAATACAGGGATAGAGACAGAGATAAGAAAGACAGGGATAAGAAAGGTAGAGGAGATGGAGAGAAGAAAGAAAGAGACAAGGACAGGGATAAAAGAGACAAAGGTAGAGACAGGGATAAACACACGAAAGAGAAGGATAAATCAAGGAACCAAAATGGGAAAGAGGAAGACAGGAGTGAAAAAAGAGAGAGAGAAAGAGAGAGCAAAGAAAGTACTCATGATAAAGATACAACACACAATGCAGAGAAGAGAGATGAAGAAGAGAAAGAGAATAAGAGTACTCCTGAAAATAACAAATACCATCCCATGACTTCCTCCCAGAGCTCCCTCCCAAGCAGGCCACCCAAACCAAGACTCGCCATTGAGGAGAAAATGTTCCAAGTAAGGAAATCTGTACAGTGTGTGTCTTGGGGGTTTAATGATGGCTAAAACAAAGAACTAAACCCTAAGCAACATACACTAATGATCTTGATTTATATTTTTAGTTTAATTTAGGTTCAGTTTTTGTCTCGTCATTGTTCATATGCCCAATAGTCTGTGTACTTCCCAAGGTCCATATATAGGATCGGGTCACATCCTTACCTTGATGACTGTACAGCCACATTCATTGATCGCTGCATGCCTGTATTACACAATTATTTCTTAGATGTAGAGATATTCATAACAACATCTTCCTCACAGAGACAACTGGAAGAGGCACTGATACTATCACGACTTGAAAATAAAGGAAATTCTTGTGAGAAAGACACAAAACTTGACACAGAGACAACACATGGTGAGGAAGTTGCAGAGTCCTCCACAGTGCCTGACGTAAGTGGGACTCCAGAAACAGACAACTGCCCATCACAACTCAGCAACTATGTACACGACATGGACACTGAGGAGACGACCAAACCACCTCCCTCAGCCCCGCCCCATGATGAAGCCGTCACTACCGAGGCCAATACAACTGTAGTCGAACTAAACTCTGATGTTCTGCAAGTCAAGAATTTTAAGGTTGCTTCAATATTAATAAAAAAGGAAAAAACTAGTGAGCCACAACCCAGCACATCAACTGGCTTCACAGGCAAGAGACAAAGAAAATCTGTGAAGTTTAAAGAAGGTAAAGTTTTCCTTAGTTCCTGTGAGTAAAATACAGTGCACCAGATTGCATGAATAGGGTCTTGTACTTGGAATCTTAAAGCTTCATAGAGAAAATTTATCTTGAGTACTGTAACAGGATGAGAAAATTTAGTTGCTGTAGAATCTTTGTGTACCAGTAAGTAAATAAGACACCACATAAGGCATGCGCTGAGTCTTGCTGATTTAAAACATTGTGTACAGTAATTCCTACATTCTCATGTCACCATTTAGAGGAGAAACTTAATGTGTAGTAGTATAATATTTTCACAATTCAGTCCCAGGATTCTTAAATTGAGGTGGTGGTTTGGATTCTATATTTGGGTAAGTTGAAATTATATTGACTTTAACAGAAGCCTATGATGCATAATAGGTTACTATCTACTGACTAAAATGGGAGAGGAAGGGCTGATTGATGACTAAAATGGGAGAGGTAAAGTGCTTTGATGAGAAGTTGTGAGGAAATGAAGAGAGATGTGCATGTGTGACTTTACAGAACACTGATGCATGAAGGAGAGAATGATATGTGGATAGAAATATATAGGCAGCTGGAGTGTGTAAAGCCCCGTCCACACGATTGAGCAGTGCCCGGCGGGCTTTGTCCGTTTACCGGGCAAAGCCTGTGTGTTGTTGTACACACGGGAGTGGTTGGCGGCAGTCATAGTCGGGCGCCGGTAGCTAGTAGGTGGTCGGCAGTGGCGGGTGCGGTACGATCACCATGGTGTGTCGCAGGAATAATCGCCGTACAGTTAAAGCGAAGAGCATAGCGTTGTGTACTATAATAATTGCTGCTATGTGCAAAAAGAAGAGCCAAATGCAGAAAAGGGAATGGTGCAAAGAGTGATTAGGTCAAAGAAAAGTACCGGGAAGTCATGCCACGATTTTACGTGAACTGCAAGATGGACATGAGCAAGACTTTACCAATTACATGAGAATGGACCCCAACACCTTTTACAAACTTCTAAACTTCTAGGGAAAGTGGAACCATATATAAAAAAACAGGATACCAATATGAGGGAGAGTATATCTGCAGAGGCTCGTCTAGAGGCAACGCTCATATATCTTTCAACTGGGTGCACCACATGTCACTTCAGTATAGAACGAGGATATCAAAACAAAGTTTGTCTCCCATAATACCTGCAACTTGTCAAGCCATGTATGAAGTACTCAAGGAAGATTACTTGCAGGTGAGATTTGTAGTACATAAAAATTCATTGAATAATGTTAGAATTATGATATGCATAGACAGGAAGCTATGGGACTGGAGTGAGGAGAGCGGCAGGAACGAAGAACACACGAATGTCCTCATTACATAAACAATCTCCCGTTTATTGTCACGCCAATAATGTACATTGCATAAGCTTATTTGGTTATGCACTGGACATCTGGACCGAGAGAGGAACATATACGTATCAGACCGCTCCATATACGGCAGCAAACCACCAGGCAGGCGGACCATGATTTTGCTCAACGATGGGCACGGGCACTCTGCTGGTTTGCCCGCCAATTTTGCCCGATAACGGGCATTTAGCGCGTGCCCGCCGGGCACTGCTCGATCGTGTGAACGGACCTTTAGTTTTATAGCTCATACTGTTGTTTACTGGGAGTAGATCCTAAGCAGACACAGTAATACAACAACAAAAAGATTTCCTAAAATATATACAGCATTTGAAAGAGTAAAGGGAAAACATACAAATAAGTAAAATAAAAAAGTTTTGGGTAAGGAATTGAGATTGAAGCAATATTGAATTCATTTGATGTAGTACATTTGTTATTATTGTCAGGTTTTGTGTACGTTTTGCTTACTGTACTCTTGTGTGCTGTTAATACAATGATTGCATGATTAACTATTAAGGTCAGGCTGAATACATGATGGGATGCAACATAAAGATTAGTTGGTTTTATTATCTATATTGAAAATAAGTCTTGTAGACTCTTACAGTCCTGCCTGTGTTAAATACAGTTTTGAGGGATAATGGCTTGATGTTTTATTATACCATACTACACCATTTTTCAGACACCGACTCGGATGACAGTGACTTTGGCTTTGGTGTTCGCAAGGAATACTCTGATCTATCTGAAGACAGCGACTTTGAACCAACACCAAAGAAGAAGAAGAAGATAGGAAAAGAGATTAAGACTTTGAAGAAGAGTAAATCGCCAAAGACTGTCTCTAAATCCTCGCCACAAACTCCCGACAGACGTTCCAACCTCAACTCTCCTCCCACCAGAGTCCCACCTAAGGAAAACATCCCCCCTCAGTGTTCTCTCCCTGTGACAGTTCTTCTAAGTTCTCCGGCTGCAGATGCACTTGGGAGTCCCTCTGCTGTGACGCCCCGTAGGTCCCCCACTGTGACATCCCATAGCTCCCCCACTGTGACATCCCATACCTCCCCCGCTGTGACGCCTCGTAGGTCCCCCACTGTGACATCCCATACCTCCCCCACTGTGACATCTTATAGGTCCCCCACTGTGACATCTTATAGGTCCCCCACTGTGACATCCCGTAGCTCCCCCGCTGTGACGCCCCGTAGGTCCCCCGCTGTGACTCCCCATACCTCCCCCACTGTAGCAGGACCCAAACCCAAAACAGCCAACTCTGCCAAAGTAAAAAGTTCTCCAGGGAATTCAAGAGTAGCTGTAGGCTCAGTTAAAACACCCTATAGAAATCCTTTACTGAACTCTCCCGTGAATGGTAGTTTAAGCTCTGCCCCGAGATCATTATCGCTCGGCACCACCGGAAACATCGGGCTGAGACTTGGATTATCACGGCGCAGTAACCTAACCCCTTTACACAAGAACGTCCCTGGAAGATAATTCACGTTTTTAATAGTATTTTAAGAGCAATTGACAACTCTCATTTTTATAAAGAAATGAAAATGTCAAGTTTTATTTTTATCAGTTTATGGAGAGAATTTATGAAACTATTTAAGGAAGGAAAATTTATTCTCTCTAGATATAATTGCAGTTTGCTGAATACTCTGAAGTGAAATAATAAATATTTGTTTTATATACATTCTTGTTTCTTGTGGGACCTTGTTCAGTACTGGGAGGGACACACGATGACCCAAACATGTGGGAGAGGAACACACAGCTGGGAGGGGGAGGAACACACAGCTGGGAGGGGGAGGAACACACAGCTGGGAGGGGGTGTGGGGGAGGAACACATAGGTGGGAGGGGGTGTGGGGGGAGGAACACACAGCTGGGAGGGGGAGGAACACACAGCTGGGAGGGGGAGGAACACACAGCTGGGAGGGGGAGGAACACACAGCTGGGAGGGGGAGGAACACACAGCTGGGAGGGGGAGGAACACACAGCTGGGAGGGGGAGGAACACACAGCTGGGAGGGGGAGGAACACACAGCTGGGAGGGGGAGGAACACACAGCTGGGAGGGGGAGGAACACACAGCTGGGAGGGGGAGGAACACACAGCTGGGAGGGGGAGGAACACACAGCTGGGAGGGGGAGGAACACACAGCTGGGAGGGGGAGGAACACACAGCTGGGAGGGGGAGGAACACACAGCTGGGAGGGGGAGGAACACACAGCTGGGAGGGGGAGGAACACACAGCTGGGAGGGGGAGGAACACACAGCTGGGAGGGGGGATGGGGGGATGAACACACAGCTGGGAGGGGGAGGAACACACAGCTGGGAGGGGGAGGAACACACAGCTGGGAGGGGGAGGAACACACAGCTGGGAGGGGGAGGAACACACAGCTGGGACGGGGAGGAACACACAGCTGGGAGGGGGAGGAACACAGCTGGGAGGGGGAGGAACACAGCTGGGAGGGGGAGGAACACAGCTGGGAGGGGGTGTGGGGGGAGGAACACACAGCTGGAAGAGGGTGTGGGGGAGGAACACAGCTGGGAGGGGGTGTGGGGGGAGGAACACACAGCTGGGAGGGGGTGTAGGGGGAGGAACACACA
>CAUDMG010002073.1:500000-525000 GCA_958450375.1 Homarus gammarus | reverse complement strand
TAAGGGGAGTCACACACACACACATTGAGAGAGAGAGACCACCCAAGCACTACTAGTAAACCACCAATCCTTCAGGGCTTACCTGACACTTAATTGGGTTCACCAGTGTTCAACAATCTTCAACCAAACCCTTCTCTCTCTCTCTCTCTCTCTCTCTCTCTCTCTCTCTCTCTCTCTCTCTCTCATAAGAACATAAGAACATAAGGAGTCTGCAATAGGCCGGTTGGCCTGTGCAGGGCAGCTCCTGGCGAGAGTTACTACCACTCTCTATCATCCATGAATCTATCCAGCCTCCTTTTAAAACTTTCCAGCGTTCCAGCACTTACTACAAAGTTGGTAAGCTTGTTCCACTCGTCCACCACCCTATTTGTGAACCAGTTCCTTCCTATCTCCCTCCTAAACCTAAACTTATCCAACTTGAATCCGTTGCTCCGAGTCCTATCCTGCTCGGATATTATAAGAACTTTATCTATATCACCTTTATTGATTCCTTTCACCCACTTAAATACTTCTATCATATCTCCCCGCACTCTTCGTCTTTCTAGGGACTGCAAGTTTAGTTTCTTTAACCTATCCTCATATGGAAGGTTTCTAAGTCTCTCTCTCACGCTACAACCTTCTCAAAGTCTTCTCAGTGATGTTTGTTCTACTACACGTTAGGTTATGTTATGGGAACACCTGGAGATACACTACAGAGTCTGGTGTCAACGCCACCTTCACTACTAACAATGTATCCTAGCTTAAGAGAAAATATTTTTAACTTTCATACTTGGTTTTGAGTCTTTCTGTATGTATGTATGTATGTATGTGTTTCTATACTGTATATGTATGTATCTGTATGCGTATATATATATAAGTGTGTGTGAGTGAGGGGGGGCAGGCTATCATGGTCGGGAAAAACGTTAATCCGAGTGATAACCAGCTCTAACCTGCCTCCTTTTCTGCACATCATTTCACGCTTAAATCGATGCTCTTCTAATACCTCAAGGAGAGATTCTGTCCTTAAGCACCCTGAGCATAAGGTCGGAGAGCGTCGCTGAGGCTATAATTGGTTACCACTTTAGTGACTCCAAGCAACAGGTAATCCGCGAGAGAGGACGAGCACTACAAACTACTTCATCATCAGGGGGAATTGGATCTTATGGTAGTGATGGAGAAGGTCGGAGTTGTGTGGGGGAGCAGAGGGAGGGATGCGTGTGTGTGTTGGTGGTGATGGCGGTCGTGGGGTAAGGCGGTAATCCTGGGATGATCCGGAACACTGCGTGGGGCGGCGCGGAGATTGCCATGTAGCCACCAGCGACGCACAATTTATATATTTTCTTCACAACCCATTCACTAATGAAACGTTTTTACCTTAATTAATCCTCGAATTGGGTATCACTTACTAACGACAGCCGCAGTGTGACGGAACGAGACGACGACTAACTCCCGACAACAGTAAACGGTGGACGACGATGCCGATAACTCTGTTGTATTCCGCCTTAAGCTGATTGGCCGTCCCGATAACGTGGGATTGGTGGGTTAATCCTACCACCGCCGCCTCCCCGCCAACCAACGCTCCGCTCTTACACCATCACCCCACCAACCCCCCACTGCAACCCTCCCCCCCTCTCATAATACCCAACCATTGTTTATAACGCGTCTAGTAAAACTCTTTGAGAGGAAGGAAGCACACAAACGTATATTTAGCCTCGTTAACCAGACACACTCACACCACAAGCACTTACCCTGTGAGTCCCTCTACTTACCGGGACCTGGTGGGAGGAAGGCAGCCCCCAGGGTGATCTTTTCATTGATATTTTAATTAACAATGTGTCTACAAATCGCCCCGCTGGTCAGACAACGTGTAATGACAATAGAGTCGTTTGGGAGGGGGATGGGGTGGGAACTTTCCGACTGGGAGAGAGGGAGGGAGGGAGGGAGGTAAGTAACAGCTAGGGAAGAAGAAGAAGTAGTAGTAGTAGTAGTAGTAGTAGTAGTAGTAGTAGTAGTAGTAGTCATTACGCTGCAGGAAAGGAAATAATTATTTACTCTCAAAATAAAATTACACACACACACACACACACACACACACTCTGGTATGTGTAGCATGTTCCCTGATTGGTTAACCGGACATAATGAGCACATCTTGAAGAACACTAATGAAACACGGCTTCTGATTGGATAAACAGAACTAAACCAACCAATGAGATCACTTAAAACAGGCAACATGGTGTTATTTACTAAAAAAAAAAATACAATTCAGAACATACAGCAGTACTCTTTAATAATAACGTATATATGACAGACAGACATAATAGAGGCGCCCACTTGTTGAGTAGCGGGGATTAAGACGCCAACCTTCTCCTGTACTGATACAAACAAACACGATAAAAATAATTATATATACTCTTCTGTTACCTGGCGGGGTTAATAAGTTTACCTGGTTAGTTTAATAAGTGTGTCTGAGGTGATGGTGAGGGGTGAGGAGCGAGGAGGGGTGAGGGGTGAGGAGCGAGGAGGGGTGAGGGGTGAGGAGGGGTGAGGGGTGAGGGGTGAGGAGGGGTGAGGGGTGAGGAGGGGTGAGGGGTGAGGAGGGGTGAGGGGTGAGGGGTGAGCGGTGAGGAGGGGTGAGGAGGAGGGAGGAGGGGTGAGGGGTGAGGAGGGGTGAGGGGTGAGGAGGGGTGAGGGGTGAGGAGGGGTGAGGGGTGAGGGGTGAGGAGGGGTGAGGGGTGAGGGGTGAGGAGGGGTGAGGGGTGAGGAGGGGTGAGGGGTGAGGAGGAGTGAGGGGTGAGGGGTGAGGAGGGGTGAGGGGTGAGGAGGGGTGAGGAGGAGTGAGGAGGGAGGAGGGGTGAGGGGTGAGGAGGGGTGAGGGGTGAGGGGTGAGGAGGGGTGAGGGGTGAGGAGGGGTGAGGAGGAGTGAGGAGTGAGGAGGGGTGAGGGGTGAGGAGTGAGGAGGGGTGAGGGGTGAGGAGGGGTGAGGAGGAGTGAGGAGGGGTGAGGGGTGAGGAGGGTGAGGGGTGAGGAGGGGTGAGGGGTGAGGAGGGGTGAGGGGTGAGGAGGGGTGAGGAGGAGTGAGGAGTGAGGAGGGGTGAGGGGTGAGGAGGGGTGAGGAGTGAGGAGTGAGGAGGGGTGAGGAGTGAGGAGGGGTGAGGAGTGGTGGGTGAGGAGGGGTGAGGAGTGAGGAGGGGTGAGGAGGGGTGAGGAGTGAGGAGGGGTGAGGGGTGAGGAGGGGTGAGGAGTGAGGAGGGGTGAGGAGGGGTGAGGTAAAGTAGAAGATGAAGGGATGGAGAGAGACAGAGGATTTACCCCAGGTGAGACAATCTCTACCTGTCTCTAATTACCTTAATGTGTGAGGGAGGGGTCTCTCTCTCTCTCTCTCTCTCTCTCTCTCTCTCTCTCTCTCTCTCTCTCTCTCTCATACTCAGATCAACAATGAACGCCTCAACGAGCTCAAGACGGGCGAAGATCGAGCGCCAGGCGTAGCTATCGCCAAGCTTGTCGATGGTAAAGGAGAGAACGCCAGGTGAATATTGTGTATGTTTATAATGGACACACACACACACACACACACACAACACACACACAACACACACACACACACACCACACACACACACACACACACACACACACCTCACACACACACACACACCTCACTCTGTATATACTGTACATGTGTGTGTGTGTGAACAAGGCCTCAGTATCTTCCTACTCAACAGATTACTTTAGCTCTTGTTTCCATTTCCCTGATGAACCTGTTCCCAGTTTTCTGTTTTCCCGTTTCACGTTTTTTGTTGCTTCCCTCCTGTTGCTTCCCTCCTGTTGCTTCCCTCCTGTTTTCTGTTGCATTTTCCCGTTTACTGTTGCTATCTCTCGTTTTCTGTTGCCTATTTCCCGTTTTCTGTTGATACTTGGGTAGGAACAACGTCACAAGTAGGTGGGAACAGCGTCACACAGAACACACTATTGGATGGGAGGGAACAAGCGGGAGGGTAAGAAGGGCATGTTAGTACCAGTGGGTGGGGTGGGGTGGGGTAGGGTGGGGTGGGGGTGGGGGTGGGGTGGGGTAGGGTGGGGTGGGGTTTGTGTCCGCCAACCAGTATTAAGAAGTTTATCGTTGTACAAACATAACCTCCCCCCTCTCCCCCCTCCCCCCCCTCCCCCCTCCCCCCAACACACACACGTAAACTGGTCTTCACTGCCCCCACCCACGTCGACGATGCTACTATCATCATCATCATCATCATCATCATCCATCACCATCATCATCATCATCATGCATCATCATCATCATTAAAGACATTATTCCATACCTCACCCTTTTAAACCATCTAAATTTACATATATAAACAAAAATATTAATAACAAAAGCAAATAATTGTAAAAAAAACAAAACCAAATATCAATACTCAACATAAAATATATATCTTATACCAATTAATTATTTAGGTTATTCAGTCGAGCTCAGATCTTGTGGTTGGTGTTAAATAATTCAGTTGTATCGGGCGCCGCCATCTCGTGTACACCTTTCAATGGTACCAGGAACCACAACAATGCCTGTCATGGTACACTACACCCACCCACCTAGCAAGCCGGGTGGGTGGTGGGTGGGTGGGTGGGCTGGATGGAGGGGCGGGCGGGACTGGGCGGGTTGCAGCTGTGGATTAAGCGGGTATTAGCGGGTAATCTCGGATACCCGCCTCTAAGATGCTATTATCTCATTTGCATAATCCAGGCGGGGTTGTCTGATATTGTGGCCCAGTGTGGTCCTTTGTGTGGCCCAGTGTGGCCCAGTGTGGTCCAATGTGGCCCTTTGTGTAGCCCTGTGTGGTCCAGTGTGGCCCAGTGTGATATTTTGCGTTGCCCAGGGAGGTCCAGTATAGTTAATGTGGCCCAGTGTGGTCCTTTGTGGTCCAGTGAGATACAGTGTTGCTCAGTGAGGTCTAGTATGGTCAATGTGGCCCAGTGTGGAGTACAATACTATGATGCTGGGTACCCTTGTGTGGCCCATTATTATTATTATTATTATTATTATTGTTGTTGCTGTTTTTATTAGTTTAACAGATCATAATATTTCCACAATTCTATCAGTTTATTTTCATTTATTTTCGCTCTTGTGTTCTTATGTCGGGAAAAAGTGTTGAAGATATTTATTTCAGGTTTCTCAGTGTATATAAGAATAAATTAACGACAAGAGACACAGATTAACCACACATGACTTAACTAGAGTTAACTTAACTTAACCTAACCTGACAAACTAACATACCTAACCTAATTACGACTGAGTTACTGCAGTGATGACACACATTATGCGAGTCACCACTTTAGTGTGTTCCAAGTGGTGATGATGATGATTATTGTGACACAACTACTAATAATACTAATAGCCACACCACTTCAAAAGAGAGAGAAAGAGAGAGAGAGGTCATCCCTCCTTCTAACTAGACAACACAATACGCGGGTTCTCCACTATCACTCATCACTCTCAACAGCTCAACTTAAATATTTGTCAAAAAAGCAAAAATATATTCTGCACTTTACGCCACTTAAAATCCTGATTCACCCCTTGGCAGTTTTTTTGGCAGGATTACAAAGGAAATGAAAATATCGACTTAACCAACAGTGTACAACACACACACACACACACACACACACACACACACACACACACACACACACACACACACACACACACACACACACACACACACACACACACACGCGCACACACACACACACACACACACACACACACACAACAATTTAATACACTCTACCTCAGAACTAAATCATCCATGGGAAAATATAACACAGATAAAAAGTAAAAAAAAATTAAATAAAAAATTACCCCAAAACTACGAAACAAAATAGAAAAAAAAGGAAAAAAATACTTCTAATAGTGACAAAATAATACTACTAATAAAAATAACACTAAAACATAATAAATAATTTTCCCAACACGAGAAACAATTAATTAAAGAGCCTTACAAATAAAAATTAACCCCCCCCCCCACAAAAAAAAAAATAATAATAATAAATTCACGTTTGTATCCCCGAAGAAAATAAATAAACACGTAAAAGATAAATAATTAACTGAAAACATTAGAAAGTGACGAGTGATAAATAATAAAATAAATAAGATACCTGGTTCACTATCCCCTGCGTTGGATTACTCAGGTTTATCCCTTCAAAATCTTGGTAAAGAATATCTGCATCGTAAATTCTTGAGCAAGTATCCCCTTCCTGCAGCAACCAGTGAGTCAGTCAGTCACCCAGCGAGTCAGTCACCCAGCGAGTCAGTTAACCACCCAGGGAGTCAGGCAGCCACCCAGCGAGTCAGGCAGCCACCCAGCGAGTCAGGCAGCCACCCAGTGAGTCAGCTAGCGAGACAGTTAACCACCCAGGGAGTCAGGCAGTCATCCAGCGAGTCACCCAGCCACCCAGCGAGTCAGTTAACCACCCAGGGAGTCAGCCAGCCACCCAGCGAGTCAGCTAGCGAGTCAGTTAACCACCCAGGGAGTCAGCCAGCCACCCAGCGAGTCAGCTAGCGAGTCAATTAACCACCCAGGGAGTCAGGCAGTCATCCAGCGAGTCACCCAGCCACCCAGCGAGTCAGCTAGCCACCCAGCGAGTCAGTTAACCACCCAGGGAGTCAGCCAGCCACCCAGCGAGTCAGCTAGCGAGTCAATTAACCACCCAGGGAGTCAGGCAGTCATCCAGCGAGTCACCCAGCCAGTCACCAAGCCACCCACCGAGTCAGTTAACCACCCAGGGAGCCAGGCAGCCACCCAGTGAGTCAGGCAGCCACCCAGCGAGTCAGGCGGTTTGTCTAACCCTCCGGCTGGGTGGCAAGAGAATCTGGGTAAATATTTCATAATAAACTCAAACCAGACGTTCACAAGAGCTCAGAGATTCCTGTGTGTGTGTGTGTGTGTGTGTGTGTGGTGTGTGTGTGTGTGTGAGTGTGTCTGTGTGTGGTGTGTGTGTGTGTGTATGTCTGTGTGTGTGTGTGTGGTGTGTGTGTGTGTGTGTGGTGTGTGTGGTGTGTGTGTGTGTGTGGTGTGTGTGTGTGTGGTGTGTGTGGTGTGTGTGTGTGTGTGTGGTGTGTGTGCGTGTGTGGTATGTGTGTGGTGTGTGTGTGTGGTGTGTGTGTGTGTGTGTGTGGTGTGTGTGTGTGTGTGTGGTGTGTGTGTGTGTCTGTGTGTGGGTGGTGTGTGTGTGTGGTGTGTGTGTGTGTGTGGTGTGTGTGGTGTGTGTGTGTGTGTGGTGTGTGCGTGTGTGGTATGTGTGTGGTGTGTGTGTGTGTGTGGTGTGTGTGTGTGGCAGAGTAATCAGGCGAGAGTACTACTTAATCTTTTCAATTCCTTTTTAGTCCTCTTACAATGGCTCCCCCAGAAGACCGAGTTGCCATACCTCTCATTCTCGCCAAAAATGTTGTAAATCGTCTTTATTTATTCACATATCTCCCTCTAGTATAACTCCTAATCAAGATAAATGGTCAGATTACAGGTATAATTGGGGTAGAAGATCTAAAATAGGCGAGAAAAGGGTGAGGGAAGGCGGTAAAATAGGGTGGTCGAGTCTCACCCGGGTGGTCTACCAGGGGGAATCTTAGCCCCGTTATGGCGGCTCAAAATATCCCAGGTATTTTTAGTTTCTGGTGTTATTTATGGAGTCTTTGGTATTTCCAGAAGTTTATGGATTATTTTGGTTTATTGATATAGTTTGAAGACACTTTATGGGTTATAGCATTAGATGATTGTTTTTAATATTTTTAACTTCTGGTAAAAAAAATATTGGAATATTTACAGTTTTTGGTGGTAATATATATATAAACCAACTTCTATATAAACACCTGAGAAATATATCTATACTTTTTGGAAGACATGTATGAAATATATATAGTCTCTGATTAAAATTACTGGAACAATTATAGATTCTTGAAATGTTTTAGAACACTTATAGTTACTGACAGGAATACAAGGCCATCTAGTGGATAACCAATTAATATTTTTTTTACGATTTATTATTTTAAAAACGAGGAAAAAGTCAAATTAGTAGCGAAAGAAGGATTTAAAGTACATAATTATATTGATATTTACGAGAAAAAATTCAATAGGGGAATTAATTGGTTCCTATGTTAAAGATGACAGATGTGGACGTGATATACCTACCTACCTGTGTGTGTATTAAGATTCTCCTGGAGGGTGAAGGGCAGGGAGAGTGAGAGAGGATGATGGATAAATAAAAGGAAAGGAGAAAAGAAAATTGAGGAAGATTTACTGACACGGAGTTTGTCAGCACCTGGGTGGCTGCTACCGATACCCCTCACCTCCAGGCTAGAAGGACATCATCGGCATATTTTAAAGACATTTCTCCATCCTTTTATACCTCAATTTATAACCTCTAGTAATTATAGACGTTTATTGAAGAGCTATATATTACTTAACATCGGTTAGATAATGAATAAGGGAGTTTAATCTTTATTTAATTGTAAAAAAAAGAATGAAGAATCTGCCCTTCTTGCCCTCACGCTTAGTTTGATGATCCTGATTGGCTGTCAAGCTTTTGGTAGCAGAGACCCACAGCGTTGCCACATATTCAATTAAATTTCTTACTTATTTCTCTCCTTTTACTCGTCTATCCTTCACTTGTTTTATATCCAGCCTCCAGTGAAATTATGATTAAAACCGAGAGGTGAGTGTTAAGATGTCGGAGAATATTACCTAAGGATGATGGATTAAAGACTGGATAGTAACTCTGTCAAAACAATGTGGCGGCAGCTTAGCTCAACCAGGGATTGTGAGTGTATGAAGGTCTTGGGAGGTATAATGACGCATGATAGCCGATTCAGGCACAAAGGCGGATAAAGATAACCAATTTGTCGGGACATATGGATTGTATACCACTCGCTCGATGAAGCATTACACCCAACACAGCCCAACTGATCTGTGCTAAATCGCCTCAGATTCAAACTCTTTATACATCTACGGGATTGGAAAGTCCGGGACGGGGATTCACAGACGTTCGTAAGAGATATATTTCTCTTAACTGAAGATATACGAACATACATACAAGTGTTTATCTTAGAGCAATACACAACATTATACTGAGGCTCCCTTCAGCGGAGACATTCACGATACAACAAAAAATATATGTAAACCATTTATCCATACCATTTCTCTAAGTGAATGCATCTAGAGTCTCAAGGTAAATTTAGTGTCATTTTTGGAATGTTATTTTCGTGTTTTAAGTTAGTTAGGTGCATTCTTCAGGTGCGAGGAAATAATTATCGTACGAGCTTCTGTGAACGTGACCCCGGTAAAGCAAGTTCCGTACTCAGGCAGCGGATTAGAAGATAAATCTGGGTCATTCATTTACTAATGCACGTCGACGACCCGAGGAATTAGTTTTGTCGTTTGTTGATTAATGCTGGATGATCTAGCTTTGTGTTTGATGCAAGTAATTGAAATGGTTGTCTTGTAGATAAGGCTGTATATGTGATCTTCAGTGCACCTCGGTACTACATGTTTACCGACCAATCCTGTAATCTTCCATAAGGAAATTATAAACATTATGATTATATTATTAACTGCATACAGCTAAAGCATCAGTTTGAGTGTGTGTGATTAACTGTTTCAACACGCGTGCCTCTCACCAATCTCTTCCAGGTTCGATCCTTAGTCCGGGTCAGATGTGAGAAGGGTGTTGTCTACTGTGACCCAAGCAGATAACATGGACGTTTACCTCTGAGTACTCCGGTGTCCTGCTGTACAAACACTAGACCAGAGACTTTGGTACACAAGGAGACTGTGTGGTTGGCACTGCGCTCGACCTACAGTACTCCCTCAAGTGTAAAGTTAGGTAGACACTGCTGGGTGACCTCTACCTGTATTTACCTCTGACAGTACCTCCACCGGGGACTGTACCTCCACCGGGGACTGTACCTCTCTGACACTCCCGGTACCACAGAGGTGCTCATTAACTCACCACAAGACCTTCACCATCTCCTCACACCTTCCCCTGCACCGCCCTCCACGTGTGTGTGTGTGTGTGTGTGTGTGTGTGTGTGTGTGTGTGTGTGAGTGTGTGTGTGTTTGTGTGTGTGTGTGTGTGTGTGTGTGTCCCAGAAAAGAATATAAGCACCTTCCCCATTAACCCAGAGATATAATATTACCTCACTATACCGGTAACCAGTACTTCTATACCTGTGTGTACCTGTCACTAGTATCCCAGTTACTACACCAGTACACGTATATAACCAGTTTCTTCCCTTCATGTACAAGTGTCGTTAACGAGAACTTATGAACTGCTGACACAATATTACCCTGACTACTACACTACCAGGCCCTGCTAAACCACTAACCTCACCTGGCTGACAAAAATGGTAATTTGGTTACAGTAAGGATCATTGGGGAAATATTACCAGGACGTCAAAATATTCCCGGCAGTATAATATTCCCGGCAGTATAATATTCCCGGCAGCATAATATTCCCGGTTGGTTGATCAAAAGTAATATTTTTACTCATGACGAGGAAAAAAAATTGTGAAAAAGTATAATTACAGAGAATAAATTTCGTCGGTAAAATATTAAAAAAATACATTGCAACGTTTGAAGTGATGCAGAAAAATAAATAGTACAGAACGAATGATATTTTTGTGAGGAGAATGAGCGATAGTTTGTCACTTTTAGCACTAGAGAGTTTTATTATGGGGGGAGGGTGTTAAAATGATGCTATGTATACTGATACTAATACACGCTTTATGGTTCAGACTTATGGTATGGTCACTTATGTACACACACATGGATGGACGGAATACATATATACACACATACCCAACACACACACACACCCAACACACACACACCCCCACACCCTCCACACACACACACACACACACACACAGACACACACACACACACACACACCCTCCACACCCTCCACACACACACACACACACACACACACACACACACCCAACACACACACACCCCCACACACACACACACACACACACACACACACACACACCCTCCACACCCTCCACACACACACACACACACACACACACACACACACACACACACACACACACACCCACACACACACACACCCACACCCTCCACACACACACACACACACACCACACACACACACACACACACCCACACACACACACACACACCAACACACACACACCCCCACACCCTCCACACACACACACACACACACACACACACACACCCTCCACACACACACACACACACACACACACACACCCACACACACAGACCCCCACACACACACACACACACACACACACCCAACACACACACACCCCCACACCCTCCACACACACACACACACCCAACACACACACACCCCCACACCCTCCACACACACACACACACACACACACACACACACACACCCACACCCACACACACCCACACACACACACCCCCACACCCTCCACACACACACACACACACACACACACCCAACACACACACACCCCCACACCCTCCACACACACACACACACACACACACACACACACACACACACACACCCAACACACACACACCCCCACACCCTCCACACACACACACACACACCCAACACACACACACCCCCACACCCTCCACACACACACACCCTCCACACACACACACACACACACACACACACCCAACACACACACACCCCCACACCCTCCACACACACACACACACACACACACACACACACACACACACACATCCAACACACACACACCCCCACACCCTCCACACACACACACACACCCAACACACACACACCCCCACACCCTCCACACACACACACACACCCACACACACCCACACACACAACACACACACACTGCTCCTTGCACTGTCACTATGTTGAAATGAACTGTAGTTTGAGCTTTTCCCCATCTAGTTATTATATGTCTTATTTGTGTCACTTATGTTACTTGTATATTATTTGTAATTCGTAACCCATTCCCCAAATATGTAACTGTATATTTTCAGCCTTCTGGCTGCCAAGCTCTTTCAATAAACCGTTAATTATTATTATTATTATTATTACACCTCTACAAACATAACACAATAATCACCTGTAATCAGTCAGTTGTCAACAAATAGAGAATTATTATCATAAACAGATTAACGGAGTAAATTACCACCACCACTACACGTTATTCCCCAGACGTGTTTAGTATTATTATTTGTATTTACGTATAAGAGGATTTAGGGGTTAATCTATAGTGAGCCCAATTGTTTGACGTCAGTGTGTGTGTGTGTGTGTGTTGGAGGTGTGTGTGTGTGTGTGTGTGTGTGTGTGTGTGTGTGTTGGAGGTGTGTGTGTGTGTGTGTGTGTGTGTGTGTGTGTGTGTGTTGGAGGTGTGTGTGTGTGTGTGTGTGGGTGTGTGTGTGTGTTGGGTATGTGTGTGTGAGCTGTATTTATGCTTTCCTTATGTGTTTACGTTAGTCTAGGAGAAGTGTTTGAGTATAGTGTTGCAAGGTAGAGGAGGAGGAGGAGGCGTCATAAACCAGGGCCTTAAGATGAGTGTGTACTCCTACGCGTTCAACAACTGAGCTCTCTAAGTGTGTCTTGTAAAATAATTAATAAATCTGTCCTCATCTGCACCAAGGACTCTATTCAAGGGATTACTCATGATTAAATGGACTGTACGTAAGTTATGTAATTAATTCTCGTTAAAAATAAGATGTAATATTGTGAACGGACAGATTAAACAGATCTTTTGGGATTATCTGAAGATTAGACACCCTAGTGTGTTTTAGCTTCAGGTTAACAAACATTACGCTTACCTAACACTAACACTAACCTAACCTAACCTAACCTAACATAACACTAACCTAGCCTAACCTAACCTAACCTAACCTAACCTAACACTAACCTAACACTAACCTAACACTAACCTAACCTAACACTAACCTAACCTAACCTAACCTTTCTCCTCCAGGTAGCGTTAAGGTGTTTCATCCACGGGAAATAACCTTGGTAATTACTATATAAGAGATGCAATAATTAAAAACAAATATAAAATAACTTAAAACTAATATATCGCCCATAGTAAAAAAAATAATAATAATAAACGTTAAAATATTCTGACATTTATCCAAGTTAATCAAGATAAAATATATAACAACAGCAGAGAATTTTATTAATATCCGTACGAACAAGAATAATGAAAACGAAATAATAATACCTTTAATTCCTAGAGCGAACATGATAGGAATTGTTCGTTAATCCAGGAAGATTGTTTCCATAATCCGCGTTAATCTTTGTGATCCATGATGTTAAACCTGGTTCCCTGCCCCTCCATCCCTCCCTCCTAACAAGCCTCACCAATACTCTATTTTAATTATGGATATATGTTATTCTCCCTCTCTCTCTGTCTCACCTCTCCCTCTCTCTGTCACCTCTCCCTCTCTCTGTCACCTCTCCCTCTCTGTCACCTCTCCCTCTCACTCTCTCAGCCCCCCTCACCTCTCCCTCTCTCTGTCACCTCTCCCTCTCTCTGTCTCACCTCTCCCTCTCTCTGTCACCTCTCCCTCTCTCTCTCACCTCTCCCTCTCTCTGTCACCTCTCCCTCTCTCTGTCACCTCTCCCTCTCTCTGTCACCTCTCCCTCTCTGTCACCTCTCCCTCTCTGTCACCTCTCCCTCTCACTCTCACAGCCCCCCCCTCGCCTCTCCCTCTCTGTCACCTCTCCCTCTCTCTGTCACCTCTCCCTCTCTGTCACCTCTCCCTCTCTCTGTCGCCTCTCCCTCCCTCTCACCTCTCCCTCTCACAGCCCCCCCCCCTCGCCTCTCACCTCTCCCTCTCACAGCCCCCCCCCCTCGCCTCTCCCTCTCTGTCACCTCTCCCTCTCTGTCACCTCTCCCTCTCTCTGTCGCCTCTCCCTCTCTCTCACCTCTCCCTCTCACAGCCCCCCCCCCTCGCCTCTCCCTCTCTGTCACCTCTCCCTCTCTCTGTCTCACCTCTCCCTCTCTCTGTCACCTCTCCCTCTCTCTGTCACCTCTCCCTCTCTCTGTCTCACCTCTCCCTCTCTCTCACCTCTCCCTCTCTGTCACCTCTCCCTCTCTCTGTCACCTCTCCCTCTCTGTCGCCTCTCCCTCTCACAGCCCCCCCCTCGCCTCTCCCTCCCTCTCACCTCTCCCTCTCACAGCCCCCCCCCCTCGCCTCTCCCTCTCACTCTACAAAGGTACATAATATTTTCCTCACCTATATATTGATCTTTCTTTCTCAATCTATATCTTTATTTGGCTGTTTTATTACAATATCCCATTTATTTACCCAACTCCAGGTTACGGCTGGTTGTAGGCACAGGGAGTTGTTGTTGTTATCACTGCACTTCAACAACTAAGATCTTTAAGCTCATAATAAGGTTAGTAATTACACTAGTTCAATATACCATTACACAATTATGAGATGTGTTTTTTTATGCAGGAATATATCTGCCAGCATCTGTATTTGTGTATATTTGGTTAATATTAATACTACTACTACAACTACTACTACTACTACTACTACTACTAATAATAATAATAATAATAATATTCATAATAACAATAACAACTATACATCAATAAACACAATCAATAAACTACATCTCTACCTATGATTAAAAAATACATATATAAAATACCAGCCCAAAATCTCTCAGCGTTTAGAATCAACAACTTCTTAAAATTCACGACGGGAAAGTTTGGAAAAACGCGGGAAGGAAAATAATAGTGGAGGTAGAGTCCCCCTCACGACACACCCTCAGTGGTTGTGTTATATTATCACCTGATTCATCGATACACACCAGACACACACACCAGACACACACACACCAGACACACCTGACACACACACACCAGACACACACACCAGACACACACACACACACACCTGACACACACACACCAGACACACCTGACACACACACACCTGACACACACACACCTGACACACACACACCAGACACACACAACAACGTAATGTATACAATAAACATGAAAATAATTCTGATTCATGTAAGCCATTTCCCAGTATCCAAGGACAGCAATGTTAAAATAATACCATGAACAGGACCTACGAGCCTATAATTTAATTTTAAAGTACCCAAAATAATTATCCTCACCTAATCTAACCTCACTCAAAATATCTTGAGATAGTTATTTTATATTTGGAGATGGTTTGATTAGGTTTGGGTCGTATTATCCATAAAAATAAATAATTCTTATATTTAGCTTCCCTTCTCGCTTTGTTTTTACCGTCGGCCATCTTACCTCCATCTGTCACCCAGGCAATATAATAATCCCGACTTAAGTTTTCCCGCTTAATTTTAATTCCAGGATTTAATCGCTGTCTTTTTTTCACTAGATTCATTTAATTTCCTTCTCCCTTTGTTCATACGACAGAGGGATATAATATATTAGTATGGATTTAAAGTATTTTTCTTCTTTAGATCATCATCGTAAACCCTTGATGATGCGAGACATTTTGAGAGTATCACGACAGCGAGGCTTCTCACTTGACCTCTGTTATAACTATTACCGTCACACCAAACCTAACGCTGCTTCTCAACGCCACGTCAACGCTGAATACAGACGTTTAATACACGCTGGAAGGATCGCCCATGGTGTCTTTGATACTCGATAAATTAAGTCAAAGTTACCGGAAGGAAATACAAAAAATATTAAATGATTATTATAAAATTTGTTGAGTTTCTTTCATTTTTTTAGTTGTTTTCATTTTGGTTTAAATTTATTCGATATAATATTTATTTTATTTCTGGTTGTATATTGTTAATGTTTTAAGAGACTATGTGTTTTATCTTAAATATACACATACATATACACATACATATACACATACATATACATATACATAATACACACACACCTTACTACGACATATACACACAATATACACATATACTAACACACACACAAACACTCTCGACCCCCTCCCCCCTCCCCCACACACCCCTCCCCCCACACACACACCTTCCCCCCTCCCCACACACACCCCTCCACCCACACACACACCTTCCCCCCTCCCCACACACACCCCTCCCCCCACACACCCCTCCACCCACACACACACCTTCCCCCCTCCCCCCACACACCCCTCCACCCCACACACACACACCTTCCCCCCTCCCCCCTCCCCACACACACCCTCCCCCCACACAGCCTCCCCCCACACACCCCTCCCCCCACACACCCCTCGCCCCACACACCCCTCCCCCCACACACACACCTTCCCCCTCCCCCCACACACACCCTCCCCCCACACAGCCTCCCCCCACACACCCCTCCCCCCACACACACACCCCTCGCCCCACACACCCCTCCCCCCACACACACACCTTCCCCTCCCCCCACACACCCTCCCCCCACACACCCCTCCCCCCCTCCCCCTCCCCCCCCACACCCCCCCTCAGATCAACACAATGTCACCACCATCTCATTTCCACCTTTTCACAGTCTTATACAGTACACGCCATTAAATAACTCGGGGTTAATTTTCGTCAACAACTACACAGTCTGAATAGTCAGCTAAGGGCCAGGTCATTTTTTCCCCCCAGAACGTGTCAAAAACCCGTTTGGAGCCGAGAAGTAAGAAAGTGACTTTGATGTTTGTTATGTTATATTGTCAATTAGATAGACAAATGATTATAGAAAATATAACGATCCCAATAGGCGAGAATGGCATAGTGGTTTTAATTACTTGGTTGAATAGGTTATAGTTAAGAATGACTTAAAGGTGTGCACAGGAGAAGGATTGTAAAGTTAAGGTCTTTTTAGCAATTATTGTACTTGATAACTTGTCAAGGGAAAGTGTGCAGGGAAAAAATGACTTCTGGTTGAGTGTGTGTGTGTGTGTGAGAGAGGAAGACCACACACGTAAACATAGGAAGTGGAAAATGGTGATAAAACGCGGAAGTAGAAAATAATGATGATTGATAAAAAAAAAATTAAACTACTGTTCGGATGACCATACACTAAACACGGAAGGAAATAACAACAAAGAGAATAACTGGAAAAATATGATGAAATGAGGAAGTAGGAAGAATTGGTGATAAAAATAGTAGATGGTTGAGAATGTGAATGAATGAGAAATAAAATATGAAGAAGGGAAGTGTGTTGAGTAATGAGACTGAGGAAAGAGATGATTGTGTGTGTGTGTGTGTGTGTGTGTGTGTGTGTGTGTGTGTGTGTGTGTGTAGTGTGTGTGTGTGTGTGTGTGTGTGTGTGTGTGTGTAGTGTGTGTGTGTGTGTGTACATGAACCAGTGACCAAACACACACACACAATACCATGATTGACTGTAACTCTATCCTATGGTATTAAGACCAGGAATCAAATGTCCTAACAGCGACACCTCTGTATAACGAGTTACTCTCTCTGTGTAGTCCGTTAAATGGAAGTTTCACATATAACGGACCCTCGATATAACAGACTTTTCATCTCTATATAGTCCGTTAAATGGAAGTTTCACATATAACGGACCCTCGATATAACGGACTTTTCATCTCTATATAGTCCGTTAAATGGAAGTTTCACATATAACGGACCCTCGATATAACAGACTTTTCATCTCTATATAGTCCGTTAAATGGAAGTTTCACATATAACGGACCCTCGATATAACGGACTTTTCATCTCTATATAGTCCGTTAAATGGAAGTTTCACATATAACGGACCCTCGATATAACGGACTTTTCTCTCCATATAGTCCGTTCAATAGAGGTTTCACTGAACATAGCGCCATCCAGTATCCACGTGAGGGTAAAAGAGGAGTGATGAGCGTGAGGGATATATGCGACGCCACCAGTCAAAGAGACAGATAGATGTTATTAATACCGAGTCATGGAAACAGTTACGACTAATGTGAAAACCAACAACAAAGCTGCCCCCCCCCCCCCCTCTCTCTCTCTCTCTCTCTCTCCGTCCGTCCAAAAAATAGATCAATTACTTCTATATGGAAGCTCATCTGGCCACACATTGTTTAATTAAAATCTCAGAGATAAACCAGAGTTGATGAAGGTAATCTGACGGTGGAGTGATCAATAACAACGACAATAACAACAAGATTTACTGCCATGAACACCAACAACAACAACAACAACAACAACATGACAACGAACACAACAACAACAATAATAACAACTACAACAACAACAACAACAACAACATGACAACGAACACAACAACAACAATAATAATAACAACAACAACAACAACAACAACAACAAGATTTACTACTACAAACAACAACAATATGTCAAATATGGCGGTATTGTCTGCATTAAGGTTTGTTTATAATAACTACTAAAGGAGTAACTCATAAGGTTGACGATCACATCAGGTACAGCAGGACACAACACCTTATGTGACCCCAAGAACACACACGGCGGTGGACACTGTACCCAACCTCCTTCATTTCCTCAGCTGTAACATAAGGTTGTTAGTTGAGGCGACTGGGAGTACATTGAATCGAACCATGTGACATTTAGGACGGGATGTGAGCGTTGTATCCACTCGTCCACCGCCGTCACTATCCACACGGTTAATTAATATCGTCGATAACACTGGAAATAAATTGTTGAATATTGATATCTGACAACACGTTCATAGAGGAGATTAATGTTTTGTGGCTGACCTTCCATGAACAAGTGAAAGACCTGTACTGTACTGACCTAACCTAACCTAACCTTCCATGAACAAGTGAAAGACCTGTACTGTACTGACCTAACCTAACCTAACCTTCCATGAACAAGTGAAAGACCTGTACTGTACTGACCTAACCTAACCTAACCTTCCATGAACAAGAGTAAGACCTGTACTGGGTAAACCTAACCTAACCTAACACCCCCCCCCCCCCTAGGTAGCATTAGGATATTTAATAATCAGGTGAGGGAGAGAGAGTGAGGGAGAGAGAGTGAGGGAGGGAGGGAGGGAGAGGGAGGGAGGGAGAGTGAGGGAGGGAGAGTGAGGGAGGGAGGGAGAGTGAGGGAGGGAGGGAGGGAGAGTGAGGGAGGAGAGGAGAGTGAGGGAGGGAGAGAGAGTGAGGGAGGGAGGGAGAGTGAGGGAGGGAGGGAGAGTGAGGGAGGAGAGTGAGGGAGGAGAGGAGAGAGTGAGGGAGGGTGAGAGAGTGAGGGAGGGAGGGAGAGTGAGGGAGGGAGGGAGAGTGAGGGAGGGAGGGAGAGTGAGGGAGGGAGAGTGAGGGAGGGAGAGAGAGTGAGGGAGGGAGAGAGAGTGAGGGAGGGAGAGAGAGTGAGGGAGGGAGAGGAGAGTAATGGAGGGAGGGATGAGAGTGAGGGAGGGAGAGGAGAGTGAGGGAGGTGAGGGGAGAGTGAGGGAGGTGAGGGGAGAGTGAGGGAGGGAGAGAGAGTGAGGGAGGGAGGGAGAGTGAGGGAGGGAGAGAGAGTGAGGGAGGGAGAGAGAGTGAGGGAGGGAGAGAGAGTGAGGGAGGGAGAGAGTGAGGGAGGGAGAGAGAGTGAGGGAGGGAGAGAGAGTGAGGGAGGGAGAGAGAGTGAGGGAGGGAGAGAGTGAGGGAGGGAGAGAGAGTGAGGGAGAGAGAGAGAGTGAGGAGAGGGAGAGGAGAGGAGGAGAGGGAGAGTGAGGGAAGAGGAGAGTGAAGGGAGGGAGAGAGAGTGAGGGAGGGAGAGAGAGTGAGGGAGGGAGAGAGAGTGAGGGAGGGAGAGAGAGTGAGGGAGGGAGAGAGAGTGAGGGAGGGAGAGTGAGGGAGGGAGAGTGAGGGAGGGAGAGAGAGTGAGGGAGGGAGGGAGAGTGAGGGAGGGAGAGTGAGGGAGGGAGAGAGAGTGAGGGAGGGAGAGAGAGGGAGGGAGAGAGAGTGAGGGAGGGAGAGAGAGTGAGGGAGGGAGAGAGTGAGGGAGCGAGAGAAGAGTGAGGGACGGAGGGAAAGTGAGGGACGGAGAGTGAGGGAGGGAGGGAGAGTGAGGGAGGGAGAGAGAGTGAGGGAGAGGAGAGAGAGGGAGGGAGAGAGAGTGAGGGAGGGAGAGTGAGGGAGGGAGGGAGAGTGAGGGAGGGAGAGAGGGAGGGAGGGAGAGAGAGTGAGGGAGGGAGGGAGAGTGAGGGAGGGAGAGTGAGGGAGGGAGGGAGAGTGAGGGAGGGAGGGAGAGTGAGGGAGGGAGAGTGAGGGAGGGAGAGAGAGAGAGGAGGGAGGGAGAGAGGGAGGGAGGGAGGGAGTGAGAGAGAGGGAGGGAAAGTGAGGAGGAGGAGAGAGAGGGAGGGAGGGAGAGAGTGAGGGAGGGAGGGAGAGTGAGGGAGGGAGAGAGTGAGGGAGGGAGAGTGAGGGAGGGAGAGAGAGAGAGAGAGGGAGAGAGAGTGAGGGAGTGAGGGATAGTGAGGGAGGGAGAGGGAGGGAGGGAGAGTGAGGGAGGGAGGGAGAGAGAGGAAGGGAGAGAGAGTGAGGGAGGGAGAGAGTGAGGGAGGGAGAGAGAGTGAGGGAGGGAGGGAGAGTGAGGGAGGGAGAGTGAGGGAGAGGGAGAGAGAGTGAGGGAGGGAGGGAGAGTGAGGGAGGGAGAGAGAGTGAGGGAGGGAGAGAGAGTGAGGGAGGGAGAGAGAGAGTGAGGGAGGTAGAGAGAGTGAGGGAGGGAGAGAGAGTGAGGGAGGGAGAGAGAGTGAGGGAGGGAGAGAGTGAGGGAGGGAGAGAGTGAGGGAGGGAGAGAGAGTGAGGGAGGGAGAGAGAGAAGGGGGTTGGAGGGTGTATGATTAATCTACAGATGAAATAAACAAACAATCATCACTACCATACCAAACAACAACAAACAAACAAACAGATTACAAAAACAGCCACAATCAACAGGCCATTCCATCCATATTGTTTGAGCCATAGAGAGCTTCAGGGGGATGGGTGAGTCAGAGCCGCTCAGGTGATCCAAATGGCGAGGCCCCGTTTATAGCAACACTTTACTCAACACAAGTCAAAGGCTCATGTCAATTGGTGGTGCATTTATGTTTGTGTTCATATGGGACGGTAATGAGGGAGGGAGGGAGGGAGGGAGGGAGGGAGGGAGGGAGGGAGGGACGGTAATGAGGGAGGGACGGAGGGAGGGAGGGAGGGACGGTAATGAGGGAGGGAGGGAGGGAGGGAGGGAGGGAGGGAGGGACGGTAATGAGAGAGGGAGGGAGGGAGGGAGGGAGGGAGGGAGGGACGGTAATGAGGGAGGGAGGGAGGGAGGGAGGGTAATGAGGGAGGGAGGGAGGGAGGGAGGGAGGGAGGGAGGGAGGGACGGACGGACGGAGGGAGGGGAGGGAGGGAGGGACGGTAATGAGGGAGGGACGGAGGGACGGAGGGAGGGAGGGAGGGAGGGAGGGAGGGACGGTAATGAGGGAGGGAGGGAGGGAGGGAGGGACGGTAGTGAGGGAGGGAGGGACGGGAGGGAGGGAGGGAGTGAGGGAGGGAGGGAGGGACGGTAATGAGGGAGGGAGGGAGGGAGGGAGGGAGGGAGGGAGGGAGGGACGGTAATGAGGGAGGGAGGGACGGACGGTAATGAGGGAGGAAGGGAGGGAGGGAGGGAGGGAGGGAGGGACGGTAATGAGGGAGGGAGGGAGGGAAGGAGGCAGAGGATGTGGATGAGTATACAGATGGATGAGCGTGCTTAAGTGGATGACTGTGTAATTGTGGAGAGAGAGAGAGAGAGAGAGAGAGAGAGAGAGAGAGAGAGAGAGAGAGAGACTGGCTTACACAGTCACTACCGCCACCTATGAACAACAACAATAAATACGATATAGGCTTAAGTGACTCTCTCTCTCTCTCTCTCTCTCTCTCTCTCTCTCTCTCTCGTCTTTCAGCGGCCAGAACATTTTCCCAGTAGACAATATCTCACCAGCTTAAATACCTGTGATTAGGTTAGGTTAGGTTAGGTTAACTTCTCCACCATTATGTTGCCCTTCTCCAACATCTCCCGCTGCACCAACAAACAAAGAGTCTCACCACCACCACATTATCAATAACTTGTAATAAACCAGTGTATTCACTCCCAGTAAACACTGCTCCTTACACTGTCACTATGTTGAAATGAACTGTAGTCTGAGCTTTTCCCCATCTAGTTATTATATGTCTTATTTGTGTCACTTATATTATTTGTAATTCGTAACCCATTCCCCAAATATGTAACTGTATATTTTCAGCCTTCTGGCTGCCAAGCTCTTTCAATAAACCGTTAATTATTATTATTATTATTATTATTATGAAAACAAGCAAACTTACAAACACACAAACATCTCAACAGCACCACAAACACACACACAAACAAGCCAACATTACCACAAACAAGTGAAAGATACAAACAAGTAAAAACAACAAAACAACGTACAACAATTAACTCTGTAACAATTGTGGATAAAATGTTTACTTCTTCAATAAATAATATTTGGATCTAATTTACACTGGCTGGTCCACACGGTAAGAAAAACACGTTAGGTTAGGTTAGGTTAGGTTAGGTTAGGTTAGGTTAGTTAAAGCTAGTTTAGGTTAGGTTAGGTTATTTCTACACTACTAATACTACTGCTAATAATAATAATACAACAAAGACGACGACGAGAACAACAACAACAACAACAACAATAACAACAAAAACAACAACAATAATAATAATAATAATATTACTACTACTACTACTACTACTACTACTATCGCCACCACCACTGAACGATCGCCAGGCGGAAGACGAGTGTCGCCAGGCAGTGTACGTTTAAGAAATCAGCTTGGGTGTTGAATTGCTTATAATCTGGTCAGTATGTGATTGAGAAGCCCTGGCTACTCCCTCCCTCACCCCTACGGTAGACGTCCGGTAGAAGGAAGAGCAAGGGAAGTGGTGAGGGGAAGGAGGGGGAGGGAGGGAGGAAAGGAGGGAAGGAGGAAGGGAGGGAGGAAGGGAGGGAAGGGGGAGGGGAGGGAGGGAGGGAGGAAGGGAGGGAAGGAGGAAGGGAGGGAGGAAGGGAGGGGGTAGTGGTCATTCTCCCTCACCAACACCCTCACACCCCCTCCCTCACCTACACCCTCACACCCCCTCCCTCACCACCCACTCAGGTAATTAATCAAGACAGGGCGGGAGTAAAGGTGTGTATCAGTTTACAGGTGAGGAGGCAGCACGAGGTCACCCTAATTAACACAACAGGAAGTACTCTACCGTCTACCACAATTGGTCAGACACTCCAAACCTTCCTTAACCTCTACAGTAACTCTCTCTTATAACACACTACATTATTTCTCAGTATTTTAAGCTTGGATATATAAACAGAGACAATAATGGCGTCAAAATCATGCAAAGACTCTAAGATATCAACCTGTAATGAAGGAAATGTCTCTAAATTAACCAAATTATCAACGATTATATATTTTCTACATTTATTTTATCTTAATCAGTGATGTTAGATGGTCAATTATTTGGGGATTTAAATTTGAGTATATAAATGGAGGTAATAATGGCGTTAACATGACGCTCAGACTAAAACTGCAGCTTAAATGAAGAGGAAAAATCAGTATAGGAGAAGTCGGTGAACACGATACCCTGCCAGGCTTCCTCTCGACACCGCTCGTCCGTGTAATTATGAACCGAAGGATATCAAACCAAGAGGTCATCATCGTCCCCTACTACAGGAGAGGAGGCGGCGGCGGCCTCAGGGAGGATATTAGCCCCGCGGTTAGTGAGCTTCAGGTAATAGGCTGAGAGGTGGGTGGTTGTGACCGCGTGAGGACACTCCGCCGCCGCCGCTCTGATTACTATGTCTCAGAAGCTTCCGATCACCCGCCAGGAGTTATGGCCTTTGATGACCCACCCGGCCTGATCAACACATTATTATACGAAATCTGATCTATAATTATATACGCTATCATAACCTTAATAAACATCTAAGGACCTATAACGATATTATTCTTATTGATGTATCATAATATTACTTAAACCTCAAACAAGAAATACAAATATTATTTTTCACACGACTCATTATTGACTTTGATTTGGTGTGAACACCCAACCCGGTACAGCGCACTTAATCAAGTAATATATTCTTAATAAAAGATTATTCTTACTCGTGTAACAACATACGGATTTAATATCTTTGGGATTAAAATAAACAGAATATTGAAATTTAAAAGACTGATAACAGATTTGGAATAAAGGTCTTTCATATTTTTGACGCCAATGTTTCCAAATAATATATTAAACACTCAAATGTTTTGGTTATAATAATATGGTCTTTATTCATACGGCATCATAGTCTTACCTTCTTAATTACTATAATGCTTGAATATTAGTTTCATAAGTCTTCAATCGGTGACTTTGTGCATGTGACGGTGTTCATTGTTGACGTGAGGCTGACAATACTGGACTAACAAACTAACGATGTATTTACTTACTAACAAACTAACAATATAATTACATTTATGTAATGTTATATTATAATAGCAAGAATAAACATAACCATTTAACATACATCGGTACAGTTTATATAAGAGATTCTGAGTTATGACTTTTGTGACTATGCTTGGATAAAATGCTTAAGTTATTTCTTTTTAAGAAACTACTAGAGATAATTACTGCAAGGATATTAATTTTCTATTCATAAAATATTGATATAATGAAAACAAATTAATATCCGCAATACTTCACTTTTTATATTGGAGAAAAAAATAAATATATTTTTTATTTTGTTAACTACGAACTCAACGAAATGTACACAGTTGATCTGACTCACGAGACATGATAAAATTACTAATGAAAATTAATAAACTGCGTAAAAAAAATAAAGCAGGAGAAGATTAACAGGAAGGAGGGGAAAGAAGGGATGTGGTAAGAGGAGGAGGAGGAGAGGAAGTAAGAGGGGAGGGAAGAGGTAAGTGAGAGTTGATGAGGTAATGCAGACACTCTCTCAACTTACTGTACACTTCCGACGATCACTGAGACCCTCACGCGACGCTGGGGGTGGGGGTGGGAGGGTGGGGGTGGGGGTGTGGAGG
>CAUDMG010002073.1:437500-485000 GCA_958450375.1 Homarus gammarus | reverse complement strand
TTTACTGAAGGTTGTAAATGTTGTACTTTTTTGTCATTGTAAATATATGTAAATTATATTATTTTTACTTCAGTTGGTAAATAATTGAACTCACATGAGTTATTCTTTTTTACTATAAATCTTAATTATTTTACTGTGACGCTGTTAGCATATTGTTAATTTCATTTGAGTATAAGTCAACGTATATCATCAATCTTTTATTTCCGTTAATAGTTTATAAAAGAAAAATATATCAATTCACTGTAAATCATCCTTAAAGATATTTATTGTTTTCATTACGACAATTTTCATTTTGTTAATATTTTGTGCAGTTTATCAATATTAGACATCTTAATCTTTGAACTGGATAAAAATAATTCCTTCATTTTGTTGTTTTTTCCGCCAAAATGACTGAAATTAACCAGTGTTGTCTGAGTGTCTGTGTCCGGTAGACTGTGTCCGGTAACTGCCTCTGGTCGGTGTTGGGATGATCCTCTACGACTATTGCTCGTTTAGTTATTGTGTAATGTAGGTGAGGCGGCAGGACGCGGGGAGGTCGGGAGGGGGAGAGAGGGAGATGGGGAGATGGGAAGGGGGAAGTGGGGAGGGATATGTGTTACGGTAATAAGGTGGAAAGAGTGAAGGAATGTTTATGGGTCTGAATCTATCTGTCTGTTTCCTTGATCTACATATGAAACCTCTCCCTCCCTCTCTCTCTCCCTCTCTCTCTCAATACACCATTTATTCCTACCTTTACCTTATTAAACACAAGTTGATAATATTATACTTTCAACAACTTTCTTATAAACTTTGTATCGTCTTTTTCTTCTCAACAACTTGCTTAAAGATCTTTGTGTTTGTGAACAATTTAACAAAGTAGTTTTTTCTAGACTTATTTTTCGCTCGTTAATGTGTAAGTATATCGCACGCACACACACACACACACAGACACACACACACACCACACACACCACACACACACACACACACACACCCCACACATGTATTAAAATATTATAATTACGTGATGATAATTGCTAATTTATATTTCATTCAACTGTTCCCTTAGGATCAAATAATTTAAATAATCGCTTCAAACACATCAAGGCGGAGGAAGAAAACATTTATAATCACTCTCCCTCCTGTCACTTTAATGTATAACTTACGTGTATAATGAGTGTATAACTTACATGTATAATGAGTGTATAATGTATAACTTACGTGTATAATGAATAACTTACGTGTATAATGTATAACTTACGTGTATAATGAGTGTACAATGTATAACTTACGTGTATAATGAATAACTTACGTGTATAATGTATAACTTACGTGTATAATGAGTGTACAATGTATAACTTACGTGTATAATGTATAACTTACGTGTATAATGAGTGTATACTGAATTACTTACGTGTATAATGATTGTATAACGTATAGCTTACATGTATAATGTATAACTTGCGTGTATAATGATTTTATAATGTATAAATTATGTGTATAATGTATAACTTACGTGTATAATGAGTGTATACTGAATTACTTACGTGTATAATGATTGTATAATGTATAGCTTACATGTATAATGTATAACTGACGTGTATAATGATTTTATAATGTATAAATTATGCGTATAACGTATAACTTACGTGTATAATGAATGTATACTGAATAACTTACGTGTATGATTGTATAATGCATAAATTATGTGTATAATGAGTGTATAATGTATAACTTACGTGTATAATGTATAACTTACGTGTGTAATGAGTGTGTACTGAATAACTTAAGTGTATAATGATTGTATAATGTATAAATTATGTGTATAATGTATAAGGTACATGAATAATGAATGTATAATAATTATAACTTATCGTCATGTTCTTCAAGTTCAAATGTCGTATGAATAACAAATGAACAATAAATAACTAATGTTCTCGTGTTATTCAACTTTAAACGTCGAACAGATGAACAACAAACAGATATTATTCATGTTCTTCAAGTATAAATATCATAATAAATAACAAATGAACAAAAACTACAGTTGTTAATGTTCTTGTACTTTGAAGAGCAGCTGTTATGTTAATCTTGTTCTCGAAGGTTATTACCAAAACACAAATATTAACTGATACTTATTTTTGTTAAGTTAAATTGTAAGTATAATATTGACTTAAGTGTGTTTAATATTTATAAATGTATTGTGTTAAGTGCTTAATATTTATAAGTGTATTGTGTTAAGTGTTTAATATTTATAAGTGTATTGTGTTAAGTGTCTTTAATATTATAAGTGTATTGACTTAAGTGTCTTTAATATTATAAGTGTATTGATTTAAGTGTTTAATATTTCTAAGTGTATTTTCTAAGTGCATTATCCAAGTCATAATGAACTGAACATTAATTTCAACCAGTGTTCTTCTGTTCTTCAATTTATACAAGAACACTAATAATAAAATCAATAACTTTTCCTCAAGTTCACTGTACATTAAACTGAACAAGAGTAGGTACTGTTCTTCAGGTTGTATCAATACGTCAGAAGAACAATGAACAAAAAGTTATAACACATATTTGATGTTTAATGAGTGAACAATAACATTAATATATATCTTTTGTTCTAGAACATTAAAGTGTTATACTGAACAAAATATAGAACATATAAACAACTTCTAATTAATGTTCTTCATGATGTTATAAAAGAACAAAATTTTAAAAGATATTCACGTTCTTCCAATTATATGAAGAACATTTAATAATTCTAACCAAAAATCGTGTTCAATTAAATCAAATATAACAAAAAAAATTATCATATATAAATTATCAGATTATCGCCAGACATGAACACCAGCGCAGGGAAAAGACGAGCGGAAGTTCGTCTGGCGTCGCCGCGGTAAAAAATCACGGAGGGATTGAGAGAATGAACGCCGGGCGATGGTGATTGTCGGCGCTGGCACTTGAAAATATTTATTCCATCAGATTATAGACTTTAGTTTTCATTTTGAGAGAGAGAGAGAGAGAGAGAGAGAGACACCCAAATGACCCCCCCCCCCCCCTTCCACCACGTCAGGACACACACACAAAAAAACACCAATTGGCACCATAAGTTATATTTGTGGTATAGCATTATCTACACGTGGTGAACAAAAGGGACGCCATGCAACATTAAGTAGATTTACAATATGTTCCTAAAGTTAGTCTCACTCTCTATACTTGTCGTGAGTTACACACACAGAGACCTGCTCCAGTATTGGGTCAACTGGTGTGGTTATCGTCTGAAGAATAAATTATTTATTTCTTAATTTGATTTTTTAGTAGAATTTATTTTCTTATTCGTGTTGTTGTTATTTGGTTCTTGATTTACACAACTGTAAATATGTTCTTGATTTTCATTGGAATTTACAATATTCAGGTGCCTTTTTTTCCAGTCATTTTCATTCTGATTTACAGTACTAAATAATGTCATTGATTTTTTTAAATTATCATTTACACAAACGAAGTTCTTTTTTCAATATAATTTACACCATAACCTTTTTGTCACCTTTTATTCATAATTTACACAAACTTTAAAATTATCTTATTTCTAATTTACATAACTATTTTTTTTTCTAAAAATTTTCTTTTTAATTTACAAAAACATAAATTTCTTTCGTTCTTAGTTTCGACGAAGCGATGAGTTGGTTTATATACAAGCTGACGACATGACACACACACAGTAACGCACACATACGGTATACAGGGCGTGTACACATCACTAGTAACGGACACACCCTCTTGTATGTAATTAATTCATCAGTTCGAACATGAGTACACACACACACACACGCAATAAGGTACTAAAAGTTCACATGAAGAATGAACACACACTGTAGATACACAATGTATACATACATACATAGAGAGAAAAATTCACACGTACACAATATATAATTACACATATAATATTCATACATACAGAAACAATACACACAGTAGCTACACTATAGACGTCACCGTTGAACATAGTGTGTTTACATGACTAGTGGCCATATGTACAGCTGTGGCCGAGCAGGGAGTGACGCTGACCGAGCAGGGAGTGACGCTGACCGAGCGCTGCAAGGGTGACGCTGACCGAGCAGGGAGTGACGCTGACCGAGCAGGGAGTGACGCTGACCGAGCAGGGAGTGACGCTGGCCGAGCAGGGAGTGACGCTGACCGAGCGCTGCAAGGGTGACGCTGGCCGAGCAGGGAGTGACGCTGACCGAGCGCTGCAAGGGTGACGCTGGCCAAGCAGGGAGTGACGCTGGCCGAGCAGGGAGTGACGCTGACCGAGCGCTGCAAGGGTGACGCTGGCCAAGCAGGGAGTGACGCTGGCCAAGCAGGGAGTGACGCTGGCCGAGCAGGGAATGACGCTGGCCGAGCAGGGGGTGACGCTGGTCGAGCGCTGCAGGGGTGACGCTGGCCGAGCGCTGCAGGGGTGACGATGACCGACAAGGGTGACGCTGGCCGAGCGCTGCAGGGGTGACGATGACCGACAAGGGTGACGCTGGCCGAGCGCTGCAGGGGTGACGCTGACCGAGCGCTGCAGGGGTGACTCTAGCCGAGCGCTGCAGGGGGTGACGCTGGCCGAGCGCTGCAGGGGGTGACGCTGGCCGAACAGGGGGTGACGCTGGCCGAGCAGTGGGTGACGTTGGCCGAACGCTGCAGGGGGTGACGCTAACCGTCAAGGGTGACGCTGGTCGACGGTGAGGCGTCACAAGTTACGTCAGCTCTATCTCGGAACACTCGGCCGAAACTCGTCTCCTCTTGGCCGCGTGGAGATCCTCAGCGGCCAGGAGAAACGCCTGCTGGGCCAGGGAGGGCGCGGCGGCTTCCAGACTTCCAGCGAGGGCGTGCGAGGACGCAGGGGCGGGCGCGGTGGTGACGGGCAGCTCCTGGTAGGCGTGGGACGGGCGGTGTGGGGAGGGGAGGCTCTCCATCCTCTTGCTCTCCGCCTCCACCGCCGCCATCTTGGCCGGCGAGAAGAACGGAAGCCCTTGAGGCACGCCGCTGGGGTCGTTACTTCCCTCCTGCTGCAGCGACTTCGGCGGCGACGATCCTGAAGACGACAGCTTGGTGCCGTCGGTCGCGGAGCTCCTGAGGGCGTCGTGAGGCCCGTCCTCATCACTGCTCAGATCTGGGTCGCGGACGTCATCGTCGGGGGCGTGGTGGTGGGCGTGGGCGGGGTCGTGGGCGACGCTGGGCTGAGGAGTCGTGGTGGAGTCGTCCCGTAGTCGTCTCAGTCGTTCTTGTTCCTCGCGCTTCTGTTTCCGCCATTTTGCACGACGATTCTTGAACCACACCTGTGAGGCAAGGAGGACGTGGTTAGTGATGGCGGGGACACACACACACACGCACACACACACTTATTTCAGACTCCAAAAAATTGTCAAAAAACCTCAAGCTAGTCAGATAAAATAGGGACCATAAAATAGAGGTTCAAGATCTAATAAGAAGCCAAAAAATAGTTTCCAAAATAGGGCACAAACCATTAAAATAAGATCAGTTTAAAGTAGGTAAGATTCAGCATTAATACGCAAATAGAATAATAAATAGGGTTCAGTTAAAATAGGAACCTTCAGCTTCTAGAAATAGGCAAATAACCTTCAAAAAATAGGGCCAGAGGTTCAAGAAAAACATAATTTAACCCTTAACATCGAAGCCCCGAAACAGAACCCAATCAGACGAAAAAAGGTTCAAATATAAAATAGACGCAAAAAACACAAGAAAAATAAGGCTTAGAACCCCTTAGTAGACATAAAAATAAGGAGGATCATAATTTAACACCTTAGAAACCAAATTTAGAATCTTTAACATACCCACAGACCTTAAGATTCACAAGTGGGTTCAGTATTTTGATTTAGAACCCAGAGTCACGCAAATAGATGACCTTATAGAACCCACATCAGATTAAGGTAGAGTTTTAGAACCCAAAGTCACTAATATACGTGAAATATTAAAACGCTATTGTCAAAAAACTCCTCAAATTTGAGAACCTAAAAAGATTCAATATTAGAGATTCGGAAAAGCTTCGAACTCAATTTTTGAACTAATTTTCGAATCAATTTTCGCCAAAACAAAATAATTCCCCACACACAACGCTTCCGTGACGCCTGCTGGACCACGACCCCCTGACGATGATCCTCCCCATACTGGCCAGATATTTTGTAAATAACATTGATTATGTGTTAAAGGAATATCCTACCTTCCTTCCTTAGGCTTTAGTAAGCCCCTTTATAATATTTATACTGTATATACTTGTCACACTTGCCAGATGCTTCTGGTGTCATTGTACAGGGGTACCTAGTGACAGCACTAGGATCCCGCTTCCTCTATCAAGGAATAAACAATTGAAATTGAATTGAACAAAATAATTTCGAAGTTAAATAAAATAAAATAAAGGTCGAAAGACAATGATAATTAATTAAAGTGAGGAAGAATATGAGTCACGTATTGATAATAATAATAATAATAATAATACGGTAATAATAATAAAATAATAATAATACGGTAATAATAATAAAATAATAATAATAATGATAATAATAATAATAATAAAATAATAATAATAAAACAAATTAAAAATAGAACACACAGACTGCTCATCAAAATAGGGTCTTAAATAGGGTAAAAAATTAGCAACAAGTACAAAAATTTCATTAAAAATTTTCCTTGTAGCTTAAATTGGATTCTGAACCTTCCTTGCTGATTATAGGAGTGAAATAGGGAGGTTCTAAATCTATGAGAGAAAATAGGAAGGATTAGGTCCTATTATAAGGAAAATTGGGAGGTTTAAAACTTATTGTTGAAAAATAGGAATGTTTATAATATATTGTTGGAAAATAGGAAAGTTTATATAATAGTAATGTAAAATAGGAAAGTTTATATAATAGTTGTAAAAATAGGAAACTTTATATAATACTAACGTAAATAATAGGAAAGCATATATTATAGTAATGTAAAAATAGGAAAGTTTATATTATAGTAGGAAAAATAGGAAAAACTGGAAAATATTATGAAAGTTTAAAAATATTAGCAAAATCCATCACAGGAAAAATAAGGACAATTTAGAACCCCAGAAAATAGTTGAGAATTAAAAACCATTAGTGAAAAACTCGAAGGTTTAATAGGAATAATAGGTAGACTAAACCCTATTAATAAAAATGGGAAAGGTACAGAATCTATTGTAATCTACCGGACATATTTCAACAGGTTCAGCATCTACCGGACACATTTAAAAGGGTTTCAAAATGTGTTGGACAAAACTAAGATACGGAATCAGGTGTCCAGCGGTGACAAGAGGCTTTATGTCCAGTGGCCATAACTTGACAAAACTCTCTCTCTCTCTCTCTTTCTTTTCACCCATGACAAGCGTTGAGAGAGAGAGAGAGAGAGAGAGAGAGAGAGAGAGAGAGAGAGAGAGAGAGAGAGAGAGAGAGAGAGAGAGAGAGACGTTAAAACACCTTCTTTCTGCTTATCCCTCCTTAGCTAGGCCTTCCTCCTCCTCCTTCTCCACCACCTCTTCCTCCTTTCCCAGATACTCCCTCACCTCTCCCACATCTTACACCTCCCCTTCCGTATTATCTCTTCCATTACATAAAACCACCAAATAACACAGACTATAATGCCTTTTGTCTATTCCTCTATCCATTCCACAACCATCTATCCCAGTTAAGCTCCCTTCCCATCCCACAATCTATTCCGTTATTTACTACAAGAAAACATAAAGAGGAAAGAAATAAAAATCCCCTTCCATCGTGTTTTCTTTGAGCCGTTCCATCATCATCTATCTCAGCTAATCCTCTTTCCCATCCACCACTTCCCCCCTCCCACCACCCCCTCCCACCTTGCCCTCTCATCACCCAACAGTAAGAAAACGTGTATAATCTCCTCAGGTCTGACAGAGGGATGACTATAACAATGACTATTAACGTTGCAATGTGGCGGAGACGAGGCCCTTAGTGGTCTGTGTGGGGGGGGGGGGGATAAGAGGGAGGAAGGGAGGGAAGAGGAATAAGGGAAAGGAAGGGGAAGGGAAGGAAGAATATTGTTTTTTTTCCTTTTCTTTCTCTTCTTCCTCTTCCACTCCCCTGTGCCCTCACACACACGCGCGCGCGCGCACTAAACACTCATCTGTCCAACTACCTCGGCTAGAAATCGAACCCAGGACCACTAGCATGCGAAGCGAGTATACTACCCACTAAACCACACATCTCACATACACACACACATACATACATACATACATACACACATACATACACACATACATACGCCAATTCGATCGTCGGGTATACAAACACACAGTACTACACAGTCAGGCAGGCAGTTAACCAGGCGGAAATCGAACCCATGCTCACTTGTCTGGGAGGTGAGTAGGCTAACCACTTCACCACCAGAGACACCCACCTACTCATCCAGTTAGTTGTTCATCCAGGCATCCATGCACCTAGTCTCTTATTCAGACAACCAGTTACTCATCCACACAGTCAGCCACTCATCCAGAGTCAGCCACTCATCCAGACAGCCAGCCACTCATCCAGACAGCCAGCCACTCATCCAGACAGCCAGCCACTCATCCAGAGTCAGCCACTTATACACACAGACAGTGAGCCTAACTGGACAAGCGGAGGCGGGCGCAAGAGTCATTACCGGCCGAATAATGTTCCGGCGACCCAATTAAAAACGTCCTTATTGCACACGACAACAACGACAGCGGCCGAATACCGTTTAATCAGCCCCCCCCCTACCTCACCCTCCTTCTCTCACCTCCCACCGCCACTATAGACATCAGCGCCATTATCATCATCGTCAGGACACCTTTACCTCCTTCCTTCCCCCCACCACCAGCAGCAGCGCCATCATCACCGTCACTACACCTCGCCGGCGACGCGTCACACACAATGAGTTTTCTCTTTGCAAAACGCAATTAAACATTCATCCAGATAATTCTGTGCGACGGCAGGTGAGAAGGGCGGGGTGTGTGAGTGTGTGTGTGTGTGTGTGTGTGTGTGTGTGTGGTATAGATAGCAATAGATGTTTATATATATGTATGTGTGTGTGTGTGTGTGTGTATGAGCATCACCCCTCGTGTCTGCACGTACGTATATATGTATGAACGTGTGTGTATGTATGCATCACCTCCATGTTTGCACGCATGTATGTATGTATAAACGTGTGCGTGTGTGATCGGCGGGGCTGTGGTGCCGGCGTGATCAGCACTACGGGGCTGGACGTATGATCAGCGAGGCGGCAGCAATGTAAACTGACTGGCCAATTAGCGATCACGGCGACTGGAGCAGGTAATTGGCCGGGCACAAACTTTGACTCGGGTCTGCTAATGTGACAAAGACGGGGTTCACGCCTGCTACAGCTCGGCTCACTCTAATTTGACTTTATAGAGCGGCGACAATTTAATTTTGTCGCCCTGTTGTTCACAGTTAATAAATGGTGGAGTTTGTCAGATTCACCAGATACAAAAATGGAGGTGTGTGTGTGTGTGTGTGTGTGTGTGTGTATGCGTGTGTGTGTGTGTGTGTGTAAATATACCTGTGTACAGCGTGTGTAGGTAAGGTAAGGTAATCTTGGTGTGAGATAAGCTGGGGTGGTTAATCTTGAGGTGATCACTACACACACACACACCTCCTCAGAGACAAAACTCGAGACTCGTTAATTACCTGTCTACAACACCTGTATATGGATCATTAATTAAGCAAAATATTTAATAAACTCGCACAGAAATTTTCCTGTCTCATATTAGTCCGTCTTGGTGATTTATGTCTATACACTGTTTGTATACCTGTACTGTCTATACACTGTTTGTATACCTGTACTGTCTATATACAGGCAAAATCAAAGTGAATTCTCTCTCTATCTATCTATCCATCTATCTGTCTGTCTATCTATCATCTATCTATCGACGTGTTGGTACATATTTGGGAGGAAGGAAGAGGAGTAGGAAGAGGGGGAAGGAGGTGGAGGTAAAGAGAGGAGGAAGGAAGGGAGGGAGGAAATGGAAGCAAGGAAGGAAGGAAGCAAGGAAGGAAGGAAAGAAGGGAAGAAGGAAGGAAGGAAGGAAGGAAGGAAGGAAGGGAGGGAGGAAATGGAAGCAAGGAAGGAAGGAAGGAAGGAAGGGAGGAAGGAAGGAAGGAAGGGAGGAAATGGAAGCAAGGAAGGAAGGAAGGAAGGGAGGAAGGAAGGGAGGAAATGGAAGCAAGGAAGGAAGGAAGGAAGGGAGGAAGGAAGGAAGGAAGGGAGGAAATGGAAGCAAGGAAGGAAGGAAGGAAGGAAGGAAGGGAGGAAGGAAGGAAGGAAGGGAGGAAATGGAAGCAAGGAAGGAAGGAAAGAAGGGAAGAAGGAAGAAAGGGAGGGAGGGAGGGAGGGAGGGAGGGAGGGAGGGAGGAAGGAGGGAGGGAGGGAGGGAGGAAGGAAGGAGAGAGGGGGAAGAAGAGGGAGGAGAGGGATGAAGAGGGGGTTAAAGGATAACACCGTCTACCCTTTACGTTAACAATAGACGTAATCCCCCCCCCTCCCCTCCCCTCCCAGACCCCTCTCCTGTACCTCTGAGAACCACACAGATTTACCCCCCCCCCCATCCACCCCCCTCATGTACCACCCTTTCTACCTCCTTATTGGTCACTATTGTACCCCCTCTCCCCCTCCCTCACCCCCCCTTCCCCCCCCCCCTCGGCCGGATGCGGATTCTTGTTGTTATGATAATAGAAACAGGCTGCCGGAAACTAAGAGGGTGGTCTTACACACACGCGCGCGCACACACACACACACACACACACACACACTACCCTATAACCTATCCGAACTCAAACTATCTTAACCACCACTTAACTAACCTAACTTAACATACACTAACCTCACTAACCAAAGCTATCATTAACTTAACCTAACCCCAACTAAAACCTGCCAACCTGAACCAATTTAACCAAACCTAACCTAACCTAACCTAACCAAACCTAACCAAAAATGTCATCGTAGATATAACTCAATTCTAACAATGACAAACTCTCCTCAGAAATCAATTACAATCACCAGATATCGTTCTTTGGTTCATAGGTCATATATAATTACGATACCTTAATGAAATGTATCGTTAGTTAGCAAGAAAAAAAATGGACTCGTTGTTGGTTTGAAAATGACGAGACAAAACGGGGAAAAACGGAATTAACTTGTCCTGTGTGTGTGTGTGTGTAATAATAATAATAATAATAATAATTAACGGTTTATTGAAAGAGCTTGGCAGCCAGAAGGCTGAAAATATACAGTTACATATTTGGGGAGTGGGTTACGAATTACAAATAATATACAAGTAACATAAGTGACACAAATAAGACATATAATAACCTAGATGGGGAAAAGCTCAGACTACAGTTCATTTCAACATAGTGACAGTGTTACAGTATTACAAGTTATTGATAATTTTTACAATGGTTGGGACTGGGCTGTTCTTATAGCGATCAGTTCGTGCACGTGTGTGTGTGTGTCTTCGTTCTGTTGATTTGTATAACGAGCGAACTACCAAAGCTTAATAGTGAGACGTTACCGAAGCTTAATACCGAAACATTACAAAACGAACCACCGAAGCTTCATACCAAAACATTAACGAACGAACCACCAAAGCTTCATAGCGAGATATTACCGTAGCTTAAAACCAAAACATTAACGAACGAACTACCAAAGCTTAATAGCGAGCAGATAAACGAGATGTGAACCAATTAGCAGCCAGCGTTGACCTCCGTAGCGGTAAATAAGTCGATCTTTTTCAGCAGCTGTTGGGGTCCAGAAATTTTTATCTTAATTACTTCAGTTTGACTCAATAATTTAACACACTGTACTGTTACCTTCACCGAACTTGGGGGAAATTAACCGTTAACTTATTACGAACGATTCTTTATAACGAAATCTTATATAAATGAATGAATGAGTAATGTGTTTTTCATTCTCGTTAATAGTTCGCTAAAACATATCAAAATATTCACTAAATCTGAAATATTTTATAACAAAGTGTTGAATACTTGTACACGTCGATGGTAATCTATTTAATATAATAAATCACTGTTATTTAGTATTATATTCACCAACATTCCTCTGCAATTGTGGTGTAAGCGACCACAACACACACCGCCATCTTGGAGTGCACCACGAACCTATATATTTATTCAGTAACATTACCCTTTGAATTTGTAGTAATTTAGTGTGTACATAGACTGTGTAGGTATGCACGTTACATAGTGCAGGTATACACACATGCTACAGTGATAATACAGCTATACAAATATACAGACAATACTGGTATACAGTATAAATAAATATACATAAACACTACAGGTACACATTTATACATAGACACTACAGGTACACATTTATACATAGACACTACAGGTATACATTTATACATAAACACTACAGGTATACATATATACATAGACACTACAGGTACACATTTATACATAAACACTACAGGTATACATATATACATAGGCACTACAGGTATACAAACAATAGAAACATACTCCATGTACACAAGTTCCATCGTGTACAGTATATAAACTCTTCTCTGTGTTGAACAAAATACCACGTCACTAATACACGTAATATAGCCGGTCAAATACTATGGAATAAATTACTCAATTTAACATAGAATCTTTAGGTCGAATATTTAGTTTTTAATACGAGAAGTGAATAAACTACAAAACACATCTCTACACCGAACAGATTTATAATACAATAATTTAATAAAATACAAAATCGATCTCCCGAACGAATTTATTTTATACAATTTAATAAACTTCAAAATATATCTCTGCACCGAATACATTTTTAATACAACAATTTAATAAACTACAAAATGCAACTCTTCATTAAATTCCTATTTTAATACAATAAATTAATATTCTATGGCATAAAACTCCCCAAAAGGTAAATAAATAATTCTCAACGAGCGAATCTAATTCTTCAGGTTAATTACAGGTAAAAGTTCAAGTAACTTAACCCCTTGAGTACGATAACTAGCCCCTTGAGTACGATAACTAACCCCTTGAGTATAGTAACTTAACCCCTTGAGTACGATAACTAACCCCTTGAGTATAGTAACTTAACCCCTAGAGTATAGTAACTTAACCCCTTGAGTATAGTAACTTAACCCCTTGAGTACGATAACTAACCCCTTGAGTATAGTAACTTAACCCCATGAGTACGATAACTAACCCCTTGAGTATAGTAACTTAACCCCTTGAGTATAGTAACTTAACCCCTTGAGTACGATAACTTAACCCCTTGAGTATAGTAACTTAACCCCTTGAGTATAGTAACTTAACCCCTTGAGTATAGTAACTTAACCCCTTGAGTACGATAACTAACCCCTTGAGTATAGTAACTTAACCCCTTGAGTACGATAACTAACCCCTTGAGTATAGTAACTTAACCCCTTGAGTACGATAACTAACCCCTTGAGTATAGTAACTTAACCCCTTGAGTACGATAACTAACCCCTTGAGTATAGTAACTTAACCCCTTGAGTACGATAACTAACCCCTTGAGTACGATAACTAACCCCTAGAGTACAGTAACTTAACCCCATGAGTACGATAACTAACCCCTTGATTATAGTAACTTAACCCCTTGAGTACGATAACTAACCCCTTGAGTATAGTAACTTAACCCCTTGAGTACGATAACTAACCCCTTGAGTATAGTAACTTAACCCCTTGAGTACGATAACTAACCCCTTGAGTATAGTAACTTAACCCCTTGAGTACGATAACTAACCCCTTGAGTATAGTAACTTAACCCCTTGAGTACGATAACTAACCCCTTGAGTATAGTAACTTAACCCCTTGAGTACGATAACTAACCCCTTGAGTATAGTAACTTAACCCCTTGAGTACGATAACTAACCCTTTGAGTACGATAACTTAACCCCTTGAGTACAGTAACTTAACCCCTTGAGTACAGTAACTTAACCCCTTGAGTACAGTAACTTAACCCCTTGAGTACGATAACTTAACCCCTTAAGCACAATAACTTAACCCCTTGAGTACAGTAACTTAACCCCTTGAGTACAATAACTTAACCCCTTGAGTACAATAACTTAACCCCTTGAGTACGATAACAGTCCTTAATGAGATAAATATTCATATTCTCAAAGATTTAATTTCAATTCAAAATAAAATTAAAACGAAAACTAATTAAGCTTTAAAATACGCTCAAGCTTGCGTCCGCCGCCATTTTGAAGAGACTGTAGTACCAACATAGACTAATAAAAAGCTTAATTTCAATACCTATCTTTCCTTTTCTAATTCCTCTCCATTTAGAAAGCTTTTGGAAATATATTAAGCTTGTGTTTTGAAATAGATTCCTAAATATACTAAGAAGGAATTCGTTGGAGAGAGAGAGAGAATATTCATAGCGACATCTGGTGGTGAAAAAAATAACTAAAATTAACGAAATAACGTAAATTAACGATATATTATAAAAAAAACAACGAAAGATTAAAAAAGTAGCGACGAAAATCTACGAAAATACGAAGAATTATTCACTAAATATATCAAGTGACGCAAAGGACACTAAGAATTATGAACGAAAATAAACGGTGAATTAAAACGAACGCTAGAATTAAAACACAATTAAGAAAATACACCAAATGAACGCTAGAATTAAAAAAGTAATTATATAAACTAAAAAAAGTTAATATCTACGCTGACAGAACGGAAAGAAATGAAACGCTTCAATTTAAACCCCACATAATAAAAACAAAACAATATATAACCCTCTCCTTCAAAATAAAAATAACAGCTATTATTAAAAAAAAACAAATATTAATAAGAAAACTATAAAAGAACGTAGTAAATAATAAAGAAAAAACATTAAACACGGCGTGAACTGCAGCCACCTCCCGCCACGTCTCTGTACCGACTACTTAATGTCTTAGGGCACGAACCTATAATGTTTACTGAAGGGCTACGAGGATAAATTATTCTCTAGGGGTTTATTAGTAGTTCAAATATTATCTGGGTTGATTAAGTTCCCTAGAAAGTATTATTTTGGGCGTCTTATGTCCTAGAAAGTATTATTTGGGCGTCTTATGTCCTAGAAAGTATTATTTGGGGTCTTATGTCCTAGAAAGTATTATTTGGGGGTCTTATGTCCTAGAAAGTATTATTTGGGGGTCTTATGTCCTAGAAAGTATTATTTGGGCGTCTTATGGCCTAGAAAGTATTATTTGGGCGTCTTATGTCCTAGAAAGTATTATTTGGCGTCTTATGTCCTAGAAAGTATTATTTGGGGGTCTTATGTCCTAGAAAGTATTATTTGGGCGTCTTCCTAGAGTATATTGGCTTATGTCCTAGAAAGTATTATTTGGGCGTCTTATGTCCTAGAAAGTATTATTTGGGCGTCTTATGTCCTAGAAAGTATTATTTGGGCGTCTTATTCCCTAGAAAGTATTATTTGGCGTCTTATTCCCTAGAAAGTATTAATTTAGCGTCGTATCCACCACAAAGTATCATTTTACCGTCCACTTCCCTAGAAAGTATTATTTTAACGTTTTAGTCTTTAGAAAGTATTATTTGTGTCTCATTCCGTAGAAGTAATAATTTTAGCGTAATATCCTCCTTAGTGTTTTCTGGGTGTCCTATTCCGTAGAAAGTATTATTTATACCGTCTAATTATCTAGAAAATATTAAATTGGCGTCTTATGCTCTCTAAGGTATTATTTTGGCGTCGTATCCTCTATAAGTATCAATTTAGCGTCTTATCCCCTAGAAAGTATTATTTTCGGCGCCACTTTCTCTGTAATGTATAAATTTCCGCGTTTTATCTTGATAATTTCAACTAAAATATTTAACTTCACCTTTGCGAAATTAACTTCACCTGGAACAACTTACTTACCCGAGAATAACAACAGCTATGTTAATTATCACCTAAAATAAAGAGCTTCACTTAATTTAACGTCACCTATTTTAACTAACTTCACCTAATTGTTAATAAATGTATTTCGCGGAATAATAACAATAATAATAATAATATCAATACAGCCATACCTCAAAAAACCTAAAAAATAAAAATAAAAATTATAAACCAACCCGTCACAGTGCCCTCGCCCCACGGCAGCGATTAATTCATTTTGGCGGCAACTTAAGACGCCACTATTTATTTACTTCAGACACTACGACGCTAAACTATTCTCCCGATCAACTCAAATGCTGTTATATCGCGGTGGTCGTTATAACAGATGCCTTTATCCTGTTATATCGCGGTGGTCGTTATAACAGATGCCTTTATCCTGTTATATCGCGGTGGTCGTTATAACAGATGCCTTTATACTGTTATATCGCGGTGGTCGTTATAACAGATGCCTTTATACTGTTATATCGCGGTGGTCGTTATAGCAGATGTCTTTATACTCTGTTATATCGCGGTGGTCGTTATAACAGATGTCTTTATACTCTGTTATATCGCGGTGGTCGTTATAACAGATGCCTTTATCCTGTTATATCGCGGTGGTCGTTATAACAGACGCCGTTGGACACACCACTGTTGACGGTGGCGGGTCAGGAGCCACACACTGTTCCTGCGTGTCACTCGTGTTTACATATCTTGTGATAATCTCTGTGACCACCTCGTAGACGCCTCGTATATATATCACTATGTTTATTTATGTTGGATACCATACAGGGACGTACAATGGGTTTTTCTTGAAGATGATGATAATGTAACTTTAAAGGGGGTAATTTATGCAAACACACGTACACAAACATACAGAAATAACAATAGAAAAAATACTCGCAGAATATTTTTAAAAACTAACCTTCGCTTTTATACAAGATACAGAATCATACAAAAATAATTCGAGCTGACTGGTGTTAAGTGAACGTATCTAGTTAAGGTTGAACCAGTTACCGTCATTAATTCCGTATTATTGTGCATAGTGTTAAATATATTAACATTGGTAAATTAACATATCACATCGGTATCTTAGTGAACTTGGCTATAATTTTGACTAAACAAAATTAACACAGCTTTTCGACGACTTAAATTTTAATTAGAAACTACGTCTACGTCTAGTCTTGTCGAAGTTGAGGTATTTGAAATAAGTAATAAACGTTACTGATTTAGGTATTTTCTTTAAATATGAAAACTTACAAGACATTTTTATCATTATTTCACACTTGATGCTTAGAGCTTAACTGAACTATATACTGTTTTAAAATAGTGTATTGTGTGTGTGTGTGTGTGTGTGTGTGTCTCTCCTTGTACAGTATATGTATTTACCTATATGCCTATTTAAATATACTTATACATATATCAACCTACACAACCTAGCAAGTATATATGTATAGTTTTAGTTACCTATGTATTTACTCACAGATGTATTATTTATACACTTATATCCATACACACTTATATTCATACACACTTATATCCATACACACTTATATCCATACACACTTATATTCATACACACTTATATCCATACACACTTATATTCATACACACTTATATTCATACACACTTATATCCATACACTTATATCCATACACACTTATATTCATACACACTTATATCCATACACACTTATATTCATACACACTTATCACACTTGAGGTTCATACACACTTTAAACCTTCGTGTATGAAATATTTCCACCTACCTCTCCTTAATCATCTACCTCTACCTGAGATAAACAAACAAACATTAATAATCTTAACAGAATAAAAAGCATCTTCACTATCACCACCATCACTACCACCATCACTACCACCATCACCATCACCAACCACTACCACCACCACCTCACCTCGACTCTTTCCTCCTTCAGGTCGACCTTGAGGGCGAGCTGTTCCCGAAGCAGGACATCAGGGTAGTGGGTCTTGGCGAAGGTTCTCTCTAGCTCCTCCAGTTGTTCCTCAGTGAAGATAGTTCGGTGCCTGCGTTTCCTCTTGCCCCCAGCGCCCGACCCGCCGAAGAGGGAGGCTGAGTAGAGGCCTGGGTACTGTGACGGTCCTGGTAAAGGGAGAGAGAGAGAGGGGTGTTAGTTACGACTTTCTGGGGGTTAATACGACTTTTGGGGGTTAGTACGACTTTCTGGGGTTAATACGACTTTCTGGGGGTTAGTACGACTTTTGGGGGTTAGTACGACTTTCTGGGGTTAATACGACTTACTGGGGTTAGTACGACTTTTGGGGGTTAGTACGACTACCCAGTACTATCATGAACAAATTTTATCCTACACACACACACACACATACAGACATGTCTTACTCAAACGCTGACGTAACCTAACTTAACCTAACCAAACACTAACCTGACCTGACGTAACCTAACTTAACCTAACCAAACACTAACCTGACCTAACTGTAACCCTCTTGTAATCACCACTTAGGCATATTTACCTTAATTAAGTGGCACAGGTAGATATTCACTTGTAACTACAGGAACAAGCTACAGTACATACACACTACAGGTACGGATACAGTCATACATACACAAGTACTGACTAAATGTATAATTATAGATACAAATTATACAGCTACAGAATGCATAGATTAAACTATAGTCAAGCTCCTCTGCCGTCGTTCAGTCAGTCAGTACGGACAAGGTGGAGTGACGCGCGTTAAAATCTCTCGCCGGGGGGTCTCTCTCTCTCTCTCTCTCTGCCTGTCTCTCTCTCTCTCTGCCTGTCTCTCTCTCTCTTTGCCTGTCTCTGTCTCTCTCTCTCTCTCTTTGCCTGTCTCTGTCTCTCTCTCTCTTTGCCTCTCTCTCTTTGCCTCTCTCTCTTTGCCTGTCTCTCTCTCTCTCTCTCTCTCTCTCTCTCTTTCTCTCTCTCTCTCTCTCTCCTCAACTAAAGGCTCGTGTAACTTTCATCTTAGCCGCTAGAGGGACCCCGTGTTGATAGATGACGTCACAAAGGCGTTAAGAAGACCCCGTGTTGATAGATGACGTCAAAGGCGTTAAGAAGACCCCGTGTTGATAGATGACGTCACAAAGGCGTTAAAAAGACCCCGTGTTGATAGATGACGTCACAAAGGCGTTAAAAAGACCCCGTGTTGATAGATGACGTCACAAAGGCGTTAAAAAGACCCCGTGTTGATAGATGACGTCACAAAGGCGTTAAAAAGACCCCGTGTTGATAGATGACGTCACAAAGGCGTTAAGAAGACCCCGTGTTGATAGATGACGTCACAAAGGCGTTAAAAAGACCCCGTGTTGATAGATGACGTCACAAAGGCGTTAAAAAGACCCCGTGTTGATAGATGACGTCACAAAGGCGTTAAAAAGACCCCGTGTTGATAGATGACGTCACAAAGGCGTTAAGAAGACCCCGTGTTGATAGATGACGTCACAAAGGCGTTAAAAAGACCCAGTATTGATAGATGACGTCACAAAGGCGTTAAAAAGACCCAGTATTGATAGATGACGTCACAAAGGGCCTAAGAAGACCCCGTGTTGATAGATGACGTCACAAAGGCGTTAAGAAGACCCCGTGTTGATAGACGTCACAAGGGCGTTAAGAAGACCCAGTATTGATAGATGACGTCACAAAGACCCAGTATTGATAGATGACGTCACAAAGGCGTTAAAAAGACCCCGTGTTGATAGATGACGAAATCGGGTCTTGACAGATTCACGGCACAAATTTCGGATATGTATCACGTTAAGAATTCTAAAAATCGTATACAAACCTGATATTTACCGATATAAGAGACAGAAATCACACATTTACCGATCTGACGGACATTTATCGGATTTTTACCAATCAACACACATAAATCGGCTATGGTGATGATATAGAACACGATAACCCGATTTTAACCAATTTAATACATATAGATCAAACGCATGTCGATTTAAAACAAGAAAATCCGATATTAACCGATTCGGAAACGCCACAAACGGATACTTCAATTTTCTGTGCTGGGAGATCCGATATAACAACATACAAATATATATAATAATAATCTTCTTAACCTTCAGAAGATTATCCGAACACGGTAAACGGAACACGGAAAGAATACGGTTTTTAGCCACGGAAACCGGACAGAATTATTTGTATCTGATTTTAAACCCCAAATTCTCCAAAAAAAAAACAAAATCCTAAGTTCAATTTCCCTCCCAACTGGTGATGTGAGAAGGTATCTAACTGACTCACTTAAGCTACCACACAAAGACGTCAATCAAATATGTCTTCCAAAATACACTAAGACTCTACCGTGACGCAGTACAATTATGGACAAAATAATAATAATAATAATAAAAACGAGGGTGTGTGTGTGTGTGTGTGTGTGTGTTGTAAGTGGACAGATAGACAGAAAGATATACAAATAGACATATAGACAGAAGGATGTTAAAAAGATAAACAGACATAAACAGACAGACAGACAGACAGCAAACTCTTAAAATATCGAGATAAACGGAAAAACAAAAGAAAACCTGATAATTATTAAGACGGAGAAATAATGAAGAAAACTTTAACCATTAATATATACTAAATGGTTAATGTTGTGTTATCGTGATGTTATCCTCTGTCATAAGATGGTTAATGTTGTGTTATCGTGATGTTATCCTCTGTCATAAGATGGTTAATGTTGTGTTATCGTGATGTTATCCTCTGTCATAAGATGGTTAATGTTGTGTTATCGTGATGTTATCCTCTGTCATAAGATGGTTAATGTTGTGTTATCGTGATGTTATCCTGTCATAAGATGGTTAATGTTGTGTTATCGTCATGTTATCTGTCATAAGATGGTTAATGCCGTGTTATCGTGATGTTACTTTTTGTCATGCGAAGTGGCTTTGCTATCGTGGCGTTATCCTCTCCCATACTAACTGGTTAAACACATGATATCCAAACGTTATCCTGTCAATCCTAACTGGCTACAAAACATGATATCTAGGCGTTATCCTGTCAATCCTAACTGGCTACAAAACATGATACCTTGGCGTTATCCTGTCAATCTTAACCGGCTACAAAACATGATATCCAACCGTTATCCTGTCATTCCTAACCGGCTAAACAACATGATACCTAGGCGTTATCCTGTCAATCCTAACCGGCTACAAAACATGATACCTAGGCGTTATCCTGTCAATCCTAACCGGCTACAAAACATGATACCTAGGCGTTATCCTGTCATTCCTAACCGGCTACAAAACATGATATCCAACCGTTATCCTGTCATTCCTAACCGGCTAAACAACATGATACCTAGGCGTTATCCTGTCAATCCTAAAATATAACGGGCCAATATATCCAATAAGACTATAAGCTTAAAACAAGTTATATATCACAATACAAAACAAAACGAAAAAAAAACACGAAAATAAAACACGAGGTAAATAAACATAAAACACAACGGGACATAAAACACACACACAGACTGAACACGAAAACCAACAAATGAAATAATCTAATTAATTAGTTAAGTTAAAATGAGTGAAAAAAAAAAAGTTGAAATACAATAAAATAAAACTAAATATATTAATACATCTATTTACAACTGAAGACGTGTCGGGTTGGGAGCTGTTTTTGTTGTAGTTGTAGTAGTTGTGGTATTTGTTGTTATTGTTGCCGTTTTAGTTGTTGTTGTTGTAAATGTTGTTGTTTTTGTCTTGTAGTTGTTGTAGTTGTTCTTCACATATAAGCCTCAACAGGTTTGCGTCTTAGAATTAGTCAACAATTAAGGTGCTTCAACTACCACCAGGGTCATTAAGCACCGCCCATTAGATCTTAGTTTTAGGTGCTTCAACTACCACCAGGGTCATTAAGCACCGCCCATTAGGTCTTAGTTTTAGGTGCTTCAACTACCACCAGGGTCATTAAGCACCGCCCATTAGGTCTTAGTTTTAGGTGCTTCAACTACCACCAGGGTCATTAAGCACCGCCCATTAGGTCTTAGTTTTAGGTGCTTCAACTACCACCAGGGTCATTAAGCACCTCCCATTAGGTCTTAGTTTTAGGTGCTTGAACTACCATGATTTATTCAATACCTTTCAAATCAAACCTTCTAAAACAAATAACTTATACAAAAATTAAACCGCACCTCCCTTAAACCTAAACCAGGCTTAGTTTAACATTACCCCCGTCACTCTGTTATTGCCAACATTCGGTACAACACAACACTAATATTAATGAATGTAAAAAGCAAAATGTTATTGAATGTGACGCCATTGGACAAATTATTCCGTATTATACTAAATGGAGGAAAATACTGATTAGCGCATATTTGAACGCATATGAACCCCCCAAAAATAACAATGATAATTTCAAAATGCACGAAAAGTATGATTCGAACCCCATTGATGAACAACTCTTTAAGGTTCGTTCCAAGGGTTCATAATGGTTCAAATCCTCACTGATGAACAACTCTTTAAGGTTCGTTCCAAGGGTTCATAATGGTTCAAATCCTCACTGATGAACAACTCTTTAAGGTTCGTTCCAAGGGTTCATAATGGTTCAAATCCTCACTAATGAAACTAATAAAGTTCGTTCACGGGTTCATATATGGATTCGAGACTTATATTGAACCCGTGTATTTAAGGTGCTGATAATTTGTTTACCAGTATTGAGGGAAACTTTTCAATTCCGTTGGGCGGGAGGAATGAGAGAGAGAGAGAGAGAGAGAGAGAGAGAGAGAGGATCTGGCTCGACAAAGGAGGGTCTCAACACAGCAGGAGTCGGCGGATATTAGACTCTCCACTACTAACCCCGGTCAAGAAGCTAAGACTGGGATTAACCGGAGGGAGGGAAGAAGGGAGGGAGGGTAGGGGGGAAGGTAGGAGGGGTAAAGAGTATCATGGACGAGGGGGGAAGGGGCAGGTGTGGAGGGAGGGAGAGGGGTAAGGTAGGATGGAGGATAGGAGGGGGACAAGGAGGATGGGAAGAAGAGGCAAGCGTCGTGGTATAGAGGCAGAAGGAGAGCGTGAGGGACCGGTGTCATTGTTAGGATAGGTGGTGGTGGGGGGGCTACGTCAAGGGGTAGAGGATAGGGGAGGGGAGGGGAAGCTTCTCATCTCAAGGAGTAGAAGTGAAGGTTGAAGAGAGGAAGGGTAGATACCACCCCCTTCCCTCACAGTACACGGCTCCCCCAGTACCTCTGCCCGGTACACCCCCCCCCCCCGGTACCAACAAGACACCAGCACCTACGGAAATAATCGGGTTAAAAGTTAATCCATTTTTCATTAGTTAATTGAGCTTGGCCGAACGTTGTCGGGTCGGCGGGCGGTGCAGGCGGCGGTGAGCGAGGCATGTCGGGTGGAGTGATGCATAGTGTCGGAAGTCGGGTGTCAGGGGTGTCGGAATGAAGGGCGTCGGACGTCGAGAAAACACACACACACACACACACACACACACCATCTTGGGTATATCGAAAAAAAAATAAAAATAAAACTGTCTCCCCAAAAAATCGTCTAAACAAACAAGAAATGGTTATACACGTCCTCTCACCCCCACGACGAGGACGGCGACGAGGACGGCGACGAGGACGGCGACGAAGGATTTACCAAACAATCAAGATGAAAATGTTGATAGCGCGTGTAAAGAGGCTTAGCTCAGGGAGGCGCTGTTTATAATCCTTTCATGGTTTTAATTCCAGCGAATGGAAAATTGTGGGATCATGTCGTAATTATAGAGCCGTGTGTGTGTGTGTGTGTGTGTGTGTGTGAGGGAGTGTGTGTGTGTGTGTGTGTGTAGGGAGTGAGTGTGTGTGTGTGTGTGTGAGGGAGTGAGTGAGTATAGTGTATGTGTGTGAGAATATGTAAATAACTACATGTATATATGTGTGTGTGGACATCTGTCTGAATGTATACATACATGTGTGTGTCATATATATATATATATCTGTCTGTCTGTCAGTGTTTGCCTGCATACATGTGTGTCCATATCTGCCTATATCTGTGTCTGTGTATGTGTCTCTGTATGTCTGTGTATATCTGTGTCTGTGCATGTCTGTATGTGTCTGTGTATGTGTCTGTGTATATGTCTGCATGTGTCTGTGTATGTGTCTGTATGTGTGTCTGTGTATGTGTCTGCATGTGTATGTGTCTGTGCATGTCTGTGTATGTGTCTGTATGTGTCTGTGTATGCGTTTGTGTATGTGTCTGTGTATATGTCTGTATGTGTCTGTGTATGTGTCTGTGTATGTGTCTGTGTATATGTCTGTGTCTGTGTGTGTGTGTGTGTGTGTTTTACCGGCAGGGGAAATAATTGTATTTAGCGGGATCAAGGATGGGAAATTAACCAAGGCAATACTACCGGTGTTGACGAGCTGTTTACGGGAGGAGGAGGTGAGCCGCCCCCCAGCCCAGCCTCATCACCTCACACTCTGGCTAAGTGTCGCCCCAGGCTGCCTACCACACTTACCACCCATTAATATATGACGTCTGTGTGTGGTGATGATGGTTGTGATAGTGCGGGTATAGTGTTGGCGGAGGTGATGGTGTTAGTGGATTTTGATGGTGGTAGTGTTGATGATAGCATATGAGGGTTGGGTTGGTGATGATGGTGGTGGTGGTGATAGTGATGGTGGTTGTGGTGGTAGTGATGGTGGTAGTGGTGGTGATAGTGTTGGTGGTAGTGGTGGTAGTGTTGGTGGTAGTGGTGATAGTGATGGTGGTAGTGGTGATAATAATGGTGGTATGGTGATAGTAATGGTGGTGATAGTGTTGGTGGTAGTGGTGATAGTGTTGGTGGTAGTGGTGATAGTGTTGGTGGTAGTGGTGATAGTGGTGGTAGTGGTGATAGTGATGGTGGTAGTGGTGATAGTGATGGTGGTAGTGGTGATAGTGATGGTGGTAGTGGTGATAGTGTTGGTGGTAGTGGTGATAGTGATGGTGGTAGTGGTGATAGTGTTGGTGGTAGTGGTGATAGTGATGGTGGTAGTGGTGATAGTGTTGGTGGTAGTGGTGATAGTGACGGTGGTAGTGGTGATAGTGATGGTGGTAGTGGTGATAGTGATGGTGGTAGTGGTGATAGTGTTGGTGATAGTGGTGATAGTGATGGTGGTAGTGGTGATAGTGATGGGTAGTGGTGATAGTGTTGGTGGCAGTGGTGATAGTGGTGATAGTGATGGTGGTAGTGGTGATAGTGATGGTGGTAGTGGTGATAGTGTTGGTGGCAGTGGTGATAGTGGTGATAGTATTGGTGGTCGTGATGATAGTGTTGGTGGTAGTGGTGATCGTGGTAGTGGTGATAGTGATGGTGGTAGTAGTGATAGTGATGGTGGTAGTAGTGATAGTGATGGTGGTAGTGGTAATAGTGATGGTGGTAGTGGTGATAGTGATGGTGGTAGTGGTGACAGTAATGGTGGTAGTGGTGATAGTGATGGTGGTAGTGGTGATAGTGATGGTGGTGGTGGTGACAGTAATGGTGGTAGTGGTGATAGTGTTGGTGGTAGTGGTGATAGTGTTGGTGGTAGTGGTGATAGTGATGGTGGTAGTGGTGATAGTGATGGTGGTAGTGGTGATAGTGATGGGTAGTGGTGATAGTAATGGGGGTAGTGGTGATAGTAATGGTGGTAGTGGTGATAGTGTTGGTGGTAGTGGTGATAGTGTTGGTGGTAGTGGTGATAGTGTTGGTGGTAGTGGTGATAGTGATGGTGGTAGTGGTGATAGTGTTGGTGGTAGTGGTGATAGTGCTAGTGGTAGTGGTGATAGTAATGGTGGTAGTGGTGATAGTGATAGTGGTAGTGGTGATAGCAATGGTGGTAGTGGTGATAGTGGTAGTGGTGATAGTGATGGTGGTAGTGGTGATAGTGGTAGTGGTGATAGTGATGGTGGTAGTGGTGATAGTGGTAGTGGTGATAGTGTTGGTGGTAGTGGTGATAGTGTTGGTGGTAGTGGTGATAGTGTTGGTGGTAGTGGTGATAGTGTTGGTGGTAGTGGTGATAGTGATGGTGGCAGTGGTAGTGGTGATAGTGCTAGTGGTGATAGTGATGGTGGTAGTGGTGATTGTGCTAGTGGTGATAGTGTTGGTGGTAGTGGTGATAGTGTTGGTGGTAGTGGTGATAGTGATGGTGGTAGTGGTAATAGTGCTAGTGGTGATAGTGATGGTGGTAGTGGTGATAGTGCTAGTGGTGATAGTGTTGGTGGTAGTGGTGATAGTGTTGGTGGTAGTGGTGATAGTGTTGGTGGTAGTGGTAGTGGTGATAGTGCTAGTGGTGATAGTGTTGGTGGTAGTGGTGATAGTGTTGGTGGTAGTGGTGATAGTGATGGTGGTAGTGGTGATAGTGCTAGTGGTGATAGTGATGGTGGTAGTGGTGATAGTGCTAGTGGTGATAGTGTTGGTGGTAGTGGTGATAGTGTTGGTGGTAGTGGTGATAGTGTTGGTGGTAGTGGTGATAGTGAAGATGAGAACAAAGTATCAAGGTCAGTAATTTATCAAATACTAAATAATTAACAATGTTATATAAACTACTACGACCGTCAGTTGCTTGGAGAAAACTATCTTATAATAATAATAACAACAACAACGATGATGATGATGATAATAATAATAATAATAATAACGATAATAATAATAATAATAACGATAATAATAATAATAATAACGATAATAATAACGATAATAATAACGATAATAATAATAATAATTATAATAACGATAATAACGATAATAATAATAACAATAATAATAACAATAATAATAATAATAATAATAATAACAATAATAATAATAATAACAATAATAACAATAATAATAATAACAACAATATTTACTGGCTCAAATAATCACTGTTTACAATAAGTCCACAAACAAACACAATATCAACCGTGACCGTTTTAGCCGTGACCGTTTCAGCCGTGACAGTTTCAGCCGTGACAGTTTACCCGTGACAGCTTCAGCCGTGACCGTTTCAGCCGTGACCGTTTCAGCCGTGACAGTTTTACCCGTGACAGTTTACCCGTGACAGTTTCAGCCGTGACAGTTTTACTCGTGACAGTGTAAGCCGTGACAGTTTCAGCCTTGACAAAATAACACTCCAGTATGCAAATTGTCATTGATTCTAACCTAACCCTCTTCCTTAAGTGTTATAAAATGCATATATATATATATAAATTATCTAAACACTTCCTACAACAACAGAGGGGTGAAATATCTCTCTCTCTCAAGTCGTGTGTAGTCACTCACAAAGATCTATCGCCTCTCTTTCTGAACCACGAACCCCCGAGAGATTCAGACTCGTGAACCTGAAGCATTTATGGACAGAATAATGGCATCAGTTTACGGCTTCGGGTTCACGAGTCTGAATCTCTCGGGGGTTCGTGGTTCAGGAGAGGTGATAGGATCTTTGTGGGTGACTGTACACACGACTTGAGAGAGAGAGAGAGAGAGAGAGAGAGAGAGTTATTTATGTATTAGGATATTTAATTTTAAGGTAATAAAATGGTGGTGAAGGTGTGGCTATTGGGGGAGACTGGAGGCCACTAAAAAAAGGCAGCAGTAGTGTATGGTAATGAGAAGACCCTAATAGACGGGAAGTTGTAATAATAATAATGTGTTTTGTTTCTGTTATGTGAACGATATTATGAATAGTTGTGTCATTGTTTTAGGTGCTTCAACTACCACCAGGGTCATTAATCACCGTTCACTAGGTCTTAGTTTTAGGTGCTTCAACTACCACCAGGGTCATTAAGCACCGCCCATTAGGTCTTAGTTTTAGGTGCTTCAACTACCACCAGGGTTATTAAGCACCGTTCATTAGGTCTTAGTTTTAGGTGCTTCAACTACCACCAGGGTCATTAAGCACCGTTAACTAGGGCTTAGTCATAAGTGGATATTTTGCCGTAAACCGGATTGTAACCTCACTCACGCTATTTTGCCGGCAAGTCCTTTAAACACCTGATCTGAACTGAACCAACAAACTTAGAATACGTTGTTTGTTAAGTTAGTTTAGTTTGGGTTTGTTTACTTCCAGTTTCGCGGCAAAATAACGTGTTTGTGCTCGTAGACAGATAGCCGGTGTATGTGACCGTATACACCCGGATTATTTGACCGTAGAGAAACATCACCTATGTTTACAAGGGAAGCGGTGTATAAGGTCGAGAAACAAAGGAGGAAATTACTTATAAAAACAAAAGAATGAAGAAATCTGCTCACTTATAGATAGTGTGTGTGGTTCACTGTTTATATCCACACCTGCCGACGTACCTGTGTCCCGTGACGCTAATTGGTGATCTCTGCATACTCCTCTAACGACTATTTACAAACCATTTATTTGTGTTTGTTTCCTAATCCGACACATTATCACAAACACGATATTTCTTTATTTTCACAACGGCGATATGCTAGACCTCTGAACCCCATTGAGTACGAGGATTTATTCCCCGTGAGTACAAAGTAATCCCTTGGTACTCATGGGGTTGTTAAGGTTATGGTAGTCAATGGGTTGTTGGTGTTAGTACTCAAAGGGTTTATACGTGAACTAGGGAAGTTATTATTAGTACTGTCAGACGATGCACTTACCATTACTGGGAGAGGATTGTGAATATTGATAAACTACCAAGAGGTGTTGGATCATGACTCAGTAGGTGGCGGTGTTGGGGATCATTCTAGTGGTCGAAGAGAGACCGATGTTTGGGTCATGAGCCGAGGTCACTTACCTAAGAGGTCGTAGTGTGAGCGTGGCAGCGTGGGGAAGGGCGAGGGTGGCAGGCGCGGCGCCCCAGCCACGGAGGTCCTGGGGGCCAGGAGACTCTCGATGGTGAAGACGGAGGACGGGGCGCGGGAGGCCGGCGGCAGCACCCCGGCCTCTGTGGCCTCTCCAGACGCCAGACATCTCAGCTGCTCGGAGGCGGAGGCGTAGCTCTTGAGGGGGTCGACCATCTGTAGCGGCATCTTGAGGTGGTCGTTGGAGTAGCCCTTGAGGGGGTCATGGCCCAGGTAGAGCCTCATGTGCTCCGGCAGCAGGTACTTGAGGTGCTCCGAGGTGAGGTAATGCTTGAGGGGGTCGCTGGAGGTGAGGTACTGCTTGAGGGGGTCGTTGGAGGTGAGGTACTGCTTGAGGGGGTCGGTGGCCCCCATGTACTGTGTCAGGTGGTGGAGGTAAGCCGGGTAGGGGTAGTGGGGCAGCGGGGCGAGGCAGGGCAGGCTGGACGGCCCCAGGGGGTCGCCCACAGATACCGCCGTCCCTGCCAGCGGCAGCCCCGGCGGCGGTAGCGGCGGCAGCGCCGACGACACGGGCGAAGAACCAGAGGAGCGAACGCCGCCCGTCTCCACCATTTTCCCGCCTCCTGACGCCACTTTGCAACAGCAACACAACAACAACACAAGTCCTAGTAGTAACGGTGCAGGTAACGCTGTAGTCCTCTGAGTAACACAAACAAGCTACACCACCACACCACGTGGGTCACACACCGTGCGTCACTCCCAAGTGAACATCCGCACCTCATCACTCACCATAAATCACTTTTGACTCGCCAGGCTCCGCCCACTCCCCACCAGCGACGTCTGAGGCGCTCGAGAGCCTCACAATCCCCGCCCACCAGCCAATCAGCGCCCGGCATTCGTTCACCGCTCCCACATCAACCTATCACCATGCACAAAAATAACGATGGGCGGGGCTTGGGACAGAGGGGAGGGGTAGAGAGGTATCACGCGGGCGATTTTGGCGCGAGTTATCAAGTCCTCATATCAATCCAATTGACCAAGAGTCAAATATTAAGAAACTTTACGACGTCAAACTCGATTGGAATCTTGTTTTACCTCCGCGGTCTTTGTTACGTCACAGGCAACACCCTCACCGAACTATGGGAGTCCAGGACGTGTATGAAACAAGTCTTGGACGAGTTAAAACCAAGCTGGCGAGGACAAGGGGAGATAATCTATGACAATATGTTGGGAGTTATAGGATAGGGACCTCCGGCCTCTAATGGACCGGGTGGGAGGTGGACCAGCCTCTAATGGACCGGGAAGGAGGTGGACCAGCCTCTAATGGACCGGGAAGGTGGACCAGGAAGGAGGTGGACCAGCCTCTAATGGACCGGAAAGGTGGACCAGCTTCTAATGGACCGGGAAGGTGGACCAGGAAGGAGGTGGACCAGCCTCTAATGGACCAGGAAGGAGGTGGACCAGCCTCTAATGGACCGGGAAGGAGGTGGACCAACCTCTAATGGACCGGGAAGGTGGACCAGCCTCTAATGGACCGGGAAGGAGGTGGACCAGCCTCTAATGGACCGGGAAGGAGGTGGACCAGCCTCTAATGGACCAACCTCTAATGGACCGGGAAGGCGGTGGACCAGCCTCTAATGGACCGGGAAGGAGGTGGACCAGCCTCTAATGGACCGCTGATTGGATGGTCCTCCAGCCGGCGCCTCTCGTTGTTCCATTATTGAGTGAGTTTCTTTCACATAATGACTTAGGACTTTACTACACCACTAACATTCATACACCACAAGTTTGTAATGACGGATCACTGTATAATGGCCCGGGTAGATATACACTTGTTGGAACACGTGAGGATTACACACCCCCGAATTATTTCACCTTAAGATTAACCTAACCTGTAGCCTAACCTAACCTGTAGCCTAACCTAACCTGTAGCCTAACCTAACTTAACCTAACCTAACCTGACCTAACCTAACCCCTCCCAAACAGGTAACATTAAAGTGTCTCATCTCCAGGTAATTCACATCACATATTAATTCCATCCATCTTCCCGACTGAGTGAGAATGACAAGGCACTTTGGACTTCCTTTTAACCTAAATAATTCAAAAGTAATTAATTTGTTTATTGTGTGAAGAGATAATAATTAATTCAAGTATTCATTTGTCATATATTTCTTGGAGGTAAAATACTTAGTAAATAATTCGGTTTTTCTGTGATATTTTACCTACACGACGACCTTACATGACCTTACATGGCCTCACACGACCCTACACATCACATGGCCTCATACGACCTTACACGACCTCACATGGCCTCACACGACCTCACACGACCTCACATGGCCTCACACGACCTTACACCTCACATGGCCTCATACGACCTCACATGGCCTCACACGACCTCACATGGCCTCATACGACCTCACACGGCCTCATATGACCTCACATGGCCTCATACGACCTCACACGGCCTCATACGACCTCACACGACCTCACATGGCCTCATACGACCTCACATGGCCTCATACGACCTCACACGGCCTCACATGGCCTCATACGACCTCACATGGCCTCAAACGACCTCACATGGCCTCATACGACCTCACACGACCTCACATGGCCTCATACGACCTCACACGACCTCACATGACACCATTATCTCTTCCAGCTTATTTTACCTGAGGATTAACCACCCCAGCTCTCTCTCTCTCTCTCTCTCTCTCTCTCTCTCTCTCTCTCTCTAACAGTTGGTCAATAATTATAACAATAAATTAGTATAAATTATAGGATTAATTAGTAATAAATAACAATAATAACATCACCCGTAAATATCATGGTCACTTAACCTTAAATTAACCCATATAATTATACAGTGTGACTGTGTGTGTGTGTGTGTGTGTGTGTGTGTGACTGTGTGTGTGTGTGTGTGTGTGAGTGTGTGTGTGTGTATGTGTGTGTGTGTGTGTGTGGTGCAAATATACGGTACACATACATACAGTGAGACAGGACGTGCCCCGAAGGCGCTCCCGGTTTTAGCAGCCAGGCCGAGTCTGTTTGGCCCTGCCACTCCCCCTGCTATACCCCAACGCCCTACCAGCCTTACTACACCAGGATCGATTCAGCAAAACATTCTAGTGATTAGTGAACGATTGATTACGGAGCAGTGCAATAAGTGATTACCATACAGTGCTCGATAGTGCACCCCAAGGAAAAGTCAGACAGTGGGCACTTTATCGGTCCCCTTTAAAGTGCCAGTGACAAGGACCACCGCGGTGTTTACATATATCGTGAAAACTGTGTCGGCGACCCCAAGCACCAGGGACAAAGACCCACGGTCTTTACGACTGACAAATACTAACAGATGTCTACCAGTGTCAGTGTCCCTCAAAGTGCCGCCAGTGACAAACACTTCCGTCCGCCCACAACAGATTTCAACAGATGGCCACCAATCACTTACTCCCGACGCACTCTGTACCATCTAAAGCGTGGGAACGGTTATCCTGATGGCAGTGTTATCGCGCTACTCAAGTCACTAAACCTATTCCACGCGCGGAGCCGTAGACAAGGCCGTCATGCACATAAGCCCATTAGAACCGTAACCTCCACTAGGAAACCGGAGAAACCCACCCCTGACAGACCATACCACCACACTGAAGTTCCACGGATATGGTATGATCTCCCGTCTTTACTGCTATCCAACGTCACTTCCCTAGCTAACAAGTTCGACGAGCTGGCAACTACAGTCAGGTCAACCGCCGCGAGCGTCGTTGCCATATGTGAGGCCTGGCAAATTGTGCCTGAAACGTGTCATATTGAGGGATATCAACTCTTTCATCACCTTCGTTCACAAAGACGCGGAGGGGGCGTTGCCCTCTTCTGTCAAGATGACCTACGCCCGTCACGCCTGGATGTTCAAGTCCCAGCAGATGTGGAAGCATTATGGGTACGTGTCGTGCTAAGAGCCCACCCACGCAACACTGCTTCCATTATAATCTGTGTGGCATACCATCCGCCTCGATCACCCACCAGAGACACTCTTATCAATCATCTCATCACCACCTCAGACCACCTCAGAGTTAGGTACCCATGTGCCAAGTTAATATTATGTGGGGATTTAAATGAAATTGACACCACTGATATCCAGGACCAGCTATCACTATCACAAGTTGTGACCTTCCCCACACACGGTCAAAATACCCTGGACCTTATCTTAACTGACTTAGCGGACCAGTACCAACCACCTCAACCAATGCCTCCTATCGGGTGTAGCACACACTTATCAGTGCTCTGGTCCCCAGCTGCCACTCCCACTCAAGTACAGAGACCCTACATCAAGACCTACAGGCCGATTACTGACTCTGCAGTGCGCCTCTTCGGGCAGTGGATAGTTCACCATCCCTGGACTGAAGTACTTAGCGTGGATGACGTGGAAACCAAATGGATAAATTATACCAACACCACCACGCAAGCTCACCACCACTTCTTCCCCGAGAAGTCCGTCAGATCTCACCCAGCTGACTTGCCCTGGATCACACCTCGGATCAAAAGACTTATGCAACAGAGAGACAGAGCCTTTCATCTCAATGACCACATCCGCTACAGGTCCCTTCGCAACCGAGTCATCCGCGAAATACGCACTGCAAAGAAGTCCCACTACCCAACCAAATTACAACACCTGAAACAGACCAACATCAGTCAATGGTATGGTAAGCTTAAAGAACTCTGTGGACTAAACAATAAGACACACCCCCTCCCCTTCCTTAGCCATCTCACTAGTGTTGACGCAGCTGAGCAAACAAATAACCATTTCGCTACTATATGCCAGACGCTCCCACGGCTTGACACAACCACTCTCCCTGCTTACCTACCAGCCTCCCTTCCCACTGACTTAGTAGAAGAATTTGACGTAGCAAAACGCCTGGACAAACTAAAATTAAAACGCTCTACCACCCCCATTGACTTACCAATGAAACTCTTCAAGGAGTTCTCCCCGGAGCTTGCTAAACCCCTCTGCTCCATCATCAATGCTTCTCTCAGTCAAGCCAGATGCCCAGCTGACTGGAAGACCTCTTATGTATCACCAGTGCCCAAGTCAACCAGCCCACAATCCTTAAATCAGCTACGACCTATTGCAATCACCCCAATACCCAGCCTAATCTGTGAAAGTTTTGTGTTCGACTGGGCTTATGCTGATATTGCAGGAGTCGTAGACCCTCAGCAATTTGGCAACATGAAAACTTCCTCCACCACTCACTGTCTTGTCAGCTTTCTCGATTACATATACCGCCATCTCGAGAAACGAAAAACGTCTGTAGCTGTCGCCTTCATTGATTTCACTAAAGCGTTCGACCTAGTCGACCACAATATAATCATCAACAAAGCTATTGACCTCGGGCTTCGAAGAAGCCTCATACCATGGCTTACAGACTTCCTCAGTGACCGACGCCAAGCTGTACGCTTCCGAGGGGCTGTCTCCACCTTTCAGTCACTCACCTGTGGCGTCCCCCAAGGCACCAAGATGGGACCACTCTGCTTCCTTATGCTCATCAATGATGCCCTAAGAGAAACCCCTGCTCGCTGGAAATATGTCGACGACTCCACCATTGGGATCAGCGTCAACAATTCTGCTCCCAACTATACCGCCCTTCAGGATTTATTGAACAGTCTCCAAAACTGGGCTACCAACAACCATGTCACCATCAACCATACCAAGACCATGGTTATGCACATCAACCTCTCCTCCGACATTGTCCCACCTCCTTCCATTACTCTAGGTCCGAACACACTCCAGGTCGTAGATTCCACGAAGCTCCTCGGCGTCACCATAGACAACAAACTAAATTGGAAACCACACGTCAATGAAGTTGTCAAATCCTCCAGTTTCCGTCTCCACCTCCTCCGCCGACTCAAGTCCCTCGGAGTTCCTGCACACGAGCTCCTCAGTGTTTACACAACATTCATACTTCCCAAGCTCACCTATGCCTCCCCCACCTGGTCTTCCTCCCTAAATGCCACACAACGTAAACACCTAGAAAAAGTGCAAAAGAGGGCATGCAAGATTATTCTCTCCTCCTCCTACTCCACATATCAAGAAGCGCTCAACACACTGACCCTTTCGACTCTCACTGACCATCACCACGACCTCATCTGCAAATTTGGTAAGAAGCTTCTACACCATCCCCGACACCGGCTCCTACTACCACCCGAGGTCCCTTGTCCGAGAATTGCTGTTCGACACCACAACCGCATCCAGCCCATACGTGCACGAACTGATCGCTATAAGAACAGCCCAGTCCCAACCATTGTAAAAATTATCAATAACTTGTAATACTGTAACACTGTCACTATGTTGAATTGAACTGTAGTTTGAGCTTTTCCCCATCTAAGTTATTATATGTCTTATTTGTGTCACTTATGTTACTTGTATATTATTTGTAATTCGTAACCCACTCCCCAAATATGTAACTGTATATTTTCAGCCTTCTGGCTGCCAAGCTCTTTCAATAAACCGTTAATTATTATTATTATTATTATTATTACATGTACGCCTACTCATAAACATAATACCGCACATACACACACGCCTACATACACACACACACACACACAGTGACACACGTGCACTTACACACAGTACAAGTAGTACTAGTAGTAGAAGTAGCAGTATAAGAAGAAGCAGTCGTAGAAGTCGTAGCAATCGTATTAGTAGTAGTAGTAGTAAAAGTAGCAGAAGTTGAAGTAGCAGTAAAACTCGAAGCAAAAGTATTAGTAGCTGTAGTAGTGATAGTAGTACAAGTAGCACAGTGGTAGTAGAAGTAGCAACACCTGTTCATCAATTGGTGTTAATAATCCACTACCTCACCTGGGATCACCTCCGTCCATTTAACTAACAGGTGTGTGTGTGTGTGTGTGTACTAATACTCTTTATTTTTGTCAGGTGTAATATTTGTAATAGAGTTTGCACAGGTAATACTCTGATTGGTGTGTGTGTGTGTGTGTGTGTGTGTGTGTGGTATGTGTGTGTGTGTGTGTGTGTATGGTGTATGTGTGTGTGTGTATGTGTGTGTATATGTGTGTGTATGTGTGTGTGTGTGTGTGGGCTGAACGCTGGTTAACTAATTCACGTGTTGATGTCTCTCTCTCTCTCTCTCTCTCTCTCTCTCTCTCTCTCTCTCTCTCTCATTGAAACGATTCTTTCTCCTTCTTCTCTCCAAAGGTCCATAAGGTAGATTTACTCATAATAAAAAACGATATTATCGCCTCTACCTGATTCACTTAAGCTATGTACCACAATCCAGTAAAGTACAGTAATCCGTTAATACATAAAGCACACTCGTAGAGATTACATACTACAGTCAGACACAACAGTCAATAAGTACATAAAGTAACATAAGTACACCTGACATGTTACAGTACAGTACAGCAAACACCACATAACATTACAATACCCACTGTAATTATAACACGATTAATACACATAAACATTAAATATATATATAAAAATAAATAAACAAAGTGAACAACAGTGAAACATTGCAATAGTTTCAATTCACTTGCAATGGTCACAGACAGACATATTGGCTATACACGGGACAAATGGATACCCAAAATTGACACCATTCAGCTATGTTATTCTATTTAACTTCTCACCGCAACCTATAAAAGGTGTGTGTATGTATGTATGTATGTATGTATGTGCTAAAAATGACAGTCACCAAAGTATATAATTAATTACCATAATATACCATCAGTACCCCTACAGTACACCAAATATTACACCTGTACATATAATTATCATCAACACCTGCTATACACCTCAAGACAACACCTGCTATACACCTCAAGACAACACCTGCTATACACCTCAAGACAACACCTGCTATACGCCTCAAGACTTCAGTTGTGGTCAATATTCCCCGAACACTTACTAACACCTGACAACTAATTCCGGGTCATATACACGATTGGTTTAAACTAATTCCTGGGTTTTTTGTATCAACTATTACATCGGGATTACAAGACGGAATTAAAACACGCCTTAATACATAGAGAAACGTGAGGAAATGTGTTAAAATTTGCTATAATTCTCACTTACTGATTCTCAAGCATTGCCGAGTGTCCAGGGAATATTGACCGCAGCTGGACATATGAAGTATTTAATTTATAAAGCCTTATTTCTTTGTCAATTTCCCCACAACAACAGCAACAACAACGATAATAACAACAACAATAACAACAACAGCAACAACAATATACGGATGAATTACAACATTAAATAACAAGAACAGATTTCATGGTAATTTATAAAGTTATTTTTTATTGGACGTCTTAATAATTAATGTAAACAATGATATTATTTGTTATATAAGTTTCAGGCCTTATATGACCTGACCTGACCTGACGCGTCCTATAACGGGCCCCAATGCTATATGATTAGGTTAGGTTAGGTTAGGTTGGAGACCTGTTATGATTAGACCAATTTGACCTTTCACATAAAAACGAATCAGCAACTTGGTATGAATTTTATGTGGTTGTGCTTTTATTAAACCATCAAAACCATTTTATCGGAAATTATCATGTAAATAGATAAGTAATTACCATTGCAATAAACATAAATGCCAACTAGACATAATCCTGACAGCTCTGTCCTCTTGCTCAACCTTATTACTGTACAACCCAGGTTGTACTGCTCCCCCATTATACTTAGGTTTTAAATTCCACTGTAATTTACATATATATATATAATAAATATATATATATATATATATATATATATATATATATATATATATATATATGAAAATCAATGAAACGTGATAGATAATCTTGAAAAGACGAAGCTAGTACCCGTTGTTCCATTCCCCTGATTTATCAAGATATATATATATATATATATATATATAATATATATATATACTATATATATATATATATAAAATAAATAAATATTGAAGTGATAACCGTGGTAACATTATGAGATGTTCTTATTACCAGATGATACTAAATGTTACATAATACGTCCTTGAGATAAATGTATAGTATATATCAGGTGCAGCTCAGGTGCTCAACTGGCTCAGCCATGTTATTATTATCCACTCTGTGTCTGTGTTTTTAACGCTAAATAAACTGTTTCAATTCAACTCAATGAATGATTGTGAAACGATTGTGAAAATGGACATGATTGTGAAAATAATTAATTGTGAAAATATGGAAATGAGGAATTGTAAAATGTCTGATAGTGAAAGATAATTGACGGAGAAATATACTATGAGTCACAACATACCTGAGGTGTGGTGGTGGTGGCCGGGAGGTGTGGTGGTGGAGGCCGGACCGTGTGGTGGTGGAGGCCGGGACGTTGTCTTGAACCTACCTTCACTCTGAGGGAAGAGGAGCAGTGGTTGAGAGGTTGAGTTGACACACACACACACTACGTTACTAACTGACCTACCCTGGCGCCAGTTCTATAACTAGACCAATTTGACCTATGACCTATTAAAGCAACCTTGACCTATGACCTGACGTTGTGACCTTGACCTGATGGTGTGACCTAAGAGAATTTGTATTGTAGATCAGTATAAGTTGTCAAGCACCGTAGAGACGCCGTACAGTGTGGCTCTGAGGTCATTATTACCACCCAGCCAGACCCTACTGTTGCTGCTAGTACTGTTGTTTCTGTTGTTACTGTTTCTGTTGTTACACACGCCTTTCTGTTGCTGCTACTACTGCTGTTTCTGTTCCTTGGGATCAGCAGTGACATAAGCAAGTTTGCGGATGACACCAAAATAGGGCGGCAGATTAATTCAGGGCAGGATGCAAATGCACTACAGGAGGATTTAAATAAACTGCACGAGTGGTCAGTAAAATGACAAATGAAATTCAACACCAGCAAGTGTAGCGTACTTAATATTGGAAGAGCAAATACTGTCAATGTATACAGCCTTAACAACATCAACCTAGAGAAGTCGACTTGTGAAAGAGACCTAGGGGTACTTGTAAGCCCGGACCTACGGCCTAGAAAACGGTGCGTTAATGTTCGAAATAAAGCAAACAGAGTAAAAGGTTTTATATCTATTAGTGTAAGTAATAAGAGTGCAGAGGTCATATTGTAACTATATCTTGCGCTAGTCAGGCCGCACCTCGATTATGCGGTTCAGTTCTGGTGCCCCTATTATAGAATGGATATCAATTCACTGGAGTCGGTGCAGCGAAGAATGACGAAAATGATTCCGGGACTTAGAAACCTTCCATATCAAGATAGGTTAAAGAAACTAAACTTGCATTCCCTAGAAAGACGAAGAGTGCGGGGAGATATGATAGAAGTATTTAAGTGGGTGAAAGGAATCAATAAAGGAGATATAGATAAAGTTCTTATAATATCCGAGCAGGATAGGACTCGGAGCAACGGATTTAAGTTGGATAAGTTTAGGTTTAGGAGGGAGATAGGAAGGAACTGGTTCACAAATAGGGTGGTGGACGAGTGGAACAAGCTTAGCAACTTTGTAGTAAGTGCTGGAACGCTGGAAAGTTTTAAAAGGAGGCTGGATAGATTCATGGATGATAGAGAGTGGTAGTAACTCTTGACAGGAGCTGCCATGCACAGGCCAACCGGCCTATTGCAGACTCCTTATTTTCTTATGTTCTTATGTAAGAAGTTATGGACGGGAGAACATGGTGAACACAGTGAGACCACCCAGGGAGGGTCCCTGTTGTGCCGAATGTAGGAAAAAAGTCTCCGGAAAAATCACAAAAAAGTCAGGAAAAGTCACAGGAAAAGTCACACTGTATAGTGTCTATAAAAATCCTAAACCAAGATAACAGCTTTTCTTTAACCTTTACTAGTGACTTAAAAATAGTTACATAAAACAAACATTAAATCTTTATATAAACGACAACGTCAAACTGAAATGGACTGAGGTTAGGTTAGGTTAGGTCACTGAGACGACAAGTTGGGTTAATCTTTTCATCGTTACGCGCGCCGTCTTCAGTGAGTGAACATAACTCCCATCATCCACCCGAGAGAACTACACACACAACAGTAGTTAGGACTTTTGTTGTTACCTCCTAATACGTGTTGAGTCTTGCGTATTACTTAACTAACAACCATTAAAGCACTTGAACAGCGGCTCGTGTAGATGACAGAGAGAGAGAGAGAGAGAGAGAGAGAGAGAGAGAGAGAGAGAGAGAGAGAGGAGGTGGTGGTAGAGGTGGGCTGGCGTGGGCTATTGTAAGGTGATGGTGGGTTTGAGTGGACTAAGGTGGACAAGAATGAGTCACTGTAGGGTGCAGTGGGTGTAGGGAGGGTGTAGTGGGTGTAGGCGCGCCCACAACTACGCCCACACTCCCTGGTGCTTACAATGGTCCCTCTGTGATTGCCCAGCCTCCAACATTTCCCTCTCCCCCCTTCCCTCGCTTCCTCCTCCCCCTTCACCACCCCTTCCTTCCCTTCCCCCTTCACCACCCCTTCCTTCCTCCTCCCCCTTCCCTCTCCCCCTTCACCACCCCTTCCTTCCTCCTCCCCCTTCCCTCTCCCCCTTCACCACCCCTTCCTTCCTCCTCCCCTACCCTCTCCTATCACCTCTTCTCTCCATCCTTCTCTCTCCCTCCCCTCTCCTTCCCTCTCCTTCCCTCTCACCCCTCTCTTGGTGTTGTCCCAATATGTTTGTTACTCATTAATCTCTTCTGTTTGTTTACGTTTGAACTTCCTGTGTGTGTGTGTGTGTGTGTGTGTGTGTGTGTGTGAGTGAGAGTGTGTGTGTGTGTGTGTGTGAGTGGGAGTGTGTGTGTGTGTGTGTGTGAGTGGGAGTGTGTGTGTGTGTGTGTGTGTGTGTGGGAGTGTGTGTGTGTGTGTGTGTGTGTGAGTGGGAGTGTGTGTGTGTGTGTGTGTGTGTGTGAATCAATATATTAACGTATACCTGTACTTAACCTATTCACGTATTTATCCTTATTAACCATCTTATTCAATCTGATTTCTTCATATTATATTCCCGTGACCTGACCAGCATGACCCGCCCCAACACCACTTGACCTTTGACCTTATTTGGTAAAACTGACCACAGTCTGGGTCAATCCATACCATCCTGTACTCTTCCTGTGAGCTTCAACAAGAGGTGGCGAATAGATGGATGGATGGATGGATGGATAGTTGGATGGATGGTTGGTTGGATGGTTGGATGGATGGACGGTTGGTTAGATGGATGGACGGTTGGTTGGATGGATGGTTGGATGGATGGTTGGTTGGATGGTTGGATGGATGGACGGTTGGTTGGATGGATGAATGAATGGATGGATGGACGGTTGGTTGGATGGTTGGATGGATGTCTCTCTCAACACAAGTTTGGGTCGCCTACAAAATCTTCATTAACCTAACCTAACCTAACCTAACTACAGCGCTAAGGTGGTTATAATCTGGAGGTGAGATAAGCTGGGGTGACCACAGCTTTATCCCGCAACGCAGATCAGTTACCACCTACACAGGCGCACATACACACACACCTACACCCCCATCAGTTACCACCTACACAGGCGCACATACACACACACCTACACCCCCACACACTAACCCCCTCCACACACTCTACCCCCCCCCCCCCCACACACACTTTAATTAAGAGCATTGTTATATCGAACAGCTAATAGTTACGATAATCCTAATACAGATATTATAGCTGCAGGTGTTGTGGGCTCCTGCAGCTAACTTTGATAAAAAAAACATTAAATGATGGAGAGACATACATTTAGCTGATACATCAAGTGAGGCGAGACACATACATTTAGCTGATACATCAAGTGAGGCGAGACACATACATTTAGCTGATACATCAAGTGAGGCGAGACACATACATTTAGCTGATACATCAAGTGAGGCGAGACACATACATTTAGCTGATACATCAAGTGAGGCGAGACACATACATTTAGCTGATACATCAAGTGAGGCGAGACACATACATTTAGCGGATACATCAAGTGAGGCGAGACACATACATTTAGCTGATACATCAAGTGAGGCGAGACACATACATTTAGCTGATACATCAAGTGAGGCGAGAGAGACATACATTTAGCTGGTACATCAAGTGAGGCGAGAGAGACATACATTTAGCTGGTACATCAAGTGAGGCGAGAGAGACATACATTTAGCTGATACATCAAGTGAGGCGAGACACATACATTTAGCTGGTACATCAAGTGAGGCGAGACACCGTAATAATGTATTGGTGCTGTAAGAGGTCAATTGTTCTTCCTTTTGTTGAGATTCATCAATAATAATAAAAGATTTGGTGGGAGGATTTAGTTATTCGTCTGTCTGTCTGTCAATGTATTTTATATTTTAACTCTTGTTTATATTGTAAAGAATATATACAGACATCCGTACATACACTCATATCCACATACACACACCTACACCTACACACATACCTACACACACACAAACGCATACATACACACACACACACATACACACACACCTACACACACACACACACTAAGAGGTTAGAGGAAAGAAAATAAAAATAAAATTGTTTTTTTTTATATAATTGTGACGAGGAAAGATTATTTAGTCCCCTGTGTCACCACCACTACCACTACCACAACTATCCCCACCATTACCTCCACTATTACCACCATCACCACTAGTACCACCCCTACTATTACCCCTGCCACTACCACCCCTACCCCTAACACCATTATTACCCCTACCACTACCATCCCTACCCCTACCACCCCTACCCCTACCCCCCCTACCCCTACCACTACCACCCCTACCCCTACCACCCCTACCCCCATTATTACCCCTACCACCCCTACCCCCCCTACCCCCATTATTACCCCTGCCACCCCTACCCCTACCACCCCTACCCCCATTATCACCCCTACCACTACCACCACTGCGACTTAGGTTAGGTTAGGGGAACTGCCTTAAACATTGTATTCATATTTTATCAATACTTTGTTTTATAAAGATAGATGAAAATATATATAAAGCTTTATTTAATGTTTATAGAGTTTATCGATAACTACTGGTGGTCTTGTTGGCGGCCAGTCATTACTGGTTTCATTAAACATCTTATTTACTTGATATTTATTCTCTTTTATTCATTATTCGTCTATTCATCCATTTATCATTTGTTTCATTACTTATCAAACATTTCGTAGTTTAAGCGTTCACTCCATTGTTTATTAATTTACATATTAAGTTATTATTTTCTGTGGGAATATAACAGAGTCTCGCCGTGTGTAGTTATCCCCTACGACAGACAGACAGACATACAAACTTACACTGACAGTTGAGGTGACGGTACGAGACTGTCAGTTATAGTTCCCGGCAGCAGCGTCACCACCACCCTCCCTCGCCCTCCACGCCCACCTCCACGCCCACATAATTCACTAATGGCTGCTGCTGCCCACGATCCGCCACTTGATACTCTCCCTAAAAAAAATAATCACCAAATCTCTCTGTGGAAAACCTGACGGGAAGAGCAACGCCCTAAGTCAACACGGATTTAAAAAAAGAGAGGAATAATCTTAATACGAGGAGTCAACAGAGAGGAGGAGAAGAAGAAGAGAGAGAGAAGGAGAAGGAAGAAGGAGGGGGGGGGGGGAGAAAACGTACATTAAAACGATTATTTGTGTAAGCAGCGACGACTCTCTGGGTGTTTAGCGGTGTTGACGTCGGTTACAACACTAATATTGACACCCAACCGAGCTGCCTGGCGTAAGATAACCCACCAGGTGACGCCCGATCACTGCCACACGATCACAATAATAACATAATAATTCAACTGTTATATATTCCAAGATGACAGTTTTTTCTTATTAATGAAAGAGCATCAAGTATATTTGACCCAGTATTTTTGTATTGCTTTTTTTAATTCACGTATTTAATTAAATGCGATAATTTACAATGGTTTTTGATATTTTGTTTTGTTTATATAATTAACTGTTGTGTTTATGAGATGTTTTTTTTTATTATTTTTAAATGCATGTGGAATAAATTTTGTATATTCCATGTACGCATTGTGTGTGTGTGTGGTGTGTGTGTGTGTGTGTGTGTGTGTCTGTGTGCGTGTGTGTGTGTGTGTGTGAGCGTGTGTGTGTGTGTGTAGTGTGTGTGTGTGTCTGTGTGCGTGCGTGTGTGTGTGTGTGTGTAATATTAAATAGTTATACTCTTACCTTACATGACACCTTAAATAAAAAAAATATATTTTACCATATATTAATTATCGTCCAGTTGAGTTTTAGGGTTTAAATGGGCAATTACCCATATTTAACGTCACACACACACACACACACACACACACACACACACCACACACACAACACCACACACACACACACACACACACACCACACACACACACACACACACACACCACACACACACACACACACACACACACACACCACACACACACACACACCACACACACACCACACACACACACACACACACACACACACACACCACACACACACACACACACACACACACCACACACACACACACCACACACACACACACACACACACACCACACACACACCACCACACACACACACCACACACACACACACACCACACACACACACACACACACACACACACCACACACACACACACACACACACCGTAAAAGACAAACGTATAAAACGAAGTAAATCAAATTAAATCAAACGCACAGAAAAATTAACATAAAAATAAACAATTAAAATACATAAAGAATAAACCAAAAAGTCTTACAAAAAAAAACAGTTTGTTCATTACCAACGACAAGTAGAGCGTGCCAGACTGCGAGCATAAAGGACACATGTAGGTCAGAGGAGGCAGGGCGGCGTGCCTAATTGGCCTGGAGTATCGCTGCCGGTCACTACACTAGTTGACTCCCCAAAATCTGGCGCCTCGAAACACCTTCAGAGTTTAATAATGAAATACCTGTGAGTGCCAAGATATTCTGCCAGTTTAAGCTTAAAACTAAGGCCTAATAAACGGTGCTTAATAACCCTGGTAGTAGTTTAAGCACCTAAAACTACTATCAATATAACAATAATAAAATAACAATAATAACAACAATAACAACATTCATAATAACAAAAATAATAATCTTCAACGAAATAATAATGAGGAAATTCGATGATAAACAGAGGAGTTAAAGGGAAGGAGAGAGGAGGGGTTTAAAGGGGGGGGGGAAGGGATTTAAAGGGGGGGGGGAAGGGATTTAAAGGGGGGGGGAGGGGAGTTGTTTACAAGGTGGGTGGAGGCGGCCATTCTGTCACGTCTGTTTGTGTGTAAATTGTGTACAAGCGCTGGCCCAACACACCGATGTCCACGGTCTGTACAAACACTTATCCTTCCTTGTCTACCACGCCTCTACTGTATGTTTCCTCACCCGCTCCTCGCCACGCCTCCCTACTCCTCACCCGCGCCTCACCACGCCTCCCTACTCCTCACCACGCCTCACTACTCCTCACCCGCGCCTCACTACTCCTCACCCGCGCCTCGCCACGCCTCTACTCCCTCACCCACGCCTCTCTACCACCTCCCTACTCCCTCACCCGCGCCTCACCACGCCTTTCTACCACCTCCCTACTCCCTCACCCGCGCCTCACCACGCCTCCCTTCTCCTACACCCACGCCACACCACGCCTCCCTACTCCCTCACCCGCGCCTCACCACGCCTCCCTACTCCCTCACCCGCGCCTCACCACGCCTCCCTACTCCCTCACCCGCGCCTCGCCACGCCTCCCTACTCCCTCACCCGCGCCTCGCCACGCCTCCCTACTCCCTCACCCGCGCCTCGCCACGCCTCCCTACTCCCTCACCCGCTCCTCGCCACGCCTCCCTACTCCCTCACCCGCTCCTCGCCACGCCTCCCTACTCCCTCACCCGCGCCTCACCACGCCTCCCTACTCCCTCACCCACGCCACGCCTCCCTACTCCCTCACCCGCGCCTCACCACGCCTCCCTACTCCCTCACCCACGCCTCTCTACCACCTCCCTACTCCCTCACCCGCTCCTCACCACGCCTCCCTACTCCCTCACCCGCGCCTCACCACGCCTCCCTACTCCCTCACCCACGCCTCTCTACCACCTCCCTACTCCCTCACCCGCGCCTCACCACGCCTCCCTACTCCCTCACCCACGCCCTCTCTACCACCTCCCTACTCCCTCACCCGCGCCTCACCACGCCTCCCTACTCCCTCACCCACGCCTCTCTACCACCTCCCTACTCCCTCACCCGCTCCTCACCACGCCTCCCTACTCCCTCACCCGCGCCTCACCACGCCTCCCTACTCCCTCACCCACGCCTCTCTACCACCTCCCTACTCCCTCACCCGCGCCTCACCACGCCTCCCTACTCCCTCACCCGCGCCTCACCACGCCTCCCTACTCCCTCACCCGCGCCTCACCACGCCTCCCTACTCCCTCACCCGCGCCTCGCCACGCCTCCCTACTCCCTCACCCGCGCCTCGCCACGCCTCCCTACTCCCTCACCCGCGCCTCGCCACGCCTCCCTACTCCCTCACCCGCGCCTCACCACGCCTCCCTACTCCCTCACCCGCGCCTCGCCACGTCTCCCTACTCCCTCACCCGCTCCTCGCCACGCCTCCCTACTCCCTCACCCGCGCCTCACCACGCCTCCCTACTCCCTCACCCACGCCACGCCTCCCTACTCCCTCACCCGCGCCTCACCACGCCTCCCTACTCCCTCACCCGCTCCTCGCCACGCCTCCCTACTCCCTCACCCGCTCCTCGCCACGCCTCCCTACTCCCTCACCCGCGCCTCACCACGCCTCCCTACTCCCTCACCCACGCCACGCCTCCCTACTCCCTCACCCGCGCCTCACCACGCCTCCCTACTCCCTCACCCACGCCTCTCTACCACCTCCCTACTCCCTCACCCGCTCCTCACCACGCCTCCCTACTCCCTCACCCGCGCCTCACCACGCCTCCCTACTCCCTCACCCACGCCTCTCTACCACCTCCCTACTCCCTCACCCGCGCCTCACCACGCCTCCCTACTCCCTCACCCACGCCTCTCTACCACCTCCCTACTCCCTCACCCGCGCCTCACCACGCCTCCCTACTCCCTCACCCACGCCTCTCTACCACCTCCCTACTCCCTCACCCGCTCCTCACCACGCCTCCCTACTCCCTCACCCGCGCCTCACCACGCCTCCCTACTCCCTCACCCACGCCTCTCTACCACCTCCCTACTCCCTCACCCGCGCCTCACCACGCCTCCCTACTCCCTCACCCGCGCCTCACCACGCCTCCCTACTCCCTCACCCGCGCCTCGCCACGCCTCCCTACTCCCTCACCCGCGCCTCACCACGCCTCCCTACTCCCTCACCCGCGCCTCACCACGCCTCCCTACTCCCTCACCCGCTCCTCACCTTCCTTACTTGTACCCATACTTACCTCTCTCTCTCTCTCTCTCTCTCTCTCTCTCTCTCTCAAACAGAAAGCTTTACTCAGAAATAAATACAGTTTTAATTATCACTCAGTACTTATACAAACAACCTTAAGTAATTTATTCACTTTAAGTAATTATATTTTCCCTTTACATAATCAAGTCATCTTATATAAGTAATTAGCCTCCAATTTTAAGTAATTATACTGTTGTCTTATATAAAGTCATTAATTATTTTCCTTGAATATTATCTTAAGTAGTATTAGTAATTTAGTTATGATCTTTATTAGTATTATTGTTATTATTATCATTATTATTATTATTATTATTATTATTATTATTATTATTATTATTATAAATATTATTGAGTGATCATTCTCAGTCTTTCCATATCTAACCAATCCTACAACACCTCAAGCATCCTCCACCAATCCTTCAAGTATCCTCCACCAATCCTACCAGTATCCTCCACCAATCCTTCAAGT